>CM031243.1:483723799-483852388 GCA_018340775.1 Taxus wallichiana var. yunnanensis
AAGATATATTTAATTATATGTATAAATTCAAGTAAATATTTTTTAAATATATATTCTATTTATGAGCATATGCATTTTTATTATATGTGTAAAATAATGTATTTGAATAATATATGTATCATATTGTATATTAAATATTTGTTTGTAAGTGTGTTCTTAAATTTATGAATTATATATATAGAATTAGATGGATAATTATATATATTTAAACAATATTATTTCTATATAGATTTAGATTAAGATTTATTGATATAAAATTGTTTATTAATATATTATTTATATATTTTACATTTTTCAATAGTATAAAACATTTGTATCATATTTTTATAATATATTTAGCATATATGTTTTTTTGAATTTGAATAAATGAATGATGGTTAATTTTATGTCATGGATGTATACATTACAATTGTTTTATAACCCTCCACATATAATTATATGTTTACTTCGTGTATAAGATGAATGCATTTGTGTAATCTGTGTTTAAGTTAAGAAAAGGACATTAAAAATCTAAAATAAAATTATAAAAATAAATAATATATGAACTATAAACCAAAATTATAAAAAGTAAAAATAGAAAATAGTAGAATGAATGAAATACAATAAAAATTGATGATATGTCTGCTTCGTTGTATGAAAAGAATGCATTTGTAAAATATGTGTGTAAAATATAATTTAAAAAAAAAATAAATAAAAATGAGAATAACCAAATCCTATGTTTGCATAGCGAAGTTCTATTTTACCAATTGCCTATTTATTCATTGATTCATTTTAATGTCGTGTTTTATATATTTAATATTTGGTTATACAAAATATGTATCAAATAAATGTTGATTATCATGTTTGATATTAGTTTCTTGTTCATATGCAACCTAAGAAAATTATTCAATTTCTATGTAGAGAATTATTTAAACTCTTTTTAAAAGGGTAACGAAGTGCCTGGAATTATTTTTAGAGAGAATTTATACTTTTATGTTTACAGATATATTTTAAATGATTGTTACTTTTCTATGATAAAATTTCTTTTGTCATTCAAAATTATAGTTGTTTGAATGTGATGGGCAATGAAAATTAAAATACCTATGGTTATTTAAAAATGTGATTTTTTTTTATTAAAGAAGATTTGTTAAATTTTCATATGACATTTTGATTATAT
Source organism: Taxus wallichiana var. yunnanensis (assembly GCA_018340775.1). Classification (NCBI taxonomy): domain Eukaryota; kingdom Viridiplantae; phylum Streptophyta; class Pinopsida; order Cupressales; family Taxaceae; genus Taxus; species Taxus wallichiana. The sequence continues at coordinate 483,724,956 of CM031243.1, forward strand.
GCGGTTTATTAAATTATCATTTATACTTTTATGTTTATATAAAAAGTACTTTTTCTATGATAAATTTCTTGTCATTTTTTAAATGAATAAGGCTAGAAAGCATGCTTTTTTAAAATTAAATACGATTTATTAAATTGTCATATGGCATTTTGATTATATACAGTTTATTAAATTATCATTTATTTAATTTGTATAATTCTTTGGGATGGTGGGTGGGTGCGTGTGTTGGGGGTGGCGCTGGGTTATATAAATAATTAAATTTCATAAATATAACTATGAATTTACTAATTTGTATCTAATTTCTATCACGAGTATTTTAAATATAAACTTTTACATTTTACCTATTGAATTCTGAAATTTGTTTTAACATTTTAAAAATAAATATTTTATATATTTTTTAATATATTTATATTAAAGTAATTATAAATGAAAATTTTAAATATAAATAATTATATTTATTAAACATTATAATTATAATTTAATATATTTTGTAAATGTTTATGTTTGATTTATAAATTTATAGATATATTGTAGATAGATTAGAAACTGAATATATTTAAATAATAATATTATTATATTTTATAAAACTTTGAATTTATTTGTTAATATATTTTTGTTTATTTGATATTTGTATATTTTTCATTTATGTAGTATACAAAATTTGTAATATAATAAAAAGAGTATTTTTAATTTATTGTGTTATGAGAGTACGTAGTATTAATTTATAATTTACAATTGTATAAGATTATATTAAAAATTAAAAATTAAATATAAATATAAAATAATAAAACTAAAAAAAGCAATAAAAATTGGTAAAATAAAAGCCAATAAAAATATACAATAATTACAAAGTAAAATAATACAAATAAATAAAATTACTATGAACTAAAAATAATATAAAAAAAGGGTAAAAATAAAAAAGTAAGACAAAACAAAAACCGACAAAAATAAGTTACATATGACAAAACATTAAATGTAATTCAGTAAATAAATTAACAAATTGAAAAGTATAAAATTAAAAATTAATACAAAAATATTTTTAAAATTACAAAATACTCTAAAACAAATATATCATATAATTAATAAAAATTTAATAAATTGCTAAAAATAAATAAAAACATTGTAACAAAAATAAAAAAATTGAAAACAAAGAAAAAACAAAAGTAAAAAGTAATTTAAAAAAATGATAAAAACAAAAATAAAAAATTATAAAAATAACTAAAATTAAAAAATAACACAATAAATATTTTAAGATCACAAAATATTTTAATATTAACAAATAAATCATATAATTTGTAAATTGGTAAAAATAAAAGAACAGAATAAATAAAAAAGAGATTAAATTAAAAAAATAGTAACAAATTTAAATATTAAATAAAAATAATATAATAATTGTATATGAAAAGAATAAATCAAAAACACAAAATTTTTAAAAAATAAGTAACAAATTTAAAAGTTTGATTATCATTTTTAACAAATTGGATGCATGACCTTGGCATGCAAACTAAAATTAAAATTAATACAACAAATATTTTTAAGATCATAAAATATTATAATATATAAATTGGTAAAAATAAAGCAATTAATTAAAAATGATTAAATTAAAAAAAAGGTAACAAATTTAAAAAAATATTAAATAAATATTAAATATTAATTGAAAAAAAAACTAAAAAATAAATAAATCCAAATTTTTTTAAAAATCAACTAAGTAACAAATTTAAAAATAAACAAATTAATAAAATAATTAATAAAAGTAACATATTAATTTTTTTTTTAAAAACAAATAGGTAACAAGTTCAAAAGCATAAAATAACAAAAATTAAATATTAATAAAAAATTATAAATCATTAATAAAAATTAAATAAATTGCTTAAAAAACAAAAAAGAAAATTAGTTAAAATTCATAAAAATTATTAAATCAAATAAGTAACAAATTTAATGTTATAAAACCTAAAAATTAAATAAAACATAAAATTAATTATTATATATAAAAATAAATAAACTAGATAATAAAAAATGAAAAATTAATTAAAGTTAGTCTATAATAAAAAAACTAAAAATTAAAAAGATAATTGCAATTAATTAAAAATTAAACTAAATTAAAATTCAAAATATTTCTTACAAATTTAAAAATTATTACAAATAAAATTAAAATAGAAAGTAATAATTATTAAAAAAATCTAAAATTAATAAAAATAAAAATATTATAAAATTAAATAAAAAACCAAATTAAATAATAGGAATATTAAAAATGAAAAATGTAAAGAAAATTAAATTTAAAATATTATTAAAATTTGAAAACAATTAAATTAATAGAACATAACTTATAATTTCGTAATTGTAACTATAAAAATTAAATGAAAATGACAATTAATTAAATTTAATAATACAAATTGGTAAATAAAAAAAAAAAAAAATTATGAAATTATAAAAAATATAAAAATTAACAAGTATTAGAATGAAATAAAAATTAAAACGAAATAAAAATTATAAATTCTAAAAATAAAAAATTAACAAATAATAAAATGAATTAAAAAATTAAAACGAAGAAAAAAATTAATATATATAAGTTATTATTTTTAAAAAATTGGTAAAAATAAAAAAATAAAGAAAAATAAAAATGTCGGAAAAAAGATTTAAAAATAAAAGAAAAATATAATAAATAAAAATGAATTAAAAATTAATAATTAAAAAAACAAATAAAAATTAATACAAAATACTAAAAAATAAATAAATCATATAATAAAATTTAATAAAAATATTGATTAAAGATTAAATAAAAATGATTTTTTTTTAAATTATTAAAAAAAAAAAAAAAGCTTAAAATTATAAAATAGCAAAATTTGGAAATTAATACAAAATAAATATTTAAAAATTCTAAAATAATTAAAAATAATAAATCATACAATTAATAAAAATTTAAAATATTCCAAAATATTTAAAATTGAAAAATTAATTAATAAAAAAGTGAATTAACAACGTGGTTTTGTTTCAAATGGGACAAAAAACTAAGGAAAATACTCCTCCCTTGTCTCCGCTTCTCCAACCACGAAGGCTCCATCAGTGGTGGATTACGGTGAACAAAAAGAAAAATTCTACCACTCGAAAGGTAACACTTTGCCTTGATGATTCTCATTCTCGCTAATTTGGGTTTTATTGGTCTCATTTTTCTTAGCCGGAAAGCGATTGCTTCCAATGGTGTCGAATGCCATCGCTATTTGTTTGTTGTGCATCGCTTGTTTTTTTCTGCTGTTTTGTTGTTGCTTTGCGTATGCTTTTTCGTAGTTAGGCTTAATTGTTCTATCGGGATTTTGATCCTTCTCTTGTGCTTTAACTTTCAATTTTGGCTTCGAGTCTTTGTGTACAAGGGTATAGTAACAAAAAAACTATTTGCCAATAATAAAAAAAAAGTGAATTAACAAAAAAATTTAAATTAATAAAACCTTAAAAATTTAAAATAAATGTAAATTAAAATTAAATTGAAAATTATATTAAATAAATGTCAAATTAATTAAATAATTAGAAATTAATAAAAAGAAAATATAGTAAAAATTTATTACAATTCAAAATAAAAATAAAAATTGATAAGAATTAATAAAAATTTAAAAAATAATTTTAAAATACAATAAATAAAATTCGATTTAAAGAATTAATAATATTTAAAATTAATAAATAAAATTAGAATTAACAAAAATTTATTAAAACATGATAATTAATAAAAGTTGATAAAAATTTAATTAAAAATAAATTAAAAATGATGTTAGCAAAATGATAATTAATAAAAATGAATGAGAACTCATCAAAACTAATGATAATTAATAAAAAAAAAAATAAAATTAAAATTAAAAATATATATATATATATATATATATATATATATTTTATTGATAAGGCGGGTCAAGGGACCTTTTACCTATTTACAAAAAAAGAAGGCTCAACTTAAGATGTATCTAAAAAAACTAACCAAAACCAGCAAATTATTCTATATACTAATACGAGGACACTGGACAAAAGAAACCTATTTTAACTATCCTTCGTCGCAATATTGAGACTCCCAAAGGTTGCAGTCCCCGATCCATCCCGAGCTTCAATTTAGAAACCATGTCAAGCCTTGCCAGGAGATAACCGAAGGATCCACCCACCAACATGGCACATGCTCTATAGGCAAACACAGAGTGCGAACATCTGGAAGCTTTATGTGAGTACACCATGACTTCTTATCTCGTGCGAAAACCACCATGGACTCGATGAAATCCAACAAAATTTGAAAGCGCTTGTCCATGTCTGCCAAACTCGCATCATTACCTCCCGTGAACACAGAGCCCCGAGACACCGACCAAGAAACCGGACTAAAATTAGTAGCCTCCGAGGGAAGGTTATAGAAGAAAGAGGTCACCAACCAAGTAAGCCGTTAGTTTAACCACCTCCGCCTTCGAAGGACAGAACTAGAAGATTTTCTATGAACATGGAAGCAATTCCTCTATTAATTCTCGGCCACCCTTACACATTCAAAAACCCAAAGGCCAACACCAATTTCACAACCTCCGGATCCTCTGAGCAAAAAAAAAGAAGAATACTTTCTTTAACCTATAGTCAATGAGAACTTATTACAAAAGGCCATTTCCCTCATATTGTAAAGATTGCTAATCGTGGAGCTCGAGGAGGATCCATGCGGCATTTCTACAAGTAAAATTGAACAAAAAGAGCCCCCATCGCCTTAAGTAAAGCAACCCCTCCTTCACACGTGGGAGGGAAGCTGCTGTCGATTCCATAATTAAGCTCCCGATTCAAAACCATCATAACAAGGCCCTCCCACACAGAGCCATTAAAATCAATCTTCTCCCCCAATAATTTTCTCAATACCTTTACTTGCAAGCTAGTCAACACTGCTGATTACCCTCTCTATACACGTGCATGATGTTCCAATTATTAAAAAAGGATAGTTGCCATTAAAATTTTTAAACCCCGAAGTCCAACTTCCATGAAAGGGCTCTATTACCAAGGAATCCACCTTAATTTCCAAATTCTCAATTTTAAGCGAGGCCGCTAATGACAAACCCTTACTCAGCACCTGAAGCTTTGATGAATTATAGGTACCCTCTTTTAGCTTATAGGAAGTAGCACTCACCAACTTACCCAAGGAATTACTAATCAAGCACCCCGCTCTAGAAACTCCTGGATTCCCGGAAGCTCCATCAAAATTTAGTTTAAAAAATAGGGAAGGGGGACCATTTAACCTTTTTCTAGCCAAGGAGGAAGGAACAGAAGATTTCAGAGCACCATCACTAGGTTTGATAATCAGAGGCCAATTTCTTTCAAGCATCCTATCTTGAGAAGTAAAACGACAACATCTCTCGCCAATTAGTTGACACCACTTCGAAATGGCTCCTTCCAGCTTGCAAAGGACCATTTCCACATAACTAAACTCTTTCCTAAAGAGTCGTTTATTCCTTTCCCACCATAAACTCCAAAGTAGAATCACAAGGCTGCAAAGCCATATGGCGGACAAAACCCTCAAGTGGGAATACCCAAATGCTAGTATAGTTGACGAGAGGGATGACTATTGAACCCATGGCGATTAAGCTTGGCGCACAACCAATTCCAACACTCCACAACAAAGGGCAAAGGTCTAATAACAAATGATCCCCGTCTTCTTCTTCTTTTTCACGTAAAAACACACTTAGAGGGGCCTTGAAACCCAAACCTTTTTTTCTTTCATGAGTGACAATTTTACCTGGAAGGCCATCCGGCGAAAAAGGTTAGCCTTTGGGGTGCAGGAGGTTCTAAACATTCTTTCCAAATTAAAATTGAATAAAAGTTTAAAAATGAGAATACATAAAAATAAAATAAAATAAATAATTAAAATTTTTATTAAATGTTGAATAAAACATTACAAAATTATATAACAAATTATAAAATTTTAAAAACGAAGCAAAAAAATTAATAATTGAAAAAATGAAATTAAATTGACTAAAAGTTCAAATTTATAAAAAAACAAATATTAATATGAATAAAATAATGAAAAATTAAAAAATAAATAATATTTGAATAAAATTTAAAATTAATAAAAATGAACAAAAATTTAATAAAATTGATGATTAAAAAATTGAAAGGTAATAATAAAAATTGGTAAAAAAGTAAAAAAAAATGAAGTTAAAAAATTAATAAATTAAAAACTCAGACTAAATTGAATTGAAAATTAAGTCAACTAGAAACTAAAATGAAATAGCAATAAAATTTAAAAATTAGTAAATATTTTCAAATGTAAAATAATAAATAATAAAAAATATGAAACAAAACCCAAATTAAAAAAATAAAATTGAAAATTAATACAAAATTAAATATTAAAATAATGAATAAATATTAAATTTCCATAAATATTAATGAAAAACAAAAATTAAAAATTTAATAAAAAAAATCATTATTTTATTTAAACATTACAAAATACATAAAAATTATAAATATACTTAAAATATAATTTGTTTATTTTTAAGTATTTGTAATTTTTAATAATTAGTAAAAATTTAAAAAGCAATAAAAACTAAAAACTTATTACAATTTTAAAAATAAAAAACTAATAAAAATTGAAAATTAATATTAGAAATGATATAATTTTTTTATATAAAATATCAAAATTGAAAATAAAATAGTAAGAAAAGTTAATCAATAAAAAAATTTAAAAACTTATAAATTAAATTTTTAAAAATTAAAAATCAAACTTAATTAATAATTAAATATTGAACAAAAAAATAAAACAACAAAAAATTGAAAATTTTTTTAATAAAAAAAAAAATTAAATAAAATGAAACTAAAAATGTAAAAATTAAATATTTATAAAGAATTAACGAAAGTCGAAAACCAAACCTAATAAATTAATAATTAAAAAATTAAAATTAAAATTAAATTATAAAAAGTAAAAATTAAAAACTATGTAAAAAGTTATTCAAAAATTATTATAATTTAAAAACTAAAAATTATTAACAAATAAAAAATATAATGATAATCTAATTTATAACAATAATCGAGTAGAGCAATGTTATGGATAAGCATCCTAGAGAAGCATGCAAGGAGTTTGTGGGTGTCAAAGCTCTTCAAAAACCATCAGAACGAAGCTTTGCAGAAGATTGATCCTAAATGGAAGCAAGAGGCTCCATGGCTGAAAGTACCGGATTCATTGGTTGAATGAGCACATGGAAGATTCAACTTTGCACTGATGGGATTTTTTTGGGATTTGATCGAATATAGACCAAGTTATGACCATTTCAAGTTCTTTCTAAAAATAGTGCATCATTCTCCTCTGCTTGAAAAAATGTAACTCCTGCAAGTTGTCTTCTTCAAATTTATGTCATTTATCTTTATCCAGCTTTTAATTTCCCACTCTGTGATCCACGTGTTGTCCTCTTGTTCTAGTCCTTTCCAATGAACCAAATATTTGTTGTATTGGCCATGTCGTGTGTTCACTATTTTCTTGTCAAAAATTCAATCCACTTCTTCTTTCTTTTTTTCAAAAATTTATGCCTCCAATCTACTACTTTTTCATAAAATTCCCTTCTTCACCATCCCAATGAAAAAAATATAAGTTTGAAACATTAAACATTGGAGAAATATCAAAATTACTTGGCAATTATACCTCATAAGCATTATCATTTACTTATTTCATAATCTTACGGGGACCAATCTTCTTCTCGCTTCGATTTGTTATAGGTTTCTTTTGGAAACCTTTCCTTCGAAGGTATACCATAACCAACTCACCAACTGTAAACACCTTTCTCCTTCTGTGCACATCTTCTATTTCCTTATACTTATCATTACTATTTCGCAACTTCTTATGCACTTCTTCTTGTAATTGTTGTATATGTTCCACAAATGTTACGTATCATCACATACTCGGCCATCAATTGGTAGATGCACCAAATCTAACACCTTGTTTGGATTACTCCCATAATAGAAAATGGAGACTTTCCTATGGATCTATTTATTGAGCTATTATATGAAAACTCGGCTTGTGGTAATGTTAAGTCCCATTGTTTTGGCTTTTCCCCAACTCCTATTTACCACCTTTGTTTGTCCATCGGTCTCGAGGATGATAGGCATTGTTGAACCGTAGTTTAGTTCCCAACTTCTTCCATAAATTCTCCAGAAGTGAATTAAGAACCTTGTGTCCTTATCTGAAGTAATGGTTTTTGGAACACCATGCAAGCAAACAACTTCTCTAAAAATAAATCTGCTACTCCTGTTGCATCACTAGTTTTCTTGCACAGCAATAAAATGAACCATCTTAGAAAACTCAACAACCACAAAAATTGAGTCATTACCTCATTGTGTTTTTAGTAATCCCAAAACAAAATCCATACTCAAATATGTCCACGGCCCTTTGGGAACAAGTAATGACATATACAACCCTGTATTATGTGCATGGCCTTTCGAGACTTAGAAAATTTGACACCTCTACGCATATCTTACCACATCTCTTTTAGCTTTGACCAATAGTATATCTCTTCTACCAAAGTGCCTAGTCAATCCTCTGCTATGCAACTCTTTCACTATATTCTCTCTCATAGACCTAATTGGAATACATAGTTGTCGTCCCTTAAATAGATAGCCATCCTATAAAAGGTACTCATCTGGACATCACCTGCATCGTTTGACAATGGACTACTTAACCTTTCAACAATATTCTTGAAATCAACATTAGAAGAATACAAATCCTTTATTGCTTCAAAACCAACCACCTCATTCTCCATAGTTGTAAATAGAGTCACACGCCTACTCAATGCATCCACAACTTGGTTCTGTTTTCCTAATTTATGCTTTAGAGAAAAGTATAACCCTGCAAAAATGATATCCACTTTGCATGCCTATTATTCAAATTCTTTTGTGTATTCACATATTTCAGGGCTATGTGGTCTATAAATAACACAAACTCCTTAGGCACTAAGTAATGCCTCCAATGCCTCAATGCTTGTACAATTGCATAAAACTCCGCATCATAGGTAAAGTAGTTATTTTTTTACCTCATTTAGTTTCTCACTAAAGAATGTTATTGGCTTCCCACCTTGACTTAGGACAACACCAATACCCACATGCGAGGCGTCACAATCAACTTCAAATACTTTATCAAAATTAGGTAGTGCCAAAATAGGTGATTATGTCACCTTCATTTTCAAGAATTGAAAGCTATACTCATTGCCTTTGTCCACAAAAACTCCCTTCCTTTTGTGCAATTTGTTATAGGTGCTACAATACTACTAAATTTTTTAATAAACTTTCGGTAAAATGTTGTTAAACCATGAAAGCTTCTTACCTTTGTTATACTCCATGGAATAGGCCATTCAATAATTGATTTTATATTTTTTGAGTCCATTTGTATCCCATCTTGAAATAATAAAACCTAAAAATACCAAACTCTCTTGCATAAATGTGCACTTCTTCAAATTTGCATAGAGCTTATCTTTCCTTAACACTTCAAATATCACCCTCATATGCCTCAAATGTTCTTCTTTAGTTTTACTGAAAATCAAGATATCATCAAAATAAACCACAACAAACTTACCATTATACTCCCGCAACACAATGTTCATCAACCTCATAAAAGTGCTAGGTGCATTAGATAACCCGAATGACATCACCAACCACTCATATAATCCATTCCCTGTCTTGAATGTTGTTTTCCACTCATCTCCTTCTCTGATCTGAATCTGATGGTAACCACTTGAAGATCAATCTTGGTGAAATACCTAGATCCACCAAGCACATCCATCATTTTATCAAGGCGAGGTATTAAGAACCTATACTTGATTGTAAGTTTATTGATTTCCCTACTATCGTGCACATTCTCCATGTCTCATCCTTCTTTGGAGTTAATAAAGATGGAGTTGCACACGGACTCATGCTCTCCCTTACTACCCCCTTTCTTATGAGATTGAAACTTGCTTATTCAATTCTGCATGTAATGTTAGGATCATCCTATAAGCCGCTTGATTTGGGAGTGAAGACCCTGAGATCAAATCAATATGGTGTTGAATATCTCTTTTGGGTGGTAACCCATCTAGTATCTCATCAGGAATAACATCATAAAATTCTTCTATTAATTATGTTGCCTCTACTAGTATTTGTGCACTTGCAGGTTCATCCTTATTATAACTAGTGTATAGCGAAACCACCGTTGCCTTTGCCTCCTTCACAAATTCTTTTATATAAAGCATATTTTCAGCCTTTCCCTCTTCCTTAAGAGGTAGCAAAACTATTTTTGTGTCATCCTTCCAAAAAGTATATGTATTCTTCCCCATCATGAATAACTTTTCTATCAAATTTCCATGGTCTGCCTAACAACATGTAAGATACATCCATAGGAATAACATCACACCAAATCTCATTCTTATAAATTTTCCTAATAGAAAAAATTAGTAAACATCTCTTATCAATAGTAAATTGATTACCGTTCTTAAACCATGCAATATGGTAAGGGTTAGGATTCTTCTCACAATGCAGACCTAGTTTCTCAACCATCTCATTTGAAACCATGTTCTCACAACTACCACCATCAATAATAACATTACATACCTTTCCTCCTGAATTGCATCTGGTTCTAAAAATATTTGTACGTAGTTATTCATCCCCCTTGATATCCTTTCTTGGAGTAATCATCATCCTTTTGATCATCAAATTTTCTCCCACATATGGTGGAATTTCTAGATCTTGTTCATCTTCTTTTGTTCAATTTTAACAAGATTTACTCTTGGAGGATATGTTTGCCTCTTGTCATGCGTATAATAATGTGGGCATTAAAATGCCCGATGTCTCTCTTCACCACATCTCTAGCAAACAAATGGTCTTCGTGGAACCTCCCATCCTCTGCTTCCAACATATCCTCTGCCCCTAGGAAATCCTCTATGTCTTTGTTGATTTGCAAAATCTTGTCTTATATCTTCTTTCTTTTCCACTCCACGAGGTTGTTCTCCTCTACTTTGACTGAAACCAACTCATCCCCGAAAGGAGGATGAGACCCCTATTCATCCCAGGTGACCTCCTAAAACCTTGATAGTTTTACTTATTTTTGGCCTTTTAAGCTAGCTGATATGCATCTTCCATGCTCTTAATTTTGTGCATGTTTATCTCATCTTGAATATTAAATTTTATTCCATTTACATACATTACAACCATTTGTTCCTTGATTTATTCATTCTCTATGTGAATGGACTTGTAGAACTCATCTTTGTATTCTTGCATGGTTTGTAAGTTCTATCTCGAGATTGAAACCTCCTGTAAAGGGTTTTGCATAATCCATGGGAGAAATTTTTCTTTCAACTTCTTCTCCATCTTACTCTAGGTCATAATTCTTTCTTTCCCCTTTCTTGACTACTCTTTTTGTAGGTGATCCCACCATAACATAGCATGACCTTTTAATTTCGTGCATGCAAATTTTACCTTATTTTCCTCTGACATAGCCTTCCACTCAAAAAATTTTCCCATGCTAGTCAACTAGTCTATCAACTCCTCTAGTTTTAGGCTACCTCCATATTCTGAAACATCAACTCTTATCCCATCATTCTTTCCTTCTAATGTTCACATCCTTTCTTCAAAAGCTAAAGGTGGTCCTTGTGTTTCCTCCTCTTTAGGCTATAATTGCAGTTATTGCAGCAGCGCATCAACTTACCTCTCATAGATCCTACATGTTTCTATTCATCTGGGCAATACCGCCCCCTCTTCCTCTTCCTACCATTATTTTTTTGATCCACCAAGACTCGAACTTGCTCGATCGAGATAATGTAGCCAAAATTAACACATACTCATTACTCTGCAAATATCTTAAACTCAAAAGAATACTTTTTTCTTTGTTGTTGAATCATGAATTACAATCCTTCGTAAATAAGAAAAAAACTCTAACTAACTTTGACTAAATCTATTCTAGATGGAAAATTTTACTATTTTTAGTAGTTTACTAGAACCTGCTATTCTTAGTAAGTTCACATACTTATTTGTACGGGCACAAAATTACCACGCAAATTTTACATTCTTAAATTTGAGGAATTGCCAACTTTGTAACCTACTACGCATTCAAGAGATTGAAGTTTACTAATGCCCTAAAATAGGAAAAAACCAAATTGCAACTTAGATCCTAACTTTTGGCCTTTAGATGGTGGATTTTAGGCCCAAAAATGTGACGAAACGTGCTCCAACTAGCAAGGGAAGTTGACCAGTGCATTCGTCTCATCGAAACAGGTGGTTTAAAAAAATGGACTCAAACAAACACCTGGAGCACAAGTTATGACCATTTCAAGTTTCTACTAAAAAAAGTGCATCACAGGCATTACAAAAGTAATTGGGGATTTGATTGCTTTGGAGCCAACCACAACATCTAGACAAGATTCATTACATCCAGAATGTGCATAAACATCTCGGTTGGTTCTTCTCCTTCCGAGGCCATCAATTTGGAGTCTAGAAACAAACGATTGTTTATGAGGATTCACTAGTGTTGTAGTGCCCAGTTCCCCTTCGACACCTTTTTTATTATTGATTTTTATCATTGTTGACTACACTTGATAGTATATGTTAGAGATCTTTGGAATATTGTTGATTCGATTCATATATGATATAGGTGGACCGTTAGAGACATTTTATATTGATGCTTTGATATATTGTTGACATGGATGAAATATGGAATAGAAATGTTGCTAGAAATTGTAAATGATATTGTATTTGCATAGATGATTTGATTCGTATGTAGATGATTTTGGATTTATATTGTATATTTTATCATAGATTTTTTTAATACGCCACGAGGCCGAAGAGGGTATTAATGTGTTTTGCAGGTAAAATTATTCACAACAAACATTGGAGGGATTGGAGACCAACCACATTAAAATTTTAGATGAATTCAACAAGGGTCACCATGGCAACATGTAATTGTGTGTGTGTTAGAACTATTTGGTTGGGGAAATTTGTGACCAAGGGGGCATGTGTTGTCTTTCATTTTAGTTCTCTTTTATTAATGTTAATGTGTGTTCTTTTAGTGATGCAATTTACTTGTTTTTATTATTTATATTTTGATGTATGTTTTACCCCTTTATTATTAATGGGTTGTAGTGCCTAAATTAAACTAATTTAACCTTTTCCTAAACTAATTAAATATGTGACCAAAATGAGTTCATTTATTAGACTGATTTTCTCTTGGATTTTGTGTTGAGTGTTGAATGCTTGAGATCTTGAGTTTTGTACACTCTAACCTTCATGGGAAACTCGAATTTGGCCTTAGAGGCCAAATTTGGAAGCTTGTGGGACAAGTGAAACTTGTCCCACATCTCTTAAATTACTATGCCAACTCTACCTATGAGTTAGGGGGTCAAAATTAGACCCCATTAGGTGTTTTGGGAAGATAAAAATGTGAAATGGTTATTACACTTTCTTTCAAGTAATTAATTTTGTCTTTAGGGGGTGTGGGCTTAGATGGTGTGTGTAAGTATAATGTCATTCCTTCAACCACTTATTAATGGTGTTTTTGAATATGAGGTTGATTTAAGGTGATGTGGAGTGGAGAGGAAATGAGGTGGCATCCTACTTGGAGCCATATCATCCTCCTCTCTCATTTTTCTATTTATTGAATTTTTTGCTTGTTGGGGGTTACTTTATTATTTTTACTCTTGCAATTTTGAGGAGTTAGAGGATTGTTGGGAGTGCTTGTGGATGCTTTCTTGGTTTTGAGGAGCTTGGAGACTTACCCTTGGAACAAGTTCTACTATGGAAAGGTAGGAGCTTTACCTTGCTATTGTTATGTTTTATTTTATGTTTATATGTTTGTGTTGAGTATTGCTTTCCTTGGAATTCTTGTTGGGTATGGGTAGATTGCCTAAGTTTGGAGTAGGAGGAGACTATGGGGAGATTTCATGTAGGAGGCACAAAAGTTTACCCTTTTGTTGGAGGGAGTTTAGGTTGGGTGTCCCACCTTGTATAAGGAATGCTTGCATTTCTTTCTTACTTTTTTATGAGGGAGGCATAAGAGTATGTAGGGTATTTTGAGATATGCATTGGAGGCTTTGAGGTGATATCCATTCCCATTTGGAGGCATAATTGGCCTCCCATAGGTCTTGCTTCTATGGCTTTCATTTTAAGCCTTGTTTTTTGTTTGTTGTTGTTCTTTCTTGTGTTGTAGTTGATTTTGAATGTGGTTGAAATGATTGTGAAATATATGTTTGTGTGTTTGTGGAAGCATTTTTTTGCCATGTGTTGGAATTATCTCCCATTGTAATGTGGTTGGGGCTCGGGGGCCAATGGAGAGGATGAATTCTCCTCTTCATTGGATATCTTGGTTGGGTGGAGAGCGTTGCCTCTCCCCCTATTTTGTTGTGAATCAAACAAATCTTGGAGGAGCTATCTTGTTGGTGTTGTGAAGCTTGGAGCTTTTGGTGGAGTCCCTAAGAAGATCCTTCTTGTAATAAAATTTCCTTTGTGTTATTCCCACTTAGAGTGGAAGAACTTGTAATATTGTATTCTATTTTAGCTTGCATTATTGTATGATTTTTCCCACTTCAAGTGGAGGACATTGTATTGATCTTGTGAAGGAAAGTTGCATTCAAATAATTGTTATTAAAATTGTATTGTATGTGGAAAGAAACAAATAAGAAAAGAAAGAAGAAAGATTTGTATTGTAGAGTTAGTTTTGCAAAAAGAAAAGAAAGTAATTCTCTTTATTTGAAATCTTGGTTGTATTGTGAGAAAAGTAGTTCTTGTGTTAAAAGATATGAGCTATTTTCAATGGAAAATAAATTTTACTTCCTTTGTGAGGTTGTTTTATTGTAAATGTGAAATAAGGAAATATAGAAGTTGTAAGAAGTTGAAAATGCATGCTTAGTAAGCTTGAATGTAAAAGAAAGTTGTAGTTATTTTGGATATTTGAGTTATAGTAAAAATGGAAGAGAACAAATTTGAAATAGGAAATTGTTGCATTTTGTATTAGAAAAATAACAATGTAGAAGTAGATATAAAACCTTCATTTTACTCTTGGAATTCAAAGAAAATTAGTTGAATAAAATGGAATAGATCTTGTAAATGTTTTAAATGAGTAATTTTAAGTAAGAAATGAAAAAATGGGAAGAAATCACAAAACTGGAGACTTTAGGTGTATAAAAATAAACTCAGAATGTATTTTAGCACATCTTAGCAATTTTAAGTTTTTGTGAAAACTCGGAATTTTAGGTTTTGTTTCTAAGAAACAGACTACCACCACCTGCCTGCAAAGCGGCGGTCCCGTAATGTGACCACTCGGAGGTAAGGCGGCGGCATCTCAAAAATTCCGCTCTGTAGGGCGGCGGTCCCAGACTACCGGTTTTTCTCGGGTGGCGGTTTTGTCACTTACGACATGAACTCCACGGATCCGTTTGTGCATGAAAACTTTAGCCGATTTTTATTAATTTATAAGATCAAAAATTTAACTAATGACTACAAGCATGTAAATAATGAGTAATTTCCTTGGATTTTTGCAATAAACACATACAAATGATGGATTATAAACATCCTTTTTATTTATAACAATGGGGGTAGGGTTTTCCCCAAATAGAAAACCCCAAATACACTTAGTATGGAAACAAAACCAGATTGGTGGAGAAAATCCCTCCCAATCCTTGAATGAAATAGATTACATTAATAAAACTAAAACTAAACTAAGTCTAAACTAGATCTCCATGTAGAATCCTCCATAGCTTCTTCCTCTCTTGCTCCCATGGCTTCCTCCTCTCCAACTTGCAATTTTAACAAAAGAAAATAGACCAAATGAGGAGAATGGAACAAAGAAAAGGTTTAATAGAAATTCATAAGGAAATTTAGGGCTAGTTTGGAACCCTAGGATCTAGTGGCCAAGATTGATTTGATCTAAGGGTGGAGAATTCACCCTACTTTTGTTAGGTAGAAATGTATTTTAAATGTTTAATTTAAAATCCTTAAGGGTATGTGTAATTGGGGAATGGGGCCATTTAAATTGCCTTAGAGTGCTAATCCTTGTTAGTTCTTAGCAAGCCTTGGGAAGTCACAAAAGGACTCTAAGTTAATAAGATAATGAATTTAATAAATTAACATAAGGTTAACCTTTTAGGATTGAACATTAGCTAAAGAGAAGAAAATATTTAATTAAGTAAATTACTCCTTGGTACCTTCCTAATGAATAATTGGTTAATGGACCTTTGAGATAAATTTGAAAATATGTTAACCTTTTAACTAGACCTGGTTCTTCAATCGTAAAGTTGAGTTTAGTAGTGTAAGTTAATTTAATGAACCCTAAGGGGTCAAGCACCCTTGTAACATTCTTATAACTTAAAAAAAAAAAATACAAAAATTTAGTCACAATTTTCGGGTTAAGTGTTAGGTTGAAGCGAGTTCTTAGAACGTCATTTTGTAGGCGTTACAAGTGTTCTATGTCAAATGTGGAAGAGTGGGTCATGGAGACAAGGGATGCATGGCAAAATAATATCTAACCGCAACAATGATGTGTTAAAATTAACAGGAACTTGAAATGGTCATAACTTGTGCTCTAGGTGTGTGTTTGAGTCCTTTATTTTTGAAACCACATGTTTCGATGAGACAAATGCACTAGTCAACCCGCCTCGCCGATTGGAGCACATTTTAACACATTTTCGAGGCTCGATATCGCCATATAAAGGTGAAAATTAGGATTTAAGTTATTTTTTCGTTAATTTTTGAATTGTATTATTTTTTTACTTTTCTTTCATTTTTATTTATTTCTAATTTTTTAATTAATTTTTAATTTTTAGTTTTGAATATTTATAAATAATTAATAATTTTAAAAAGTAAAAATTTAAAATTTAAAATTAATATAAATATAAATTTAAAATTAAAACATAGAATGTTATAAATAATTGAAAAAATGAACTAAAAATTATAATTAATATAAAAATTAATACAAAATTAAATATGAATAAAGAATTAATTAAAAAACTTCGAAAAAAGTTACAAAAATAGAAAAAAACTAATTAAAACAAGGGAATACCAAGAGTTTAATTTAGCATCCAACGAGGATAGAAAATCCTCCCACAACGAGACTTTACCCGAACCTTTAAACAAGGGAAAACCAAGATATTTGACCAGAAGGAAACCCTTTATGAATTTGAAAATATTCAGAATACGAGCTTCAAGCTAAGGGGTGACGTTGAAGAAAAAAATACAGGGCTTGAGGAGACTAACTTCTTGCCCAAAGAGCCTTTCGATTATTCATCCAAAGTCCCCTTTAACTCTTAAGCCTCTCGAATGCTTTCCATTCCAAACAAAAAGGTATCATCAACAAATTGCTGATGGGATAGAGAAGGGACATCATCCGCAATTTTCAATCCATGAGGCTACCCTCCACCAATTTCCTCTTCAAAGCCCCGCCTAAAGATTCAACAACCAAAATATAGAGAAAAGAGGACATCGATCACCTTTCCTAATGCCTCACATTAATAAAAAAAACTTTCAAGACTCCCATTAATTAAAACAGAGAAGGAAGGACTGAAATGAAGCTAAAGATCCAGCCACACAACCCTTTAGAGAAACCAAATTTTCTAAGAACTCTTATGAGAAACCTCCAGTTGATATTATCATAGGCTTTACTAATATCAATATTTAAGAGCATAATAGAATAATTTGAAGAAGAAAGGGAGTGGGTCAACTCATGAAACAAAAGAACTCTCTCCAATATAGATCTCGCCAAAGATAAACCCGGTTTGTTCTTGGGATAGTAAAGGATCGAGAAAAACTTTCAAACGAAGGGCTATGGCCTTAGAAATAATTTTATAAGAGGTATTACAAAGAGAGACCGGCCTAAAATATGCAAAGGAGGAAGGCTAACTTCTTGCCCAACAACTTTCGAGTATTCATCCAAAGTCCTCTTAACTCTTTAGCCTCTTGAATGCTTGCCTTGCCAAACAAAAGGTATCATCAACAAATTGTTGATGGGATAGAGAAGGGAAACCGTCGGCAATTTTCAATCCTCTTCAAATCCCTGCCTTAATATTCAACAACCAAAATATAGAGAAAAGAGGACATCAAATCACCTTGCCTAATGCCTCTGTACTAACAAAAAAACTTTCAACACCCCCATTAATTAAAATCGAGAAGGAAGGGCCTGAAATGCATTGAAGATCCAGTCACACAACCCTTTAAAGAAACCAAATTTTCTAAGAACACTTATGAGAAACCTCCAGTTGATCTTATCATAGGCTTTACTAATATCAAGCTTTAAGAGCATACGGAAGAATTCAAAGAAGAAAGGGAGTGGGTTAACTCATGAGACAAAAGAACTCCCTCCAATATAGATATGCCTGACATCAACCATTTTACATTTTATCTAGCTACTGCCCACTATCTCTGAGTCATTGGCGTTAGGGCAACCTAGTTACATTATTGCACACACAAGCACACATAATTACATTGGGTCTAAGATGTAGTGCAATACTTAGTTTTAAGTCCACCATTGTGACTACTATGGATAGTCTGACCCCTTCATTTGCATTTTTTTAGGGTTTGATGTTTTGTACGGGGTTTTGCAGGTGATTCTTCATTGTAGGTTTATGATGACACCAACGAAGCAAGTGCGACATTAACGCAATAAAAGGAGAAATATTGCAAAGACCTAGCGACCATACCAGGATTAGATTCTCGAGTTGTTCCACGCACTGTGGCTCCCAAGTTTTAGACTAGGTGCCCTGTGCACCCTCATCCTTCCCTTGAAACCCTAATCTAGCCAAATATGCCTCTGCTTACACAATTTTTGAGGTTCATTACAATGCTTTGTTCTACCATTTCATCACTTTGTTCAGTCCCAAATCACTTCGAGGTAAGTCTAAGTCATTTAAGTACCTATCCCCTTTCATTTCATTTCATTTAAAATATTAAATAAATTATTTAGCATTTACACTTTAGTATATTCTATTTATTGCATTGTTGTACTTTTAGATTGATAATAAAACCCTGATTTTATAAAATTGGTGGGGATCTTATGTTAATTCTCATCTAATTAAATCTATGTTCCTAAATTAACTAAAGGATGCAAACAAATTTAAATCAAACAAATTCTATTACTCTTTTTTAATTTAATTAAATCTACGTGCAACTAATTCACTACAACAAACAAGCACTTTTTACCACAATTATTCTACAAAAATTCCACAATTTAACATAATTGTAGAATAATTGTGGCATCTCTATGATAGTATAGTTATTTATTTTTAATTATTGTAGTTCTTCTATAGTATATTTATATTGTTAATAATTTGTAGAAAATTCACATCTTGAAATCTTCAGTATAGAAATTCTACATTTTCCAAAAAACAATATTATAATTTATTATAAATATTAACCACCACACCTATAATTGTGAAATATTTTATGAAGATTGATATTAAATTATAATATTGTGGGAATGCCACAATAATTTTTTTAAATGTTTTCACATATTTAAGAAGACATTATATATGTATGTGTGTGTGTGTGTGTGTGTGTGTGTGTGTGTCTATATATATACACACACACACACACAACAAATACATTCTTTCTATTAAAATTATTCCACAATAAATCTATAAGTTGAAAAAATTGTAAAATATTTGTAACATATCTATGATAATTTGGTTTTTCTTTTTTCACTTATTATGATTATTCTACAATTAACATAAATGTTAAAAAACGTAGAAAATTCATATTTCCAACTTTTTACATTGAAAATTCACATCCTCTCTATATATAGAATATTTTAATAAAATGGTATAATAGTTGAAACTCCACATTCAATGGTTTTAGAGTATTTTAAGAAGAATTTTGAAAAATTATTTAAATAAACTACATTTCTATAGTTTAAATTGTTTTTGTAGGATTATTTTTTTTCAAAACAACTTCAATATTTAACAAATCACATCCTAGAGTTTGGGGAAGATAATTTTAAATTGAAAATGTAATCAACCGAATTTATTATCACTTTGTGCCACGTCTAACCTTCATCATGTAATTTATTTATTCTTTCTACCACATGCAAAACTCTAATTTAGGTTGTGACCAAATCAAACTCACCACTTGTCATAATTTAACCATGTTTGCATATATTTAACCGTTTAATTAATGTTTGACACCGTGTAAATAGATCTCTCACGATCCCAAAATCTTGTGTTATCATAGAAATTGAATTCATTATTTTTATGTGATAACCTGCATGTTGACCATATGTTCAAATCATTATAAGAAATCTAGGAGAATCTTAACCAGGAGCCTAAATGCAGTGGGGAACCTAAGGTAATTATAGGAGTGGTAGAATTAAGATGGATCATCTTCAGTTTTGAGATGGTGGCTTCAATCAATTCATCGCAGCGGCAGGAAAACAACTTACAATAACTTTCATATATTTTTGGCTGCGTAGTTGACAATAAAAAGTTAGAATCAAATTCTCATACGGTTTTAAAAATCTAGATCTTCATTCCGATTTGTTACACATTTCCTATTGAATGACATTCCATTTCTTTCTGTTGTAAATTTGTAGAAATGAGGAAAGAAGTGAACGGTCTTCTGGTCTCTGCATGCAAAGCGATAGTAATACTGCAATCAGTGGAAGCCAAAAATCTAGTTTGTATCGATGAGATGTAGAGAAATAAAAAAAAACAAGATCAAAATGTGCATAAAGTCACAGAATATTGAAATTGTGGGAATTGTGGGTATGGGTGTATGTGGTAAAACAACCATATTGGCAAAAGAGTTGTATGACAGGAAAATTTCTGAATACGATGGTTCCAGTTTTCTTTCTGAAGTGCGAAATGTATCTAAAGATAACTTGCATAAGTTGGGAAGAAAATTGTTGCCCTGGTGCTTGATGTGAGAGGTTTAACAATTGACAATGTAAACCATGGGAAAAAGTTTCTGGAGAATCATCTGAAATCCCTTCGCATCCTCACTGCAATTGCCTCTTTTCCAGTATTTTTGTCAACCAGAGATATTATAAAGAAGATTTTCTTCCAGAATGTGGTGTCCATGGTCCTCCGTAGATGGCCTTTCCCCACCCATAATATATTTCTATAAACTTGACTTGATTGTATTTTAAAAGAGGTATGGGATCGCTTATAGGTTTAGATAAACTACATATGGGATCGCCTACTTGTGAGATTTTATATATTTGCCGGGTATGAGAAACATATGAAAAAATTTCACAGACGTTTTGAAAATCTAATGGAGAATATCTAAGAGAAGGATATAATGGGCAATGACATTTGGACTTTTGCGCAGCAAGCATCCATCTGCCACACATCTTTTCCTTTCACCCTCATTGCGGTTGTAATTCCTCTAACTCCTACACAGATAAGGAGACAAAAATATTTTTAATCACAAATGTTTCTTGAGCTTATTTTTTCCGGTTGGAGTCGATGTCTCTTTAAGTTAATTATTTTTTCATGTGGTCCTTATAATGAATCTCCTTTACATGGACAAAGAAGGCGCTCTAAAGACTTTTTCACCATCTTCTATAATTATTCTCCATGTAGATGCTTCTGTTATCATTATTTTTACTTACGTTATTGTGCAATTTATATCTGTACTGCACGGTCTATGGTGCAATTTCCAGCCTATTTTCCACCTAATCAAGATGTTTTAAATGTAAATTCAATATGTCTTCGTGAAGAAAATTACTGCAAGGAGGTTCTTGCAATTTTTCCCCTTAATTCCAGAAGCAAGAATAGAGATTCTCTTCTCCATTTCTAACGACGACCAAACAGATTTGAATACCACGAGAGAAAATATCAAGGCATTCATTCTAGTAAGTATTAAATTAATAGTGAAACAATTATTTAATTCCAAAATTCGGGTATTGATTGAGACTGGGTGATTTCAACCGAGTGGGCAATAATATATAAAAGAACCCAAAGCTTAGTATTTGTCTCTATTAGTAAACAAGCATGATCTATTTGCTCCTGGGACTGATACTTCAATGATTACACTGATCAAGACTTTATAGATGTAGTAAATATACTAAACTTGAAGTGGATGATAATTTTGTGGAACCGTAAAAATTTATGATTTGTATAATTTATGTAATAAATAGAAATTATTTTTGATCTATAATGTTTTAATTGGTTTTTTGGCATTGTGATTATAATGTATTTCAAACAATTAAAATAAATCAAGAATTGGTTGATAAGAGTAACATTTCTACATTTTTAACAAAGATAATTTCACAATTAATTATTGTGGAAATCAAATTGTAGCTTCCACCTACATTTTTTTTGTGGTAGTCGAAAATTAAACTTATACGAAGATTAAACTTATAGAGAAACTACATTTTCTATGAAGATTGTGGAACACTAACAAATATAGCAATTGTAGAAATGTTACAAATGTTAAGAAATGTAGAAAATATACAATTTAAAAAATGGAGATTATCTATAAATTTTATAAATTGTGGACTATCCATGGTATAAGAATTGTGGCCAAATTACAATAATATATCGAAAAGTGGATAAACTACAATTCCAATTCCACAATTTTAGTTTTTAAAATACCATATAACTACAAGAATATTGTTGAAAAATTGTGGCAAAAGGCCAAGTTTGTTGTAGTGATTAATTAAAAGGAATGAAACTAATTAATTGAAATAATGAAATCAAATCTAATCTACCTATTTTTGTATTTTCAAAGATTTTAAATGAAAGGAAATAAGACAAATAAACAAATTTAATTAATCTAATCTATGTTTTTGAAGATTTTTTGGTTTTCTGGAATTAAATAAATGAAAGCTACACAGACAATAAAATTGCTTCTAATTAAATGGGAACTACTTCTATTCTAAAATAAAATAAACTAAACAGTGAAATAGCTAGATGTGGCTATTTACCTATTGCAGAATGATTTAAATCTAATCTAACTAAAACAGAGGATTTTCCTAATTTGTAATTATGGATCTAATTTCTTCTAATTCTACCTCAAAATCATAAGAAGATTGAAAAGATTCTCAGAAGAAATTTCTTCCGTGAGACTTCCTAGGTAAAACACTAAATTCTCTGAAGTTTTTAAATGTGAAGAAACACAAAAAATGCATAGACAAAAATCTTCTTCCAACTCACTTCCCTTACAAATCCACATTGGGGATAGGTAGGGGTAAGCTTTCAAGGAAGCTTTGCTCGTGTCTTTGATGAAATATAACTAATGAATGCAATGAAATCTTGTTAATTTTGTAGACACCTAAAATGTCTACATGACTAATTAACATTAATCATGCCCCACATTTTAGCTTTATCACCATTTATCCGTTACCAATCCATTTTAATTTATTTTAATCCATTTTAATCCATCATTATTGTTATCATACATTAATCGTATAATAATTAATTGTAATATTAATTATTATCATTAATCCATTTTATCATTTTACCATCATTCATTAGTTATCGTTTATCATTAATCCTTTTATTCCATCTAATATCCCATTTTCATCCTTAATTTATTTTCTCATTAATTTAATATTCATATGCCTCACCTAACCTAGTCTACACTCACACATACAACTAGTTATTCCATGTAATCACATTTATTATCCTAATTTAATCCTAATCATGTGCACATCCTCACCTCTAAATCTAGAAGCTTCTCCATATTTCCCTCTCATTTTTAAATATTCAAATATTCTACACTCTTCTATTAAATTAAAAATTCAATAAAATATCCACACAAAATCTAGAACCCTCCACATCTAGAAATTTCTACACTCTCATGCAATTTCAACCATTGGATTCAATCCAACATGGACCAATCCTCACCCTCCATTTTACAACTCACAAACTATAAATCAAGCACTCGCCCTTCCATGAAAGACAAGTTTTTGAACCCATATCCAATTGTTGCTATTTTATCCTCTCAATCCTATATCTTCCTTTCATATTTTGATCATCAATCATCCATCTCCAAGCTATCAACAATATTCAATCAAGCATCCAAGAATCAAGCATCAAAGGGAAGGTGGTGTCCAAGTCTTCCCACATCTAAATTTGAAGCAATTAATCATCTTCCAAGCACATCCATCCATTAAGGAAGGAGAATTGTGTGCTAGGACGGTAAGTGTAGGTATAATTCTCCCTCTTTTCATCCTTTCTTGATCGAGCTAGTGATAAAGAGTGTTAGATTAGAAATTGATTTATTTTGATTTCTAGTTTGCATTTTCTCTAACATCTCTTTTCATCTATATTTTGATGCCCACCATGGGGCTTATCCCCCCCCCCCCTTCTAATTTTCAACTCTATTTTATCCCTAGAAAAAAATTATCCAAATTTGAAATTTTTTTGTTGAGATTTACCCCTTGATTTTTTAAAAAAATGAAAATATTCTGTTTTAGCGCTTTTAACATGAAACAACACATTTGTAGACCCCATGACGCATTTGTAATTACTTCAGCGCATATCTTCAACCTTTAAAACCTCAATTTTTTTACAAAGTTATGTGTTTTTCACGAAATGGTGTGTATGACCTAAAATGGTGCTTATGTCCTGAATCAACGCTTTTGTTTTGCTTTTTTGTTGCTTGACTTTCTAGAGCCATACCTTTTGACCTTGAAATCGAAACAACTTTGTTTTTTTCTAGAAAGGTATTGAAAAGATATATGCAATGAATGTGTTAATTTAGTATTTTGAAAGATAATTTATTCATGGTTTTCATTTTCCTAAATATTTTTATTTTAACTACACATTAAGTTATCATTTCTTGTTCCAAACTACTAACACTTTGTGTGCAACTTCCTACGATTACCAAAAATTAAAAAAATCAATCTAAAACTACTAATACCTTTTGTTTTATAGCTCTTTTAGTCCAAGACATTGGGGTTATTCTTCCAAACTACTAATATACTTTTTCATGCAGGGCCTCCTCTTGAAGACCCCTTTTGTAATTTTAATTATATTTTTATCATTTAAAAAAATCAAAAATAAAAAAGCTTTATCTTGAATATATCTTACATCTTTCATATTTTGTATCCTTACATGTTTTCTTGTTAAACCCGAAGGTTGGATTTCGTGTATACTCTCCTCTCGTGTCCTTGGACAATCTTGAGGATCAAAAGTGGTCCACGTTCTTTCCCTTTAAATTTTTAGGGGCAATGTGATGTGGATTCATCACCATGCACGTAGATCCACCTCGTGTTACGGTGGGGTATACAAATCCTTGGAGATCTATCATTATTGGCTAAATGTTTACATGTTTTAAGTATGATGTGAAGTGAGGGGCTTCCACGCCCCAAAGACCTAGGCCTAAGACAACATCCTTGCAACATGAATTTGAGCCTCACGTATGAAAAGGTATATAGAGGACTCCCTAACAACCCTTTTTATCCTAGTATAGGTATCCTTCGATTGAAATCAAGCTATAGTGCAAGGGAAGGAACCACCGAAGATTACTCGCTAGCCGATCACACATTAACGTAAAGGTGGGCCAACTCAGTGAGCGCCACTATCATGTGTGGTATTGAAAGTGGGCTATAGCTTATGTTGCACACCCACTTGACTAGCTAGGTTGTGTGTTGCATGTGTGTAGTTTGCTTACATATCATTTTTACCACATATTAATCAACCAATAAAACAATAATTCAACCCCCCTCCAAACATAATCAAACCCAATCCATCCATCTAATTAACCCAATCTTATCACCTTCCCTAATCCATCCCATCCACATCTAATCCATCCATCTTAGTCCTATCCTACCTACACCCTATCCATATGCAATCCTATTCCTAAATCTTATCTTAACCCCCATCCTCATCATGGCTCCCATCAAATTCAAATCCTCCACTCATCAACCTTTACCCTCCAAATTTGATCAAAACATCCCTATTACTATCCAATCTTTACAAAACCAAATTATGACACTCACATCCTCTATCCAAAAATTTCTAAACCATCCCAAATTGATCCCACCATCCTCACAACCATCCAAATCTTAACCAACAAATTATTTTCCTTGATCACATCTTATCCAAACATCTTCTCAACCATCCTCCCTCACATCCATTTATGATAGTGAGGACCTTATTGACATCAAAAAGATGATCCCATATCTACATGCCCAATCACACCTAATCCTAACTTCACGTCATTCAACATTCCTAACCATCTTCCTTCTTCACACACAAGTAGTTAAATCGATTTTGATCAACTCTAATCATCCCCTTCGACCAATAAAGATCTCTTTTTGAGATTTACCATACTTTAACTAACTATGATTCATCCACCATATCCACTTCTAAAAAATATGAACCTAAACATCCCAAATCACATCTACCATCTAATGACATTCTTTTACAATTTGTTAACCTATTATCTAAGCCTAATCCTTCATCACCACTATCCACCCCAAATCCCCCTCAACCTATCTAATCCCCAACTCCCTCCCATCAAGACATATCATAGTGTACCTTATACATACCCATCCACATCCAATCAAGATCAAACCAAACCACAATCATTATCCCCTACATCACACCTTAGTCCTAAATCCTCATCATCCCAACCTCATCCCTTGGACTTTATCTTAGATAGTCCCAAGTCCCCTCCTCTAACATCTACTTTAGCTCCTAAGCCTCCATAACTTATATCCAACCCCATCCCATCGAGTGTGACTCCTAAGTCACCCACATCCTCTTCATCCCCTAATCCTACTTCATCTAACGTGGCCCCCATGCCACCTTTATCCTCTCCATCCACATCTAATAAATCTACCAATAACCAATCTAATCCCAAACCATCCAATGTGACTCCTAAGTCACCTCAATCTCCCAAATCCAATATAGTTTCCACACCACCCCCTCTACCTCAACTCAACCAACATTCAACCCATCTCCCTCATCAACATCTACACCACCCTTTACATCCACCCAATCTACCTCTCCCAAATCCACCCCATCTAACATATCCTCTTCATCCCAATCTAACACATCCTCTTCATCCACATCTACCTTATCTGTTCCATCCCAAATCAAACCATCTAATCCTACACAAACCAACCCTACACCATCCACCTCTCCCAAATTAACCAAATCCAATCCCAAGCCTAAATCCACTACCACTCAAAAACTAAACCAACCTCCTAATGCCCCCAAGGCTAATCCTCCATCAAAATCACAACAATCTAATCCACATCCTAAACCCACACCTAAATCACATCAATCCAATCAATCTTCTCCTATCCTACCCACTCCTACACATATCCTACCTAACCCACCCTTACTACCCACACCATCTCTCTTACCAACCCCAATCTCCTTTACCTCCTTAGGTGAATCCTTGACTACCATCTTCCATCATCTTAAAATCTTTAACATGATCATTCACCCACCCATCAAACATCATGATTCTAACCTTCCCAAACCATCTTGGTATAGGGACCATTATTATTGTGACTTCCACCACACCCATGGACATTCACTTAATCGATGTCTACAATTCCAATCTTACGTCCAAAACCTCTTTAACCAAAAAATTATTTTCCTTGTACCTCTTTAACCAAAGAATTATTTTCCTTGTACCTCTTTCTCCACCATCCTTTTATCCTCATCCTATACTTAACCATCCCCTATCCAAATCCCCATCCTCTCTTAAACCCCATCATCATAAAAAAACCAAATTCGTTCCATCCCAACATCCTGAACCATCCAAAAATCCAAACAAATCCAAAAAATCCAAAACTCCCCCACCTAAACATCCAACCAAATCCAAATCTAAGTCTGGCCTCTTAGCGGATGAGAAAACAAACATCCCCCAACCTAATGGTGACAACATCACTTCATCCTCTTCCACATCCACTTCCCACCATATAGCTAAAAATATGTTTGCCAACATGAAACATCATGAACAATGCATCCTTACTCCCATCACTTATCCTCCCAACTCCGGACAATTAGGCTTGGGCTATAAACCTCACACTAACAATACCCAATCACAACCTAATCCTACCAATTCTCTTGATCATCCCATAAATCCATCTACCAATCCCCAATCCTCTAATTCCCTACACATCCCAAACACCTAAAATCAGATTGAGCATTTAGGTTTTCCTTTGCAAACAAATGTTCTTTCCTCATCCCTCCATCCCATTCCAATCCAATCCATTTTCACAAGTTCTTAATTTACTTAATCACACATAGTACCTATTACACTTGTGTGATCTTGGTCTATCCTTACTATCAACATCCAAGAATAATCGTATCTTAGAGATCTAATCACTTAATCACACATCTTAATTAACTTGTGGTGAAGACCCTTAGGTGCATCTTTTACACTCTAGCTAATGTCATCACCACATTTGTTTCCATCCCCCATCGGCCGCTAGTGATTCTTAACCCCTCGATATTTCTCAAGAGAGTGGAAGCTCTTAATGCCAAAAAATATAAATATCAAAAAGAAAATAGAAAAAATCATATCAAAATTAAAAATATCAAATAAAAGCCACCTCAAGGCTCTCTCTAGGGGTGTTTCTAGCAAATCTACCGAGGCTATAGACATCGAGCTAGCAATAGAGAAATGTTGTGACAAGAATTAAATGTATCTCCTTCGGGGCTATGGACATCTGGCTGGTAGTGGAGAAATGCACAGCTTAACCTTCCGTTCACCTTCCATCAACCTACTTGACTTAATCACTCCTATACATTGGCTAGTTTGTCTTCACATACTACCCATTAAGTCTTCACTTCAAGCGGTAATTAACCATCATAATTGCACACACTTCATCTCGAAGAGGCATCGAGCTTGTATGTTGCCAAGTATTACTTAGACCTTGGTCACACTTTTGTTCTAGGCTTACTTTTATTTTACAACATGTGCCTTTAAGCTCATCTTTTGTTCATCATCCATTCCAAAACATCCATCCTTTGCATCCATCATCCGTGGGAAATCGATGATCATATTGCCTTATCTTATCCACCCTTTTGCTTCCCCCCCTTTTTAGCTTCCTTTAACCCATCATCATTTTGACTGGGGGCAACTTTATAATCTGCTAGGGCACCATCCCTTAATTTTTATTCTTCCTTACACTTGGGGGCACAATAAACTAGACTATACTCCATCATCTCATCCCTTTACTTGGGGGCCTATTTTATCCAATCATCTCGCAAATCCAGTCGGCTAAGTCATCACCTAGTCCCATATCCTACCTTATCACATCCCTCATCATATCAAACCTCCTTTATCTTATCCAACCAATCCATGTATCCCACATCCTTTATCCTATCCCAAATCATCCTTTATTCCACATCCTTTATCTTATCCCAAATCATCCCTTTATCCCACATCTCTTATCCTATCTAAAACCATCCATTTAGCCTTGATCCTATCCACATCTCCCTTGGGACTTACAGGAGAAAGTCACCTCATTTCAACCCCACCCATCCCTATCACATCTTCATCCCACCACATCTAAACTATCTTAAAAATCCAAAAATCTAAAAAATCCAAAAAAATCTTAACAATCCATAAAAATTAACAACACACATAAAATTTAAAACACTTTTGCATGCATTTGTGTGTGTGTGTGTGTGTGTGTGTGTTTGTTGCTTGTTTATCTTTTTCTTGCATTTGCATCATATTTTGGCCGATGATATGAGACCACTTTTTTCTTTTTTAGCACTTGGATGATGATACGAGGCCACCTTTTATTTTATCTTTCTAGAGGTCCAATGATATGAGGACCCTCTTTTTTACATCAATATGTCCAATGATATGAGGACATGGGCATCTAACAATTAAAAATCATGGTCTTTATACCATTGGTGCATCTTGCTCTATGCCACAATCATAATACTGCTAATGATGATAATTGTGGGAACTTTACGATAACACCACCCCTTTACATCATCACTTATCCTAATCATCACCACCTTATTCAACCAATCCTTCATCAATCATCTACCAATCAAATCTTATTCATCCAATCAATCTATCCAATATTTTAAATCAATCCAATAAATTCCTA
This sequence comes from Taxus wallichiana var. yunnanensis, assembly GCA_018340775.1. Lineage (NCBI taxonomy): Eukaryota > Viridiplantae > Streptophyta > Pinopsida > Cupressales > Taxaceae > Taxus > Taxus wallichiana. The sequence goes on from CM031243.1 coordinate 483,754,918, forward strand.
TCATCCAAACATCTAGCAACATCCAATATTCAAACATCCAAAACATCAACCCCTTGACTGGGGCATCTCAACATCCAACATCTTTAATCCAAATTGTAAATCTTCACCCTTGTCATACATCATTGACTAGGGCATCAAAAATCCAAAATCCAACCTCTCCTCATCCTCTGATCCTCTCATCTTCTACTTCTTCTAATCCTCTCATCCTCTAATCCTAATCCTTTGAATCCTCAAATATTCTCATCCTCTAATCATCCCTCCTCTACTAGCTTGGGCCTCTCCTCTTTTCGAGTGGTTACCCACCTCGTTCCTCCCCACCTAACCCCTCGAGGGGGCATCAACATCATATTACCATCCTATCATCTTCTACTTCTTCTTTGAATTTTCATTGCTACGCAATAACACTTCAAAGAGGGGAAAAATGTAGACACCTAAAATGTCTACATGACTAATTAACATTAATCATGCCCCACATTTTAGCTTTATCACCATTTATCTGCTACCAATCCATTTTAATTTATTTTAATCCATCATTATTATTATCATACATCAACCATATAATAATTAATTATAAGATTAATTATTATCATTAATCCATTTTACCATCATTCATCATTTATCATTTATCATTAATCCTTTTATTCCATCTAATATCCCATTTCCATCCTTAATTTATTTTATTTCATCATATCACTAATTCAATATTCCTATGACTCACCTACCCTAGTCTACACTCACACCTACCACTATTTATTCCATGTAATCACATCCCTAATCACATTTATTATCCTAATTTAATCCTAATCATGTGCACATCCTCACCTCTAAATAAATAATCTTCTCCATCTTTCCCTCTCATTTTTAAATATTCAAATATTCTACACTCTTCTATTAAATTAAAAATTCAATAAAATATCCACACAAAATCTAGAACCCTCCACATCTAGAAATTTCTACACTCTCATGCAATTTAAACCATTGGATTCAATCAAACATGGATTAATCCTCACCCTCCATTTTCCGCTCAAAAATTATAAATCAAGCACTCATCCTCCATGAAAGACAAATTTTTGAATCCATATCCAATTGCTACTATTTTATCCTCTCAATCCTCCATCTTCCTTTCACCTTTTGATCATCAATAATCCATCTCCAAACTATCAACAATCATCAATCAAGCATCCAATAATCAAGCATCAAAGGGGAGGTGTTGTCCAAGTCTTCCCACATCCAAATTTGAAGCAATTAATCATCTTCCAAGCACATCCACCCATCAAGGAAGGATAATTGTGTGCTAGATGGTAAGTGCAGGTATAATTCTCCCTCTTTTCATCCTTGCTTGATTTGAAGTAGTGATAGAGAGTGTTAGATTAGGAATTGATTTATTTTTATTTCTAGTTTACATTTTCTCTAACATCTCTTTTTCATCTAAAATTTGATAGCTAATAATTAAAAGACTCCGTGCACATGAACCTCCTCTGAATCCTTCCTAGGAAAATCCACAGGGAAGAGATGAGAAGAAATCTTCAATGGAAGTTACTTACAGGAAATAAAACTAACTGTAAATTCTCCTTTTTTTAAAACAAATGATTGAAGTGATTACATATTGGAATCTAAACTAAAACAAAGAAAGCTTCAAAAGAATTCAATTACACCCCAACCTGGAAGTGTATAACTGGGACAATTTTCAGTGTTGGTTGTGCTTTTGTTGATCCCCTCATCTTCTTTTCCAATGGTGAATCTGATATTGTCCAGGGAGGTGTGTTGGTTAGTAAGAAAGAAGAAGATGTAGAAGTACTTGGTCTAGCTAGTTTGTAGGAAGTTTGGTAGCAATGTAGGAAAGAGAGTAAAAAGGAAACAAATTGTGTTTTCTTGTCTACTTCTTGGAAAGATTCCGGTAGCATAAGCGTGCGATTCCAAATCAAAAGATTCAAACCAATACTTTGGGAAAAAACCTGGTTTTAATAGAAAGATGGAAGGAAATGGTTTGACACACTTGGTAATCAAGAAGTGTTATATCATCATGGGAAGAGGCATATAAATTATTAAGAATAGTAAGTCAGGAAGATGAAGTCTATACGCATCTAACAAGCTCAAAGGAAGTTGATTTGGTTAAGAAACATGTGAGAAATAAAATTGGGAAGAAACAACACACGTTCATAACTCGTTGTTTAAGTCTCAAATTTATGTGCACGAAACCTCTGGTCTACGCTGAGAGGAGGTTACAAAACTGTCGTAGCGATTGTGTAACCACCTCACAAGGTAGATCAAAGGTTTTGTAACTGTCACGATGGTTACACAACCACCACTCTAGATTCGAGACTTAAAGGAAAATCTAAGGAAAAGGGGGACCAAAAATTAATTATTTCATTGTTTTTTTATATTCTTTCATTTTTCTATTGAACCATTGTTTTATCATTACTATCACAAGATTGTTAAATTTAGATGGATCATCTCTTTCCTTTTGTGACAAATCAATAGTTGGAATATGCATGTGTCGAATGGTTCTGAGATATTATACAGAGTTAAAATCAAATTCATCATCCTATAAGCCTTTAGGAACCTGGAAATGGCTGATATCTTTAATCTTTTGTAGAGATAGCCTTCCAAAATATATTTTATGTACTTCATATTCATCTACACAGTCTTCCCAATAGTCCTCGATTGTGAGAATATGATAGTAAGTCATCCTCAAATGTTTGGAGATGAATCCCTTACTATCAAAGGAGGACCTCTTTTGATAAGTATGGAATTTCAAATCATAGATGGTCCTTTCCACATTTTGTGCATCTAAGGTATATTTACACATGTAGTTTCCTAAAGAGATAGGAAACTGAATGCCAGTGATTTTCATGTCCCTACATGTTTTGTGCAACACACCCAATTACCTAGATACCTCCACAAGAACCAATTTATCATTACAATATATGGGAATTTTTTAGGAACACCTTCAAAACCATTTATCCTGATATATGAGAATTTTCTGAATTAAATGAAGATGTTACCATAGGTAGGAATCAACTACTTTTCCTCTTATATATGCTCTCGGCTATATTCCCTTCAAATAATTTGATTATGAACATTGTGAATGTATCATTGACTCTTTTGTAATGAATTTTATTCTTTTCATAAATTAGCTGAGGGTAGAACTCATATACAAGTGTATTCTTCTTATCATCATGAGGTCATAGGTGACAACCCTACCAATACTCTATAGGCTACAATAGTATACATCAAGTAGGATGTCATATAGAAAGTTTTACTTTGTTGCACATTTACCAGTTGTTCACTTAGGTTTTCACAAAATATCTCTCCCAATTCAAATTTTGTTTTCCTTCACAGATGATATTAATCTATACACATTCATAATTAAAATTCATTGGTGGAATGCATGGCCATCAATCTTTCCAGCAAGGTGATCATATATGACAGTTCCTCTTTGAAATTTGATCTGTATAAGACATTGAGAAAATGAATCTCATTTCTTGTGGGATTTGAGCCAAGATTTAGCTATCATTTTCTTATGCCTATCTCTGTCTCGATCAAAAATATTTTGAGCCTGAGCTCAGGTCAAGGCGTTAGAATCCTCAAAGGTAGGAAACCCCGGGGTTGTATTTATGTAACTTGCATCTAATTCAATAATTTTTGGCCTTCGGGATCCTTGAATTCTTTTCTTTTTGGCTCAAAACATGAAGCATAGGCCAAAATGGTATCGGTGCATTGAACAAAGAGGGGAAACCTAGTGGCATAGGCAATTTCATTATTTTGATACATTGGGAAATGATAGTGGGAGTGTCTTTAGAAATTCAAGCCCAAATGATCCAAAGGAAATTTTGGGACATTAGGAGTTATTCCTTGATGAGCTCATGTCCACACACACCACCGACTCCATCCAATTCGGCCTTCTATTTTTAGCTCGGTCGTTACATATTCTACACCACCGATTTAATAGCCACCACCGCCCAAGCCCTTACCACTCAAAGGCTACATAGTATGAAACGTGGGAAAAGAGTTTACCATGTGGCCAATGCCATGGGTGAGCATTAGTAATAAGCCTTTTAAAAGGTTTAAGTAATTCCCCCTTACATATGTGGTAATTACATCCGTTCTTTGGAAATATCATATTTTATGATGGAGGAAATCCTTGGACTATCTTCATGTATTTATTGATAGGTCAAGACATTAAAAAGACATATTTTATGATGGAGGAATCTGTCCATGTTATCCCACAACTTTCTTGAGTTCGAAATCAAATTTTCCCACCCGGAAAAAACCTCATTATAACATAGAACCTTTCATTCTAGTGTAGATTATTTTACTATTCTACACCATTTGGCTTTAGTAATTCTAGTGCGGATTTATGAGCCTCCTTGGGATTCGGATCGATGCTAAATTCTACACTATTTACAAAGGGCGAGCCACATCTAAGTCTCTAAGCTACTTTGCTACACAAAAACAATGTGTTTTCTATATCTCGCATGTTCCCCAAATGTGTGTGGGGCCTCTCGTCTTTTATTTGACTTCCAACTGTTTGAAAAAATACCTTAACTATTTGTAGGTTATCACAGATCAGGAACATGTGCAGGAGCATCTTTTTCATAGGTACAAGAACATAAATAGTGCAACAACAGGTACAGGAACAGGATCAGATCAGTAACAGGAACACACACTTTACATGCCAACTGTTTGACAAAATTTCTCAAGTAATTTACAATGACAGAACCTTCAACAAAAGAGGAGATAGGAGTAATTAACTTGAATGCATCTCCACATAACATGACCAGCTCTCCCATTGACAGAGTAACAATCCTCGAGGAGCAATTGCAGGCTCTCAAACAACAATTTTGGAATTATCTTCAATGGTCATGGAACAAAATAAATTGATTACTGCACAGTCTGGGCATATCAACACTCTGGAATCCTCCTTGGTAGAATTGAAATCCTCTTCTACCTTAAACACCATTAGCAACAACAATCAGGAAGAGCTTTCCCTTCTTCGTGTTGAATTTGTGGTTAATAGAGAAGAAAAAAGGATTTAGCTACCAAAGTGGAATCTATAAATTTAAACAAATGGGTTCAAGTTGTCAAAAATAGTAAGAAACCACCTCTGTTGGTTGAAGTTGTAATTCAAGCAAATTTTGAAGAAGATAGAAAAAGAAAAGCCAAAACCCTTAATTTGCAAGTCAAAGGATTAACCAACCAAGAAAATGCCATCTAAACAGGTGTCAACTTCATTACTAATGATTTAGGAATGCCTACTATATCACCAGATAGAGCTTGGTTCAATCAAGATGACTCTTTAGTTATTTTCTTTCACACATCACAAGATAGATTGGAGGCACTTAGATCAAAGAAAAAATTGTTTGATCGTGTTGAAAATTTTTATCTAGATGAGGATTTAACTAAGATGCAACAAGAAGAGGTAAAAGAAAGTAGGAAGAAAGTTATTGATGCCAGAAAGCAAGGGAAATGGGATGTAATCCATAATGGAAGGGCTTGGATCAAGGATTATCCTCCTGATTGGTGGACTAAACCTTGGCCTATTTCTACATGACGCCAAAGCTCTGAAACATGGTCTACAACCTCAATTACAATTGCAGTTTGGAATTGTGGCGGTTCTATCTTTTTTGCCCCAGGGTCTTCTGAAGATGTGATTCTTAACTCAAATGTCATTTTTCTCATGGAAACTCATGAAACCAAGGAGAAACCTCTACCCTCATATGCAGGATACTCATGGATTAGTGTTCACAGACCATAACTTCGACATGGCACAAAAGGCTCTAGTGGAGTTGCTTGCCTTTATAGAGATCATCTCCATTCCTCTATTCAATTTGAAGGATCTGATGAATTTGCAAGGTTTCTATGGATATCACTTACAAGAAGACCTCCTTTATAGAATTGTATATTGCTGCCTATTACTTCCCCCCACAATATTCAAATTATGCTCCATCTCTTAATGGTGAATCTCCCTTTGTAGACTTACAACCGGAAATAACAAAATACTTTGATTTTGGTGAGGTTCTTCTACTGATGACTTCAATGCCCGGATTGACCACCTTCATTGTGTTAATCATGATCTTCACAATGACCCATTGATGATTTATGAAGTGGATCAACATGAATCGGGACTTCATTGTTACTCTGCGAGACTCTACGGTGAATGTTTATGGACAACACGTAATCAAATTGGGTGAATCTCATGATCTTGTTATCTTGAATGGTACATAACACTTCCCTAATTCCAAATAATTTACTTTTTCCCTTATTCTTGAGGAGCTAGTATTGTATACTATGTTATATCCTCTAAATATTTTTCTTTGAGTATATATGATCTCTAGATTTCGACTTCTCCCCCACCTCTCATTGATCATGCCATTCTCTCTTTCCATATGCCTCTTGCCACACCTATTGCAACATCCTCCCATGCACTCTCACAAAAATGTACTACTATCCATTTTGACCATGCATATGATGAGAGTTACACTAATATCCTCAAAACCGACCTCATGAACATTTATGATATCTTAGACCCGGTTGAGAGGGCTACTAGACTATCATAGGGAATTATGGATGTTACATTTAAGGCTTTCCCCACTCCAATCATACTTCCCGGCTCCATACCCATGGTCATTGCCTGATAAATTCTTGGTATGATGTGTATTGTAAAAATGTTCACAAGTTAACTAAACGTATTATGACCGAAACTCCCTCTAAAGCCAAGATGGCCTAAAAGCTTTATAGAATCATTCTTAGAAGGAAAAAATGATAATACTTGTATGATAAACAAAGAGCTACCATATACCAAATCTGTTTTAAGGGTAAGTGCACCAAGTTGGGGGGCGAAAAGGGGGTCTTAAGTGGACACATTTATCTGAAAAATAAAAAACTTCAACTTGTACAAGTTTTTCAAAATATTTATACTCAAAATTGGAAGATGTTGTAGAAATATGAATCGTAGCATTTTGAGTCTAGTTTCTAAGATACTAAATTTTATTGAAAAATGGATAAGTTTAAGTGGGTCAAACAACTAAAATACCAATAGGTGCTCTTGTTTTTGTTAAAAAACATAATAGAGTGACTTTCGTGCCCCCACCATTTTTTGAGCACCATTGAGTATTTTTGAAAACCCTTTGGTAGAAAGATAGCTAGGAGCATCTAGTTTGTGTTAGATTTTTTTATAGATTTTTTTAACGAGTATTTTTTATTTATGATTTTTCTAGTACATAAATATTATGTTTTGAAAAATAATGGAGCTCGACCGTGCCCCCCCCCTAACTACCTCAAAAATATCAAAAATTAGATTTTTTTTTTTTGAATATGTATAGAATTATGCCTAGTTTGTGCTAGTATAATTTTTTTCAATTTGATGACCCAAAAAAGATACATGATGAAAGATAGACATATTTAAACTTCAAAAAATAGCTATAAAAAGGCATAGTTAGAAAATAAATAATATGGAAACCTTATATTAGTAAAAATTGAAAATTTATATTTTAGAAAGAAGAAACTCTGCTCTACGTCATGGTATAATTTTTTTAAATGGATTGATTGTTTTATTTTGATTTATCATAGAGGAAGTGGAATTTTTACATTTTCCTGCAAAAACACGTTGTTTGTTGTGTTTGTGTAGGTCCATGCCTTAGGGTTGGGGATCCAAACCGGATCCCAAGCCTTGAGGCATGTGCTAGAAAAGGTAAAAATCATAACACATTACGTGTTATAACACATAAATGTTATTCTTTATTTATATATTGTGGCCCCCAATGTCCCTTTCATCTCTTTCATGGAATTTCACATACATTTTGTTTAGTCTGTAATTTTCTCTACATTCTTGCATGATTTTTAGTAGTTCATTTTGTCCCCTACCCCACTAGTTGATTTTTTCTAATCATGGCTGATAAAATTGAGCTAAGGACAAGAGGAAATTCAAGAACAAGACACCAGAAGCAATTTAAAAGATGAAAATAAAGAAATTAGAAGAGAATGCAAAAACTTTGTGCAGGCAAGGTACATTTGCTATATCAAATGTAGGTAATGTATTAGGAAAAATGGGGATGAAATACATAATGAAAATGTAAAAATAATGATTTTTCAATGAATAATGATATTGAATTGAATGATAATGTTGGTATGGATGAAGAAATTGATATGAATCAATTGTTGAACCCTTACTTGAGAATAAAATGTTACCCCAAAATTTGTATGAAAACACTTGAATGAAGAAAGTAACCTTGTAAATGAATCTTCACCTCTAAGAACACCTCCTTCCATTTTGTGAAGAAAACCAATTCACTTAATTGAAATTGATGAAAACATTATAAAACCAATGCCTAACAAAATGTCTGAAAGAAATGCGAGAAGAAAAGCTAGTGGAATTTGGGATAATTATTTTGAGAATTTAAATGACACACAAAGATGTCAATTATTTGTTACATTGATGAAATTAATTAAGATGAGACCTATAATGAATACCCTAGGGTTAATAACATCTAATGTTGTTGATCAAAATGCATCAATTGTTGAAAACATACATAAAGCATACCAAACTATAGGTGGCAAAAGATGCACCAAAGATAGTAATGTTACATGGCGTGCACTTACTAATTGTATAGTAAGTGATAAAACAATTAATAAATGCTTGATTAGAAAAAAACAAGTAGTGCTTTGAAACTAAACATAAAAACACTAATGAAAGCAATAGAGAGACGTAAATGTCTTGAGTCGAGTAAATAACACCGACTATTGGGCTTTCTCTAGTAGACTTCCACAAAAAGACAAGAATACATCGATATTCTAAAAGAATTAATTGTAAAATTTTGGAATGAGAACAAGGGTGTCACCTTGAATATAAAGATACAATAAAAGAAGAATAGGTTCTCGTAATCATGAATCGTGTGCAAAACATTTCTTAGATATGACTCAAACATAATTGTTAGTGAAGACCTTGAGTATCCCCTTTGGGTGATGGTAGTCACTAGAATCTTCGACGATATCTATCAAAAAATCAAACATTTGGTTGTTTGAAGACTATGAAGTACATCGAAATATACTTCAATATTCACATTTGGTCCTTACTGACAAATATTAAATTAATCAAATATCGAGGTCGGCCATTAAACAAGAATCTATGGAAGGTTCGTGAATCAGATCATGAAGTAATTCTTGCTACTGTCAAGAGTAGAGTTGATCCTTGTGGTTCATTGGATTGAATTTGCAAAGGTATGTTCTTCATGAATTTAATTTGAATATTTACTTAAATGATTTTGTTTGAATTATGTATGATTTAAAATTCTATTTTATTTCTTACTAACATGTTTATGTAGGTTAGTGGTGCCAAAAAAGCTTCCACCTTCATGTGGTTTACTCTGTCAGAGAAATTATTAAAAGCCAAGTGAAGCTAAGAGAAATTAAATATTAGAAAGGAACAACAAACATAAATTCTCATTTCACCACCTATATTGTAAAAATATCTTATTAAAATTCTCATTTCACCACCTATATTGTATGAACCACCTATATTATTCAGGTGATTGGCAATGGACAACCTTACACTGACTCAAACTACACTATTCAGGTGGGGTGGGAGAAAAAGGAGAGCCTACAAACTTTTCCGATTCTTTTTTCATCTTCTGCAATCTTGTTATCCTCAATGATTTTTCCACAAGATGCAACTATGTAGACTATGAACTTAGTTTTTTTGGGAGACCACCAATGTTCCAACTGTTCATTTTGAAAGAATGAATATCTTCAATCAAATAGAGAATGAAGAGCCTGAATTTTTTTGGATATTACAAAAGGTTGTTTGTGCCCAAAAAGAAGTCGAAGGCCATATAAATTTTAGTCTTCAACTTTAGATGACAATGAACATCGTGAAGAAAAATAATTAGGTGAAGATGTCACTATGATTCAAGAAGAAATGCCTCCTGAAATTCATAAAGAGTCAATTCTGATTACCCAAAAACATCTGGAAGAACTTAAAGAGAAGATAATAGCAGAAGAAAAGGAAAAATGGGAAGCGTGGAAGGATCAAAACTTAACTGGAATGGAAGATCTATGTGATGTTGTCGATAGAATCATGGATAATCTTAAGGACAACATGCCAAGTTGATTATTTTTATTAATCCTAGCTACTTCAACTTCACAAATCAAACCAGGTAGTTCCAAAAGTAGCAAACTGGCAAGAAAAATTGTAATGAAGTATTGATAATTGAGCCTAAAACTCGTTTAGAATTGTACTTTATTTTTTGATTGAGCATTCACCCATAGTTTCTTTTTTGAAGGAAGAAATTCATTTGATATGTGAGAAATAGAATGTTGATTTAGTCTATTACTCTAACCGGCAGTAAATACAGTAGTCACTGCCATTGTGATATCCAATGAGTGGTCTCCTAAATAGATGATGTTAGTTCCACTTGTTTTATATGCAGTGGTTAAGGAATTGTAAGGCAATAAACATGCCATCTCCAGAGAGGTGCTTTTGGTTTATCCATTTTGTAGTTAAATATCTATCGGTTTTTTGAAGAGAGGGCTAGTGTTTTTAACACAATGTAGATGACAACATCAAAATGTCATTAGCTGAAAGTTTTTGCAGAGAAGCCTAATGTTTTTGCATACCATGTATATGGCCAAGTCAAAAATCCTGCCAAGTTTTGCATTGGATCTTTATCAAAGGAATGAGTTACTTTTGGTAGGCATGCAGGAAAATGGCATCAACTGATAGTGGTAACTTTTACATGTAGTGTTTGCATCACAGATATGCATATCAAACTCCACAAGATTCATGTTGCCACAAGGCCAACACCTGTTAATCAATCTACTCTGACTATTTAGGTTAGATTTCTGTAGTTGTTCAATGAAATTTGTTGCAAATATGAACAACATGAGCAGTTGAGACTGTATAAATTATAGAGTTATCTTGATATCTGTCATAGAAATGGGAGATGAAAGGAAATACTCCTTTATCCTTAAAACAAATGCATAAACACACATCAAGGATCACAAACTGTGATGGTAGCTTGGAGTAGTAACTTGGATGAATGCAAAAACATGATGTGTGTGATTCAACTATGAGCCTCACCAGCTCAATTTAAAAAAAGGCTTGGATACATGTTTCTTGGAATCATACTTGTGACTATGGTATGTATGTACTACTAGGTATATTTATGTATTTGATAGCTGTAGAAGTAGAAAAGTAGAGGGAGGATGAATTGTTGGTTGTTGTGGTCATGACAAGAAATTTATGGCTTGATGTAGGTGGCCACATATGACATCTTTTTATGGGATTTATATTAACTTGGTAACTTTGATTCCTTGCAATGTGACTGAGCATTTTGGTGTGATATGGAGGATTGAAACTTTAATTATTCATATTTGCTCATATAATGAATCATGAGATGATTACATACACAAGAAATGATCTCAAACATCCAATAAGATGCAATAATTATGTGTCCTTGAAAGAAGAGATGAGAATGTTGTAATGCAGGGGTCAAAAGTTTGAAGCTCTTCAAGTACTAACATGGAAAAACTATATTGATTGGCTATAGGTAGTGCAGGTGGAATTGGATTGCATTCCGATTGAAGAAGAGTCAGCCAAGCATTCTCCTACTATTAATATTAGCATAGCATACCGCTTCAAAGAAATTTAGAGATTGATGCTCACGTTCTATGCACCTTATATAGACTTATATTCATGAGTTGTTAGTGCTTTATTCTGCATATCTATTTCAAATTCTAAAGCATTGAGCATTGTAGTCTAGGTCATTGACATATTAGAAACAATAATGTAACTGTAAAGAAAAGAAATGACACAACATGAAATAAACCATTTCATGCTCAAAACCTTACACAAAAATGAAGGAGTCTAAAGATAAATTTGGAAAGCACAAGAAGCTAGGGCTTATCATTGATTTTATGGTTGATAAATATGTTTGGCAGTCCATATTTTGTTGATTACTATGATCTAATCCCAAACTGATTGCATCTAGCCCCCAACATCTTACGATCAACATGATAAAACCTCTTATCTTTGGATGATGAGTTACAATGCAGTTCCACACCGGGTAGCTGCCAGAAACTACATGATGACAAGGCATTTACATAAAGAGATGACCAAGACTTGAATGCTAGTGGAGGCTTTGTTTTGGTTCCCTACGCTCCCCTTGTGCTTTTGGGCTACCTCATCGGGCGTAGTCCCTTAAGAGCCCTGAGACCAAAACACATTATATCTTCGATGGGTGATTTCTGGACTCCGTGGCACCTAGAGACATCTCATCAGATCCAAAACCTCCATGTTGGGGCCCTCTACAAAATCCTCTCATGGTTTTATCCATCTCCATTTGGTTTCTCTCGTTGTCTATTGTTTGCAAATGTGTGAAATACTGCAGTTTGAGTCAGTGTAAGGCTATCAAGATGCTATATTTTGCAAATGGTAGCTCATGGGACCAAACCATCTAGCCAACAAACATTTGGATGTCTAGTGTGAATGCTAGTGGAGGCTTTTTTTTGTTCCCTACGCTCCCTGTGCTTTGGGCTACCTCGTTTGGGTGTAGTCTCTTAAGAGCCCTGAGACCAAAACACGTTATATCTTCGACATAGTGATTTCTCGGACTCCGTGGCACCTAGAGATGTCTTGTTAGATCCAAAACCTCCATGTCAAATCCCTCTATGAAATCCTCTCGTGGTTTTTTCCATATCCATTCGGTTCTCTCATTGTCCTATTGTTTGCAAATGTGTAAAATAGTGTAGTTCAGTGTAAGGTTGCCAGACACAATACTTTGCAAATGGAAGCTCTTGGCACCAAACCAACTATGCCAACACATCGGGGTGGCTAAGTAAACACTAGGGAGGATTTTTTTTTGGTTCCCTACACTCCCCATGCTTTCGGGCTACCTCGTCAGGCGTAGTCCCTTAAGAGCCCTGAGACCAAAACATGTTATATCTTCGATGGGTGATTTCTTGGACTCTATGGCACCTAGAGATGTCTCGTCAGATCTAAAACCTCCATGTCGGGGCCCTCTATGAAATATATCATGGTTTTATCCATATCCATTTGGTTCTCTCGTTGTCCTATTGTTTGCAAATGCGTGAAATAGTGTAGTCTGAGTCAGTGTAAGGCTATCAGACGCTATATTTTGCAAATGGTAGCTCATGGGACCAAACCATCTAGGCCAACACATCTGGATTTCCTGGTGAACACTAGTGGAGGATTTTTTTTGTTCCCTACATTCCCGTGCTTTTGGGCTACCTCGTTCGGGCGTAGTCCCTTAAGAGCCCGAGACCAAAACACGCTATATCTTTGATGGGTGATTTCTCGGACTCTGTGGCACCTAGAGATGTCTCATTAGATCCAAAACCTCCATGTCAAATCCCTCTACAAAATATCTCATGGTTTTTTCCATATCCATTTGGTTCTCTCGTTGTCCTATTGTTTGCAAACACGCGAAATAGTGTAGTGTAGTAGTCGAGTCAAGTGTATAGAGACGCAATACTTTGCAAATGAAAGCTCTTGGCACCAAACCAACTATGCCAACATGTTAGGGTGGCTAGGTAAATGCTAGGGGAGGATTTTTTTGGTTCCCTACACTCCCCATGCTTTCGGGCTACCTCGTCGGGCGTAGTCCCTTAAGAGCCCTGAGACCAAAACACACTATATCTTCGATGGGTGATTTCTTGGACTCGTGGCACCTAGAGATGTCTCGTCAGATCCAAAACCTCCATGTCGGGGCCCTATATGAAATCCTATCATGGTTTTATCCATATCCATTTTTCTCTCGTTGTCCTATTGTTTGCAAACATGTGAAATAGTGTAGTAGAGTCAAGTGTAAGGTAAGGTCAGATGCTATATTTTGCAAACGATAGCTCGTGGGACCAAACCATCTAGGCCAACACATCTAGATTTCCTAGTGAACTAGTGGAGGATTTTTTTGGTTCCCTATGCTCCCCGTGCTTTCGGGCTACCTCGTCAGGCGTAGTCCCTTAAGAGCCCTTGAGACCAAAACACGTTATATCTTCGATGGGTGATTTCTTGGACTCCATGGCACCTAGAGATGTCTCATCAGATCCAAAACCTCCATGTCAAATCCCTATATGAAATCCTCTCATGGTTTTTTCCATCTCCATTTGGTTCTCTCATTGTCCTATTGTTTGCAAAAACGCGTGAAATAGTGTAGTCTGAGTCAAAGTGTGTAATGCCAAGATGCAATACTTTAAACAAAAGCTCTTGGCACCAAACCAACTATGCCAACACGTCAAGGTGGCTAGGTAAATGCTAGGGGAGGATTTTTTTGTTCCTACACTCCCCATGCTTTCGGGCTACCCTCGTCGGGCGTAGTCCCTTAAGAGCCCCGAGACCAAAACACGCTATATATCTTCGATGGGTGATTTCTTGGACTCGTGTGGCACCTAGAGACGTCTCGTAGATCCAAAACCTCCATGTGGGGCCCTCTATATGAAATCCTATCATGGTTTTATCCATATCCATTTGGTTCTCTCTGTTGTCCTATTTTTTGCAAAATGTGAAATAGTGTAGTTTGAGTCGAGTGTAAGGTAAGGTCAGATGCTATATTTTGCAAATGGTAGCTCGTGGGACCGAACCATCTAGGCCAACATGTTATGTCAGGATGGCCTAGTGAACACTAGTGGAGGCTTTTTTTTGGTTTTGGTTACCCTGTGTTCCTCGTGATTTTGGCTACCTCATTGGGCATTTGTAGTCTCTTAGAGCCCCGAGACCAAAACACGTTATATCTTCGATGGGTGATTTCTTGACTCGTGGCACCTAGAGATGTCTCGTTAAAACCTCCCGTTCTGCCGATCCAAAACCTCCATGTCAAAGCCCTCTATGAAATCCTCTCATGGTTTTTTCCATCTCCATTTGGTTCTCTCGTTGTCCTATTGTTTGCAAATGCATGAAATAGTGTAGTCTAAGTCAATGTAAGGCTACAGATGCAATACTTTGTAAACAAAAGCTCTTGGCACCAAACCAACTACGCCAACACATCAAGGTGGCTAGGTAAATGCTAGGGGAGGCTTTTTTTGGTTCCCTACACTCCCCATGCTTTTGGGCTACCTCGTCTAGGTGTAGTCCCTTAAGAGCCTTGAATGACTAGATTGGCTTAAGAATGAATTTGATAGGGGAATGTCTAAGAACACATGGGAGTTATCAATCACCTAGTAAATATTTCTTGTTTAGTTTTGAATGGGAGTCAGCTGGCCTATGACTTAGTGACCTTCCATTCATTGATAATTTATGCTATGATAAACCCATGGATGCTTTCAAAAGTGCCTTCAAAAGGATAGGGGTAGTCATCAAGCCTAGTGAAGGGTGTGATGTGATTTCCAAATAACTTGAAATGCCTATAGATTTAAAGGTAATAACATGAATTGGACAGGATTAGACAATCAAGAATCATTGAGTGTCCGAATTAGAATGTCATTGCATCTAGAGACATTCTCAAGCATTGGAGTAATGTATAGAAGACTCTCAGGTGTTTTAATAAGGGAGAAGACTAAGAAGCATAGAAGAATGTAGTAAGTGCATGATAAGATAGGAACCAATACAAAGAGACCATGAGCAAGAAGAAGCACAAGTAAGGTAAATACACATATACACATTGATAAATTGAATGAATAATTACTCAGATTAGGTAACTCTTTATATACATACATTATATAAATATTGATTTCCAAAGTTTGATGCATATTATACATTGAAAATGCTAGTACATGTACATCACCAATAAATGAAAAAATAATCCATAATGTCTTAAATATTGTCAAGTGCACATCATATTAGTTTCATGCAAAAATAATCTCAGAAATGTAAGGTCTCATACAAAAATATCAAGTTCCAAATAGTATTTTAATGTGCATAATAAATATAAAAATCCCAAATAGGTCATATACCATCAAGTTCAAATGCCATATAGGCGTACATACAATGCCATGCACATAGGCATACAAAAAAAATGTCATGTAAGACATATATATTTCCTAATCATCAAAATCTATCCCTCTCTTGGCCTTCTCGAAGAAGGCCCTCCCTTAGATGAAGATGGAGATCTATGAGATGACTTTGGATCATCCGAGCCCATGCTACGAGTCCTCTTCCCTGAATACTCACCTTGTAGATGAGCCTGTAAATGCAAACAATGTTTTTTTGTCAAAACTTAATTTATATATGTTTTCAACATGTATTTAAGACCATGCTAGAATGAAATTATTTACATAAATACACAAACTTACCGCAAGTTTTCGATCATGAATTTGCATCTCACGCTCAGATGAGTCATCGCAAGAGCTCTGGAGTATGAATGGGGGTACGAAGATGACGAGATGGAGGATTTGTGCCCTCGAAGTCAAAATGGAGGGGGTTGAAGTTCCCTACATACACATAAGATCAAAAATCTAACATCAGAATTAGTGAAAATAGAACTAAGTACATGTATGTACATAATGACAATATTTTAACTAATTTTATCAATATAGAACTATTGTTTTTACCCCACCACACCTGTGAATCAAATGAACAAGGGTTGCTACCTATCGCAGTAACTCCTGCATATACACAATGAAGGACATTATTAACATAATTTAATAATTCTACAATGAAAGACATTACTAACATGTAATTTAACATAATATGAATTACACGAGAAATTTAACAAAATTTACATGTTGTTTGAATACCTCAGTGAGTTGCTGCATGCAGATGAAATCGCAATGGCAACACCTTTCTCTACTTGTCACAGAGATGGTGGGGTGTCTAGTGAAGTCAACATCTTTATCAAACATGTATCACGTGAGTTAGATGGACATACAAGAACATACATATATTTGACTTCAAAACTATATATATATATATATATATATATATATATATATATATATATATATATATATATATATATATATATATATACATGTATGTGAAAATTTTACATAATTAACATTCTAAATTACCTCTATGAATGTATGTGTATGCATGGTGCCGCCTAAATTATGGTCGGGATGAAGATGTGCCTCCCGTGCACACTGTAATATCAATGCATGTACATGTACAAATACAATTATTTCAAAAATTTAACATATATAAGTAAATCAAGTACTCCAAACTTTTTGTAACACACATAATAAAACATAACAAATACCTGCGAAGGTGACGTCGATGACTGTAATCCAAATGTCTCACTCAAAAGGACATCGACATAGTGACATTATCATGTGCACCCCTAGCACCAACTCCACCAAAATTAGTACGCATGAAAGTATCGTCCTCCTCGGGCCCCAAACATATGCTACCACATGACGAGAAAAGATGTGGCCTCATGCTAGTACTCCCTGAGGGAATACTCTGTGTACCTCTGCGAGCATCTGGCTCAGAAATCTCCCTCGTATGTCAAACAAGGGTCGTCACAGATAGCCCCTGAAGCGTGTGGAGTGTATCAATCTCTACTGTCTCCTTCACTGCTTGAGGGACAATCTCAAGGTGAGGGGGATTTTGTGTGGGAATCTACCCTACTGAATAGGTGCACGTTGTGCACCTGGTCGATCTTGTGTAGATCCTTTTCCTCGGCCCTAGAAATCTCAAAATCAAAATAATTTGGGATCTCGTTGAGGATAAACTCATAATAGAGTTTCCTCAGAAAGTATAGTGGCACCTCGTTGTTATTACAAGGTGGAAAATCAAACACCATCCACCATCGGTCCCAAAAATTATTTTTAATCAAATTATTATTGCACCAATGGATGGGAAACCATTTACATGACAATGGAACATGAAAATTAGTGTGGGGGTCCGTGAATAAGGCACATATGAGGTCTTTTGTAATTTATTTTTTCTTTACATCCACATATGACAATTTGTTGGAATAATAAACCCTACAACCCTCTCTGTAAGTTTTCCAATGATCAATTTTCCCCGTTGCCACGTCAACTTGAGCAAGTAATGCCTCAATGTGTTTGCAAGAGAGGCGCGGTGGGGTTTGTAGATTTTGAATCCCTCATTCTTTTGATTAAATCCTCAATTTCAATTTTGTTTTCAACTATGTGGGCTGCTAAATCTTCTTGACTACCCAAGGGATGTTGAGAAATTGTGGGAGTGTTGGGAGGGATGACAGGAATAACAAGGTTTGGTTGTGGTTGATTCCCTCGACCTCCAACTGTAACAATAAAAAAATGTATTCAATTCAAATTTTAATCTATAA
This sequence comes from Taxus wallichiana var. yunnanensis, assembly GCA_018340775.1. Lineage (NCBI taxonomy): Eukaryota > Viridiplantae > Streptophyta > Pinopsida > Cupressales > Taxaceae > Taxus > Taxus wallichiana. Next base: position 483,773,121 of record CM031243.1, read on the forward strand.
TTATCATATTTCAATGTAATTTTGAGAAAATAATTGTGCCTACCTCTTCTCCGTGGCGCCATCATCGATTCAAATCTTCCCAACGATCTAGAAACGATCCTTTGAGCTTGAGATCCAGTTGAATGAAAAAAACACAAGGGCATGGTTAAGCTCTAAAACTCGCGTTTGAGGGAGATAAAATGATAGAGGCTCGGGCCTTTTTTTTTTATTTATAGTAGACATAATGCGTACGCATTATGCTTTGGTAAATCCCAAACCTAAGAATTATCATAGTCTAATTGTTATTCTGTCCATATTTCCAATATTTTTAATTTTATTGTTCCTCATGGTCTTCCTCCCTCTTGGACTTCCCACATTATACATCCCATCTTCAAATTTGGAGATTCTCTTAAACTAGAGAACTACCATACCATCATGATTGGGCATACTTTGGGTAAGATTTTTTGCTACAATACTTGAGGATTATATCTCATAATGGGTAGAAAAGAAACGGATCGGGCAAAAGGTCAAGCGGGTTTTAGGAGGAATCACCAAACTAATGATCACATATCCATTGGTTGTTATTATAGAAGAAGCAAAGGCTGAAAAAACAGAAGGTATATTGTGGTTTTATAGACTTCCGTAAGGCATTTGATATAGTACCAAGACATCTTTTGATTCAGAAGATAAAATATTTGGGTCTTCCTGACATGGTAATTTCTCTTTTCATGACTTTATATGAGAAAATTTTGGGCATATCCGTACCAAATTGGGCACTACTAATGACATTCATAGTAACATAGGTGTGAAACAAGGTTTTCCACTATCTCCTACACTTTTTGGGCTCTATATTGATGAATTAGAGGATCTTATCTCCACAAACATAGGTACCATGAATGGTTGTAGCCTCCTTGGGATCTACATTGCTATTTTATTGTTTGCAGACGACATTATTTTGCTTTCTCACACAATTACAGGTCTTCAAAATTAGCTTGATGCATTGAGCGATTTTTGTGATAAGAAAGGCCTGGAAGTAAATCTTGCAAAGACAAAACTCATGGCATTTAATACAACCAAGAAAGTAGCATCTACAATGAATTTGTTGTACAAAGTAAAACAAGTTGAGGTGGTGTACTCTTACACCTAACTGGGTGTGGTTTTCTCGGTCCACCTTTTAGCTTTGTTAAAATGCTAATAGAAGCAACATTGAGCACAGGGTATGCAACATTGACGGTCTTGGAAAGACAATGTTTTCAGCTCCAATTTCAAGATATTCAGACGAAGATTCGAATTTTTCATACATTGGTTACACCAACACTTTTATACGGATGTGATGTTTGGGGTCCATATTTGAGACAAAATGATTTCAATCGTATGGAAAGAGTTTTCATTTCCATGTTATCAAAGAATATTCGAGCCAAAAGAACAATTCCTCACTCAATTATTCTTGTTGAGTTTGGGGTATGTCCTCTCTTTATCTCTTTGATTTTCAATGTTATCACTATGTTGCATAGGCTTCGATGCATGGCGATTCATTTTCTGGCCAAAATAGGTATCCATATTTGGCACTTCAATCTTCTGTACAACTTGCCAAAAAGGGTTGCAAATCTTGTTGGTATGCAAGAATTACTACTCTCCTTCAGAAGTGAATATTGATATTGATAGGCTCCCTCCTCTTGGGTTTTCTATTAATGCTCTTCAACTCACTAAATAGGAAGTTAATAGGGGTATACGAGAGGAGCTCACTAAGTCTTATTTGAAAGTTACATGGTTTCCTCAAAAGAGCCTTAAACCAAAGCTTCTTCACTATTTTCAATTTTATGCCTACTTCCATGAAGATCAAAACAAAATGCTAGAATACATGAAGATGTTTTTGCCTTCATGCCTAAGGATCCCTTTAGCTCAGTTTCACATTTTCTCTCATCCTCTTCGGATAGAATCTGATCATAGCCTTCCACAACATGAGCGAATTTGTTAGTTGTGTTTTCTAGAGCTTGAAAGTGAAGAGCATTTTATATTCAAGTGTCCCATCTACTATGAAATTCGTGGAAGATACCATTGTCTTTTCGGATATTCCAATGGATCTTTACGAGTCTCATTCGATATGAAGATCGAAATGCTTAGCTTTATTTATTCGTGAAATACTTCAAATTCGGGAAAGAACACTCAAATTGCGGTCCTCAAATACAAATGAGTACGAAATATCGGTTCTTATTTTCACATTCCGATTCGGGGATCTTAAGAGATCTCATATGCGCAGACAACCTGGTCCAGATGTGTTAGACAACGCACTTTCTATTGGTTTCATGATCTGCAACCTTCTAGCGGTTGATTTGTTGTTTCCTTTTTTGTTTCTGGAGATGTTTTGGCACTCCCGTTATGATTTGGTTCTTGGTTTGTATTTTTTATCCCATAGGCCATTCTTGGCCTTCTGTGGACATTAATATCTAATATCTAAATTAAATTAAATATGGGAAGCCTACGTGGAAAACAAAATGGTCGGGACATATTAAAGGCCCAAGAATATGTTTACTCCCACCGCCAAAATAAGGAGGCTCATGTGGCATATGGAGGACAACATATTCAAAATGGAGAACCTAACGTGGAAAGGTTAGTAAATGTAAGTCCACGTGTAAGAAGTGGTTTGCCAACCCTTTAATAAAACTTTAATATTTCATTCTCCCAAATAATGTGAAGCCCAAACGTGGAGCTCATGAGCGGCGACAATTATGTGAAGCAATGGCGTTTTCAAAAGGTAAAAGCCACCTATATATAAGCATTTATAAATGCGAGCCATTTTATTAAACGGTGGCAATATTAATAGTTATGCGGTAATATTTATTTTAGCTATACGTTATTTTTACCATGTAAATGTTTAATAGCTATAAGCTATTATGAAAACCATGTAAATGTATTCGGCGGCAATATTCTTTAATAGCTATATGCTATGATTACACCGCATGTAATGCCACATGTAGATGGCAATTAAAATTCCAACGTAACTCCCGACTAAAAATAGTCGTGCTATTATGGCACCAAGTGGAGCTAGCCTATATAAATGCTTATAGGGGTATGTAATCATAAGTCTACTCGACGATAGTTCTCTCCTATGCAATAAGAGATGAAGGCCAAAGAGCCTAAAATGTAGACTTCATGTTTGTAAAGGAGAGATTGGAAGAAGTTTCTAGACCAAAGCCATAGTGCTTAGAGGAGAAATTTCATATATCACCATTTTTAAAGGAGTTAGGCTCAAAATGGGTCTTAGATGTAAAAAGAAGATATTATCTTTCTAATTGGAGGCATTTGCACATTGTTTCAATATATGGAAGTCACATTAGCATTTTTGGTCTAGGCCGTTGCGTTTTCTCAATCCGTTTTAAACTAATATTTGTCAAGCGTGCCTCTCATCCATGGAAGATTAATTAAAGACATATAATGTTTTTTGTGATCAGTTTCATCATGTTCACCGAAGCTTACACTACATCTCAAAAGGCTCATATATTGTAAGACGGAGCATAGGCTTGTCTTCATATTTAGCAACATAAGTTATCTACAAATTTAAAGATCGTGGTCACTTTTATTATTTGGTATTTTTTTACCGTTGATTCATATCGATTGGGTATGTGATCAAGTAGGCATATATTTAAATCCCTATAACTATCACAAGGAGAAATCCATATACCACTATCATTTGGGTATTAGATAGATTTGTTCACTCGTATCCGCATACATGTTCTTTGCTTCATTGTACTAGTTTGCATTTAGAAGCGTAATGAATTGGTTCATATGAACCTAGAGAGACGAGGCAATGCCGAAATCCATTATCAATCTTCTTTGCGATATAAATGTATAGTTCATAATGTTTATTTATAAAAAATAAAAAGTTACAGATAATTGTTAATGTCTTCTTAGATTAAATTGATGCGTGGGATTAATTTTAAATGAGTGTGTTCTCTCTATTTACATTGCATTGTTATTTGAAGTTGATAACATATGTGGAGTATAAAAATATTATAATGAAAATATTAAATTATTAGGAGAAAATATACTTTGATTGATTAGTCTTATGATGGAGTTTTAAACCAAAGTGGGTATGCGCTTTTTAAATTTTACTTTTCCCATTCGCACTATTTATGGATCACCAAAAGTCATCCAAATTTCAGGTGCCTAACATCAATATCACAAATATTGGGTATGAAGGTCTCCAAAGAATAAATATGTTCATATCTCTCCCCATATTGGAACTTCATCGTGAAGATGTGGGAGAAAATACTTGTAAAGAATGGAGGCTTAACAATGACTGAAACGCTACATGCATCCTTGTTTCATGAGAAATTTGAAGAGGAAGATGAAAAACACAAATTACCTAAATTGAACTAAGAGGGCACAAAATCACTATGAAAATAATGGTGTCTTCACAACGATCACAATGCGATTTGAATTTTTATAGTGGGTTAAAAATGAGCAAGTTGTGGCCCAAAACATTTTTAGGGGGGCCATTCAAAAGAGTGAAAACACGGTGGACAATGAAATTCTCAATCAAATGTGGAATGGTAAAATGATTCCGGTTAACCCCCTTTATGACAAAACAATTCGATAAAATGAGTTAATATGGGAAATTTAGTGCTATGAGATGCCACGAGCATGTTGAGCTTTAGGCATGAAAATGAGCATAAGTAAATTGCAAGACATTAATCAATCTCCCAATAGTGCGGATATGGGCGAGAGGACAAGACGAGGATGTAAGGAGGCGGAGGCCCGAAGGAACGAGTACCTTATGTTCCAATAACTTCCGCATCATACATCAAAATCCATCGCAACATAAAGAATTCAAATGACATGCGGGAGATTGAAGGATGCGGGGAACAAGGGTTTATGGAGAACATTTCCACCGGATGAGAGAATTTCGCACAAATGTTGTAAAGGTAAAGCTTCTAGGGGTGAAGCATCGATAAATGCAGAGAACCACAAGATGTTTGGAGGACACACTTTATGGGATCGACAGGAACAAGTTCCTTGAGATTTTTAAAAACCTCTGAATACCCACAACAAAGGGAAATAATAGAGCAATGCGGGAAGAAAGGGCTTGCGCCTATCGGCGTAATGGGAACCACGGGAAGATGAGACCATATCGACATTTACAAGCGGTCGCTCATTTTCAGTATATCTGGCAAAGTGATAATGTTTGCAGTTCCACAAAAACCCGTGAAGGCCACATAAAGAAACTTAACATTTTGCGGCTCAAAATGGGAAAAGAGTATTTTCATGCGGAGAACAAAAGTCCATCGGTGTTGGGAACAAATTCCAGATTAATTGAAGACATAGGAAACACAAAAGCCGCACAATACTATAACATATTGATTGGGTGTAATGAGTTGTGGGTGACACGGGGATGCGGGAAGTTTGGAGGAATGAAGGAACATGTTCCTCTAGTTCCTCAAAAGTCCACATTGTTATTTGAATTGTATGTGAGCAAGACACTAGAAAAGATCCAAATCAACTCAAAATAAACTAAAGGCTATAATTTATCCACTCTTGGACTTCACGAGAAATTTGAAGAGGAAGATAAACAAATTAGGGCAAAGTTCTTAACCAATTTTGTTTTTTGAAAATTGCACATTTTTGGGTAGGTGATTACACAATTGGACAATGAAACTCAAATGGATTTATTATTCCATTAATTATGTTGATTCTTAATTCCATTAATTATGTACTTGTGAACAAGAGGCTCTTCTTGGTTATGGTATTCATGTGACACGGGAAAAGAGTATTCGAGGATAGAGCGCCTTTGCACTTGCCACCGACCTCAACGCCGGCTTAAAATTTCTTAAACAACCTTAGCGGGATTCCTCTTCATCGTAGAAGCATGTAATGCAGATCACTTGCAACCACAATCACCGCCACTAACATGCATACGACCACAATTAGAAACCCTTCCACAATTGTCACAAGACACTTGTCACGCTAGACATGGAGGAGGCTAAATTTATTATTGTTGTTTACGATTTCTATTATGCAATACATTTCATCTATTTATCATCTAAATGATTTCTGATGTTATTACATGTTTTTAAATTTTGACTCCAAAATATTATGTGCTGCTTTGTTCAATATGCTATCGAAATTCCATGTTTATCACTCCAGTTCAGTTTAGTGCCACAAAACAAAATTCTTGTTGAAATGCTTTCTTCACCCACAATCTAAGTTTGGCACTAAGGGAACTATATATTTATTATTGTTACTTTCACTCCATGATATAAAGCTTGCCGATCACCAGCTCCTTCTTTATTATTAAGTGCATCTAGTTGGAGAGATCTAGGACCATAATCAAAGCATTCAAGTGGTAAACCTTAACATTGATTACAACCAAAGCCCTTTATAAATCTCCTTGCCTTGTATCATATAAGTAAATTCATTTTTCCCTTTCGGTAGTTTTCTTTTGAATGTAGATGGGTTTAGGGTATAGGGAGCGGCTAGGAATTTTATAAAATAATCACTAGGTCCTATGAAATGACAAGGATAAGGGAGTTTAGGGATTTAAGTTAAATTTAATTATAATCAATGATGAAAATATCTTTGGGAATATGAAAGGGCAAAAAAGCAGATATCAGGAGCGTGTGGACATAACAATGAATCAATTATGCACAAAATTCGAGGAAAAAAGTTATCGCGGACATCAACAAAGAATTAACGAGGAAACAATTGCGTGTGCAGCAAAAGGGATAAACGTCCGGACTTAAAAATAAATCAATTACAAGAGAGGAATAGACGCAGATTTCGAGGAAAAACGGAGAAAAGCAGAAAGCTCTTGCGGATTTCAAAAAATGAATGAAATATAGTTAACTGGGGGCTTGGAGCGGATAGAGTCTAGAGACTTCCGAGATAAAAGCAAAAAAGCTAAAATGGAACGTTGAAGGCAATAAATCGAACGTTGAAGGCGAAGATTAGATCTATAAAAGGGCAGAGACGGTCCGAGATTAGCCTAAGGCTTATGTCGATGGTCTGGTCACTTCGTTTTGTGTTTGTGTTTTTTTGGTCTGTATGCTGTACTACAGGGCCCTGTTCTAGTCTGGTCTATTCTCTTCGTTTTGTGTATTTTTGGTCTGTATGCTGTACAAGGCTTTCATATTTGTTCTTCTGTCTTTTGCGTTTTGGCTTTTCGTTTGTGTTGTCTGTTCCTGGCCACCATCGACATGATCTGAGGTCTGGTTTCGACAGGTGGAAATATGACGAAGGAAAATGCCAGAATGATACGTTTCTGAGGTAAGTAAGGGTTTAAATTCTAGCATTTTTGTCAGGCTTACTCATTTACCTCCCATTTGGAGGCTGTTCTCACTATTCGCACTTTTTATTTGTGTGTGTTTTTACCAAATCATTTTGGCAGACGATGTATTAAGGAGAGAGACAGACGCAGTGACAGGTTTGTGCGTTGCTTCCATCAGTATTTCACTCCATTTAATTTCTGAACTGTTGAATCATACTTTAGGGGTTTGTTTATCTAGTAGTGTCCTGCACTTTTTTAATCTGGTCAGCCTTCATAGCAATCCCTGTCTCTGATGGCGATTTATTTGAAGAATCGGTCATTATTTACTACTATTAGACAGACACATTTGTATTTATGATCGGCTCCCAGTTTTGGTCATACATAGCTCTTGTTAACCCGAAACCTCGGAGACATTAACCTTTTATTGCTATTTTTATATCGATTCTATACCGCGTGTTTGAATGCAGAAGGGCTAAATTTGCAATTTACATCCGCTTTGGTCTTTAACATTACATAAACTTTAGCAAATACAGATCGTGATGAAGATTCTCAATTTAAAGAGGCACTGATATGAATTTCGGACATGTTCTCTGTATTTGGTAGGGAATATCTTTGTTTTTTTCTCATTTATTTGTGTCCTGTTGATTTTAGTTGCATCTTTTTAGATATTCATATTTAATTCTGTATATAATTTTCACCGCAGGGTGTTTTGTTATATCGTTCTGTACAGACTCTTGTTTTTATTTGATGGATTTTTTTAGTCATGTGCGTTGTGGTTAATGGATTATATGAATACTGAGTAGGATTTCAATTTTAAATTGCGTGAGTTTGTTCCTCTGTTTTGAGATACGTGAATGTGTTCTTCCTAAGCAGTTGGATTCACTATTTGTAGTGGAATTTTTAACCAGTTCCTCTGCTTATTTATTGTTGTTGTTATTCTTCACCTGTTGCTATATGTATCACAAGTTACAATAATTAATCTGGTTACTTTCGGAATCATAAATAGTTCATCAATATATATCTAGTAGGAGTATAACGCTTGATTAAGACTTCAATAAGGAACTAGCAATAAGTGAACAGGTTCTTTACCCTTATGTTCTGAATTTGTATATAAAATAGACCTTAGCCAGGCCCCAATTTCTCTATGTTTGGTTTTTGGTTTTTGAATTGTGAGGTTTATGGTCTAATTTGTGTCTGGTTTTGTCCGTTTGATGTCTGTGTTGTTTTTGTCTGGTTTTTATCATTGAACTGTATATTTTGAAGCCGTACCGCCGAATATGTCCGAACTAGAATAGCACAGTAAGATTGATTCTTATTCGGATTTTCTCCTTAGCACAGTAAGATTGATTTTAATTGATTAGGCCTGTTTGCTTTTTCTCTATTTTTATACCGTTTTAAAGACTAATTTAATATGCGGAATGGCTAATGTAATTGTTTATGATTTATTTAAGATCTGTGCAGGATTAATGGCATGCGGAAGGGTTTGTTTTGTTACACGTCCTTTGTTAAGTTTCAGGGTTCAGTGATTGTCACATATACTGGCATTTTGTGCAGGGGTTTAATTGTTAGAAATCATCTACTTCGTCTTTTAGTTTACATTTTTTTGTGTGCTTGAAATTAATACACAGTCGCCTGATTTATTTAATTTCTATTCGGCTATGGTTTAAGGTGTGCGGTATATTACAGTTTATGAATCTTCTTTAGTGTATAAAATTTATGAGGTCTAACTTAAATTAAAATTTGATACGAAAGTACGAAAAAACATTTTTACATTTCATCATTAGCCTATTTTAATTTGTGCTAAATGGTTGAAACTCGTTGGTGTTAAAACAGAGCCTACTTCCAAGTTGGAAAGTGAAGTATAAAATATGTATCGTATCAGGGGAAAAGATGATATGATCTTTTTAGTTAATTTTGTGTCGTATATTTATGTTTATTTGCAAAGGAGATATTGGATGTCAATCTTGAAATATGAAGAGTGTTTAAATATTGTGTCCTGTTGTGTTCTGGGTCTGTCAATGTATGGTTTCGGATTATTTAGGTTTTTTTCCTTTTTTTTACATGGTTATCATGGACTAAACATTTCAGAGATGTTTTTATGTGGCTTTTTATTTACCATATTTTAGAGGTTTTTCTCATACAATCTGCACTATTTTTGTTATTCAATGCTTTGGAGACTGGAGGCAGGAGACGGGATCAATGATGCACAGAATGAGAGACACAAAAAGACAGGTCTGTTTGTTGCATCCATCAGTATTTTACCTTATTTTTATTGTATCTCATTCATTCATTATTCAATATTGTTATTCATTTATTAGTCAATTTGTTCAATCATTCAAGGGGTTTATTCATTTACCTAAAATCCTATGTTGCATCAAATTACTTATTTGTTCATTAATTCATTTTAATATGCTTTATTTTAATGTTGTGTTTTATATATTTAATATTTGGTTTTATTAAATATGTATCAAATAAATGTGGTATATTAAATTCGGTGTCATACAAAATATGTTATGTTGATTATCTTGTTTGACATTATTTTGTGCTTGAATTTTTTTTGGGAATAACTTTTGCTTTTATGTTTACAGATATTTATTTAAAATTAAATTATCAAATAAATGTGGTATATCAAATTCTGTGTTTTACAAAAATATGTGGTATTATGTTTGATATTAGTTCATATGCAACTTAGGAAAATTATTCAATTTTAAAAGGATAATTTAAGGAATTATTAGTTTTTTGGAGATAATTTTTGCTTTTATGTTAAGAGTTATTTTTAAATTATTGTTACTTTTCTATGACAAAATTTTTTGTCATTCAAAAATATTATTGATTATAATGTTTGCGTTGAAATATTTTTGGATAATTTTTACTTTTATGTTTACTTCTGGGAATTATTCTAAATTATTGTTACTTTTGTATGATAAAAATTTAATTTTATATTTTATATGTTTGAAATCCTAATGTATTATATTTTTATTTGTATCCATAAAAGTTTATTTTTTAAGAAATTATTTCTTTTTTAAAAAGACATCTTCATTATTTTCTTGGGATAAACGGAAGTGGTTAAAAATATGTTGTATAACAAATTGTATAGTTGTTTGAATGTGATATGCAATGAAAATTAAAATATGGTTGTTTAAAAATGTGATTTTTTAAAATGAATAATGCTAGAAAGATTTTTTTATTAAATACGATTTATTAATTTTTCATATGGCATTTTGATTATATGCACTTTATTAAATTATCATTTATAATTTTAAAAAGAGAATTTATTTAATTTGTATAATTCCGTGGGTCGCTGGGTGCGTGGTTGGGGGAAGGGTGCGTGCGTTGGTTGGGGTATATAAATAATTATATTTCATAAATATAACTGAGTTTAATTTTTATCGCGAGTATTTTAAATATAAACTTTTACATTTGTTTTAGCATTTTAAAGAATATTTTGTATTTTTTTATATATATTTACTTTTATAGATGTATGGATGTACATATGAATATTTTAAATATAAATAATTAAAATTATTATATTTTTAAATACATATTACATTTTTATTGTTCATATAAATATTGTTCATATAAATATTTGTTTGTAAATAAGATATATAATTATAATTACGCCGAAGGCATTCCCCTATGGGAAAGGCACTTCATGGACGTTTCTATGATGGTATGTCTTGAATTTGACGGTTTGACGGCCGTTCGAACGCGTTTTCTTGTTTGTAATGCTTTTTTGGCATGTTTTTGCTTTTAACAGGTTTTAGATAAGTTGATATATCCGTGTCAATTGCAGACAACGTTTATTGGAGAAAAGAAAAAATATTTGATATCTATTAGTCTTCAGCCAATGCGCACAAATTAAGAGAATGTGTTCTCATTGTTCTTATTGTATCCATTGTAGCATCGCCAACATTCGTGCATAGACCTGTCCACTTCATCATTGTATCATTTTTCATTGGGTTCACGTCAACGCCTGGCTATTTTGAATGCTTTTGCATTGATTGCTGTATTGCACAAGTTTAGAATTAGACTTAACGTTGGTCCCCATCTATTGGATCTCTAATTTCATGACTTGTCTTGTGCATCATCTGGATTGAATACTTACAACTGCTCATAGTGTGAAATCTGTGCAAAAGCCAATGTGCGTTTCAACCTCAGCCCTTATTAGGAAGAAGATCTTCCAAGAGCCTGCGTCAGTATTATTTATAGCTACAACACACGGAAATCTCTGTCTGATTCAAACCTGCATATCCTTGTTCAGTCTTCCTGCGATCAACTGCATACAACACTCATTTGCATTAAATTATTTAGTTTCAGCGTTCCAACTTGACTACTGTCGGGTGCTCTACAAAATACTGTTACAATAATTACAAAAGGTCGGTTGTTCACTATTAAGTCATTCCATAGCTGTCGTTTGTTTTTTGATTTCAAGTCTTGATTTCAGTTCCAATTGATATTAGTCAAATGTCAGAACACTATTAATGTGGTCATTCTTGAATATTTGTTAAGTTACGACTCTTTTTCTACCATATGAGAGAATGCGCAAAGTGTCTTTCAAGTTTTTCTCGAATTATCTACATGTACACAATGTTGTATATGAAACCAAATGAAATAGTCTCTGTCTCATTAGTTTCAATATCATAAAATTTGAAGTTCAAAGAATGTATACTTGACAATTTTCTCATTAGAATATGTAATATATTTTTTCCATTATGTTATACCTTGAATAACCCTCCTTATCCATCCTCTTTGTGTTATCGACAATCAGGATGCAACAAATGAAATTGTTGATCATTGCATGGGAAGCTTGAGACCTAATTATTGGAAATTACAATGATGGGAATATGGTAGCCTCTTTGGTTGCGAGTAAACCGGGATTATTCAGTGTGTGAAATATACGATGTGAACGCTGAAATGTTGAGGGAGATATCTTGTAATGCGTAACGTAACAGGTTTTAGATAAGTCGACTGAACTCCAGTCGCATGTGCTACTCTTTTATTTTTGTAAAACCTGCATGTAATAGAAATCCAGGTTCTGAGCTCCTGTATTCAGGCTAAATTCCACCAAACTGGCAGGGACCTCGCCTGTCCCTCGACATTGATATAAGCCCCCACAGTCCCCAGTTGTGCATTTTCTACCAGGTCCTGAATCGAAATTGCACGTAGTTCGACCCCAGATTCTTCCAGCCTGTTGGCCTACTGGGACAGTTAAAATTGTTTGTTTCTAGAGGGAAGCATAATGCCACTGCTGAGATTGAAACTTGAGGCCACACTGCGAATGGGCACAAGTTTTGTATGGTGAATTTTGCTCCATATGACCCTTGCAAACATTTCAATACATAGTTTATTAGCAATAAAGTTTATTCTAGACGGTAATAACGAGTATTGTAGACATAAAATATGGGAAAAAATACGGTTCATAAACATAACCAATCTTTTAAAAAATACTTATCCACATTTATTTTCAATAAACATAATTTTTTTAGATGAGTTTTGAGGCTCTCACTTTTCTGCTAAAAAAGGATGGCTTTGATTTTTCTTTCTTCAGTCTGACATGAGTTGACGATTAAAAAATCAGCAAATCAGATTCTTTAAATTTGTTGCCATTTGTTGGACATTAAATATCCAAGATTTCTTCCCTTGCCCGAAATCAAACTTGTAACCTATTGATTCCATGACTCAATTGTAAATTGCTCTCTTTGTACAAATCAGTAATAAAGGCCCAAATCGTTAGCTGTTCTTTTGCTAAAAATATATGTAGAAATTTAATTTCTTCTTTTGCAAAAATTAAATGTAACCCATCATTTTGAATGACCAGAATTTTCCACCATAAAAATGATTCAGCACCATTATTCACATATGCACGTGCACTTATGTTGATTTTTTTTTTGGTTTCAAAAAGTTATGGAGTGTGAATGTATTTCTTAACCATGATCTATGAAAATTCAACTCGGGGACAAAAATTCAAATAGATTAAACTAGCATCCACGTTTAAGATGCAATCAATTTGCCAATAGATATTTATATTATTATTACTAGCAATCGCATATGTACAATGCAATGTGAACGCTGAACGGTATATGTTATTTGATTTAGAGGGATAGTTATTTTTTTTGTCGTTGATATTGATAATGGGGTTGATTGATTTTGTAAGTGTAGGAATATAAATGAAGCATTACATTTAAAGGTTCTATTTCTACATTTCAAATTTGTTACAAATTCGTACATATATATTTGCATATCTTATATCACAAGTGGTTGCATTTTGCGGAGTAGGTTGTTTGAACTTAACATGAATACATGAAGACTTCCATACATGTGCAAATTTTCTATCATGAGTGGTAGTGTTTTGTGGGCAATTTTTTTGCAAATCTTATATCATGAGTGGTAGTGTTATGTGGAGTAGTTTATTTGAGCTAAACATGAATACATGAATACTTCCATACATATGTAGATGCAGCCTACAATTTGTTTGTACAAATGGAGGAATTTGGTCCTTTTCTGAATGAAGTGACATTTAATGCAATTATTGATGGACTGTGCAAAGATGACAGGATGGACACAACTCAAGATTGTTTTCATATCATGTCCGGAAAGGGAGAAGAAGAAATTTGACAGTCATGTTGTAGGTGCAAACAGAGACCTAATGAGGCCTAATTTCTTATGAGATTTGAATTTTCATGGGTTTTCAAGCAGGGTGAAGGCTAGGGATGTCAATGTCTTGCTTTAAGATTGGGTTCTGAATATCCTCTTAATACAACCACAATAGACGTGCTTTCAAAAAAAAGATCACAAAATCCATTAGAAAGTGAGATGTTTCACTAAATCTAATAACATAACTTATATTGAAAAATCCCTTTGATTGCTTGCCACTATTGGAAGCTTGTTCCATTTGAAATAACTCAAATTTCCACACAAGATATTAGTACCCCTTTGGTGATATTTGCAAGTCCTCAACATCCACTAAAGTGTAGACTTCTACATGGTTTTGTTACTGCAATATTATACATAGTTTACAGGTCATATTAAGCATCATATCCAACTCCCAGTGGCATGCTTAATTATGGGTAGTATTAAGCATTATCCCGAGTTCCGGTGACATGCTTAATTATGAGTAGTATTAAGCATTATACCTGAGTTCCAGTGACATGCTCCATGAGAGCTCTAACAACAAGGGTGTTGTATTGTCTATATCTACCCACTAGGTATTTATCACCAATGGTGATATTGGGTACAAAATATGCAAGGTCGTCAACTTATAATACAAGGAATGGTGCATTATGACTGTCATGAGTATATTAAAATGAAAGCATCTACTTATAGAAGTGTAGAAAGCACCCAACACCAATTATATACTCATTATATATTACTTATAGTTACCATGGAGGATGAGTTCATTAATGAGATTATTGTGTCTCTTGAGGATTTCAATTCTTCAGTAGTTTATGAGATAATTTTTTTGGATTTCATTTTTTATTAGAATGTGAAATGTTAAACGTAAATGCCATTGTTGGGTTTCCTAAGATAATGTGAATTTTTATTCTTTTGGTGTTTTTCAAACAAATGATTTAGAGGCCAATTTTCATAGGGTTGTGAGATGTTCAATGCAAATGATTTTATGTGGGATTTTATTCTTATTCATTTCAGGCTTTCATGAGTGGTCATTAACTTAAAACTTAATTGACAATTTTCCTTTATGTATTTTTGGTATTGATTGAAGGCAAAGAAGCCCACTTAGCACACAAACAACTTGAGTGTTTGTCAGTAGGGGAGAAATGGTGATAGTAATCCAAAGTGTTGGTTTATTTACCCTCTATCCTCCTTCCCTTCTAACACATGTTGGTTGTCCTAAGAAGTTGTTGTGAGTTTTACTATTTTTTTCTCAAGCCGAGCTCATCAAAGACCTTTGGACAGAGAATTTTAAATGATTTTGTTCTTTTTTGGCAACATCCTTTTGTTTTACTTGTCTTTTTGGGTAATGCAGCCTCCTACTAGAATGGAATCCTTGAGGATAGGATGACACTCAGTCGAACTCATTAGTGAATGGCCTTGTTGACCTATCTTAACTTTATCTTGAAATAATTTTTGGTTCTCAATTTCATTCTATTATTTGTTCAGTCATTGTTGATTTTATGGGAACCATTGGGTACCTTTTTTCCATTCCACGTGTCTTTACTCCATCTCTCGCATATCTAAATTGATGCATTTCAAAGGTGGGTCCATCTTTACTTCAGCAGTAATGGAAGTTCAAAATGTGATATCTTAAGGAATTGTTCTTTTGGAAACTAAGTTGTTCTGAATCAACATAGGTATAATGCATTTTTCACTTGGCTATGTAGTACTATGCAAGCATGGGTTTGATAACATGCCTTGTAATACATTCACAGGATCCAACTGTAGAATTATTGATTGGTCAGAAGATAGGGAACAATCCTCCTGTAGGGAAAGATACCTTGCATGTTGTTCGGTTGGAATCCGCCAAGGTAGTCATTGAGTCTTTTTGTTATTTCTTGATTTATGTAAGAGTCCATTTACAATTTAATTAAGACAAAAATATCATTTCTCGAGAGGTGATACTAACTCGCCATATTTATATGCAAACGAGTTGTAGATGCTTCTTAAACCTCATTCTCAATTAAAGAAGGAAGATAGATAAGAGATTAATTTGACCCAAGGAGTTCTTGGCGAGGTGGGTAGAGGATCTTTGTCATTTTCCTGCTAGAAAACATAAAACACCATTCTCTCGTTGCTTTACTATAAACAAGTGTAAGGATCATAGAGAGGGAAAGGTATAGCATCGGTCAAATTGCACTCTATGAAGATGCCTATTTTTTTTTTCTTTAAAGTTATTAGCTTATGACATCATGGTTAATCAATTGTAATAAGTTTGAACTTTAACGTAAGAGCATCTCTTCTTGGACCATCTTCATTGTAAATTAGATTATGGGTGAGGAACTCGGCATATTTATATTATTATTACTAGCAATCGCATATGTACAATGCAATAATGTGAACGCGTAAACGGTATATGTTATTTGATTTAGAGGGATAGTTATTTTTTTGTCGTTGATATTGATAATGGGGTTGATTGATTTTGTAAGTGTAGGAATATAAATGAAGCATTACATTTAAAGGTTCTATTTCTACATTTCAAATTTGTTACAAATTCGCATACATATACATTTGCATATCTTATATCACGAGTGGTTGCATTTTGCGGAGTAGGTTGTTTGAACTTAACATGAATACATGAAGACTTCCATACATGTGCAAATTTTCTATCATGAGTGGTAGTGTTTTGTGGGCAATTTTTTTGCAAATCTTATATCATGAGTGGTAGTGTTATGCGGAGTAGTTTATTTGAGCTAAACATGAATACATGAATACTTCCATACATATGTAGATGAAGCCTACAATTTGTTTGTACAAATGGAGGAATTTGGTCCTTTTCGAATGAAGTGACATTTAATGAATTATTGATGGATGTGCAAAGATGACAGGATGGACACAACTCAAGATTGTTTTCATATCATGTCCGGAAAGGGAGAAGAAGAAATCGACATGATCATGTCAGAGGTGCAAACAGAGACCTAATGAGGCCTAATTTCTTATGAGATTTGAATTTTCATGGGTTTTCAAGCGGGGTGAAGGCCATGGATGTCAATGTCTTGCTTTAAGATTGGGTTCGAATATCCTCTTAATACAACCACAATAGACGTGCTTTCAAAAAAAAAAGAGATCACAAAATCCATTAGAAAGTGAGATGTTTCACTAAATCTAATAACATAACTTATATTGAAAAATCCCTTTGATTGCTTGCCACTATTGGAAGCTTGTTCCATTTGAAATAACTCAAATTTCCACACAAGATATTAGTACCCCTTTGGTGATATTTGCAAGTCCTCAACATCCACTAAAGTGTAGACTTCTACATGGTTTTGTTACTGCAATATTATACATAGTTTATAGGTCATATTAAGCATCATATCCAACTCCCAGTGGCATGCTTAATTATGGGTAGTATTAAGCATTATCCCCGAGTTCCAGTGACATGCTTAATTATGAGTAGTATTAAGCATTATACCGAGTTCCAGTGACATGCTCCATGAGAGCTCTAACAAAAGGGTGTTGTATTGTCTATATATCTACCCACTAGGTATTTATCACCAATGGTGATATTGGGTACAAAATATGCAAGGTCGTCAACTTATAATACAAGGAATGGTGCATTATGACTGTCATGAGTATATTAAAATGAAAGCATCTACTTATAGAAGTGTAGAAAGCACCCAACACCAATTATATACTCATTATATATTACTTATAGTTACCATGGAGGATGAGTTCATTAATGAGATTATTGTGTCTCTTGAGGATTTCAATTCTTCAGTAGTTTATGAGATAATTTTTTTGGATTTCATTTTTTATTAGAATGTGGAATGTTAAACGTAAATGCCATTGTTGGGTTTCCTAAGATAATGTGAATTTTTTATTCTTTTGGTGTTTTTCAAACAAACGATTCGGAGGCCAATTTTCATAGGGTTGTGAGATGTTCAATGCAAATGATTTTATGTGGGATTTTATTCTTATTCATTTCGGGCTTTCATGAGTGGTCATTAACTTAAAACTTAATTGACAATTTTCCTTTTATGTATTTTTGGTATTGATTGAAGGCAAAGAAGCCCACTTAGCACATAAACAACTTCGAGTGTTTGTCAGTAGGGGAGAAATGGTGATACTAATCCAAAGTGTTGGTTTATTTAACCTCTATCCTCCTTCCCTTATAACACATGTTGGTTGTCCTGAGAAGTTGTTGTGAGTTTTACTTTTTTTTCTCAAGCCGAGCTCATCAGCACTGGACAGTAATTTTGCAAATGATTTTGTTCTTTTTTGGCAACATCCTTTTGTTTTACTTGTCTTTTTGGGTAAGGCAGCCTCCTACTGGAATGGAATCCTAGAGGATAGGATGACACTCAGTCGAACTCATTAGTGAATGGCCTTGTTGACCTATCTTAACTTTATCTTGAAATAATTTTTGGTTCTCAATTTCATTCTATTATTTGTTCAGTCATTGTTGATTTTATGGGAACCATTGGGTACCTTTTTTCCATTCCACGTGTCTTTACTCCATCTCGCATATCTAAATTGATGCATTTCAAAGGTGGGTCCATCTTTACTTCAGCAGTAATGGAAGTTCAAAATGTGATATCTTAAGGAATTGTTCTTTTGGAAACTGAGTTGTTCTGAATCAACATAGGTATAATGCATTTTGCACTTGGTTATGTAGTACTATGCAAGCATGGGTTTGATAACATGCCTTGTAATACAGTCACAGGATCCAACTGTAGAATTCTTGATTGGTCGGAAGATAGGGAACACTCCTCCTGTAGGGAAAGATACCTTGCACGTTGTTCGGTTGGAATCCGCCAAGGTAGTCATTGAGTCTTTTTGTTATTTCTTGATTTATGTAAGAGTCCATTTACAATTTAATTAAGACAAAAATATTATTTCTCAGAGGTGATTCTAACTTTGCCATATTTATATGCAAACAGTTGTAGATGCTTCTTGAACCTCATTCTCAATTAAAGAAGGCAGATAGCAGGATTAATTTGACCCAAGGAGTTCTTGGCGAGGTGGGTAGAGGATCTTTGTCATTTTCCCTGCTAGAAAACATAAAACACCATTCTCTGTTGCTTTCTATAAACAAGTGTAAGGATCATAGAGGGAAAGGTATAGCATCGGTCAAATTGCACTCTATGAAGATGCCTTTTTTTCTTTAAAGTTATTAGCTTATGACATCATGGTTAATCAACTGTAATAAGTTTGAACTTTAACGTAAGAGCATCTCTTCTTGGACCATCTTCATTGTAAATTAGATTATGGGTGAGGAACTCGGCATGCTTCCAGGGATGGATTCAGTTTTAGCAATAGGAGCATTGGCAAAATTGATACGATTTATAGGAGGAACTGGAAGCACCAAGGAACCGGAAAGGAAATTTGATGTGATTGTATATGATGGAATAAGTAGTGAAGAAACCTTGCGGATGGTTGGTGCCTCAGAGATATGACCCTTGCAAACATTTCAATACACAATTTATTAGCAATAAAGTTTATTCTAGACGGTAATAACGAGTATTGTAGACATAAAATATGGGAAAAAATACGGTTCATAAACATAAACAATCTTTTAAAAAATACTTATCCACATGTATTTTCAATAAACATAATTTTTTTAGATGAGTTTTGAGGCTCTCACTTTTCTGCTAAAAAAGGATGGCTTTGATTTTTCTTTCTTGAGTCTGACATGAGCTGACGATTAAAAAATTAGCAAATCAGATTCTTTAAATTTGTTGCCATCTGTTGGACATTAAATATCCAAGATTTCTTCCCTTGCCCGAAATCAAACATGTAACCTACTTATTCCATGACTCAATTGTAAATTGCTCTCTTTGTACAAATTAATAATAAAGGCCCAAATCGTTAACTGTTCTTTTGCTAAAATTATTTGTAGAACTTTAATTTCTTCTTTTGCAAAAATTAAATGTAACCCATCATTTTGAATGACCAAAATTTTCCACCATGAAAATGATTCACCACCATTATTCACATATGCACGTGCACTTATGTTGATTTTTTTTTGGGTTTCAAAAAGTTATGGAGTGTGAATGTATTTCTAAACCATGATCTATGAAAATTCAACTCAGGGACAAAAATTCAAATAGATTAAACTAGCATCCACGTTTAAGATGCAATCAATTTGCCAATAGATATTTTACTAGCAATCACATGTGCACAATACAATGTGTATGCCGAACGGTATATGTGATTTGATTTAGAGGGATAGTTATTACTTTTGTATTTGATAATGATAAGGGGTGTGATTGATTTTGTAAGTGTGGGAATATAAATGAAGCATTACATTTAAAGGTTTTCTCTCTACATTTCAAATTTGTTACAAATTCGTACATATATGAATTGGAATCCAATATTTTGAATTGAGTTTTGAATAAGCTACAACTCTAAGAAAAATATGTCAAAATATATTTAATGGTGTCACACATATCATAGTTTCGTAGGTATATGTGAACAAATAACAAGTGAAGTGATCACCAAGAAAAGTATCAAAATCTTTAAGATCTTGTTAACTACAATACCACTTTGAAAAAAAACTGAAAGCATCAATAACCTATTAGTTACATTTTCAAATATTATTTTTCTCAAAATATATTTAATGGTTTAACAAAATCACTCTATGCATGTGTCACGGAGTTAAAGGTAACAAGAATATCACATTTTTGTTAGTATGAATTGACAAATAACAAGTTCCTTCCTTCACCAATACTAGAGAGACTTTATGCTTGGGTTTTTTTACCCTGTTCGAAAATATTAGGAAAAATCAATAAACTCGATATCACAATCTTATGGCTTTATCTATGAATAGATAAAAAAAGATAGAGCCATTGCCCTCTATGGCCTGGTTTGGTCTTTTCGGTTGAAGAACTCATTTTAAAATTTCTATTTTCTTTTCACTCTCTATACAAATGGTGTGTTGTTATAGCATAATATATACATTTCTAAATTACACATTAGTGTGAGAAATGACCAATATTGTCACTAAATTGCACAAATTTACAAGGATATAGTTGAAAGAAATGAAAAAAGTATTCATTGTTACTATTGAAATGGTCATATAAGCCGATTAGACAACTATTTAGAAACAAAAAAATGAAGTACATGCAAGCCATTCAGTCTATGGATGCGAGCAGTTCCCTTGTCATCATTATGCCCTTCATCTAACCAATTCTATGAATCCCCACTAATTAGTCACTTTCCATTTCCCAATTAGGAATGCGGTTAATTTTTCCAAGAAAATGGTCTCCATGTCAGGTGAAAATGGTCTCCATGGCCTGCCCAAATAATTATGGTGGACTGGGTCAAAGAGCTGCGTGCCAAAGGCATGTTGATGGATGCAGCCGACCTGAATCTCTGTGATGAATTTCTAGTAGAAGATGAGATGGAAAGAGTGCTCAAAATGGGGCTCCTGTGTTCCAATCCTAATGCGGAAAGGAGGCTTGGCATGCGACAAGTATTGCTAATACTTGAAGGTGAAGCTTCCCTGCCAGCTTTTGACGCTGTGTCTTATTGGCATACGAGCCCATCAAGCCATATCTTCAAGTCTACTCCATATATTGGTCGCATCTCAGATATTGCTTCTACTTCCATGTCTCTGGAAGGACGGTAAATTCCACAAACAACCGAACATGAACTTTCACTCGACTCTTTATGAACAAAGCAAAAATTCACCCAAAGATGTTTCTAATTTTTATTTTTATTTTTTTCCGAAAAGTATTTTTGTAATATAGATACACAAAAAGTATATTTTGTTTTTGAAATTATTAGAGATTGTGCTAAATTGTAATATGAAATGATTCTTATGATATCCTATAAGGGTGGCATGGTACGACATCTCATAATGTCAAATTTAATCTAATTTTCGAGAATACAATTCAACTTAGGTAAGTTTGTTAATAATTACAATTTACTAATAAATACAATTTAGAAATAAATGAATATGTAGAATACATATCTATTAAATAAATTTTTATATCTTATTTCAAGTTTTTGTGATATCTTGTTCTTTTCAATAAAAGTAGCAAAAATATTGACATTTGTTCGGGCTTTAATTGAAAATAAGTATTGTCAATCACACCCCTTATCAACATCAACTACAAAAGTAATAAGTGTCTTTCTAAATCTAATAACATATAAATAATTTTGAACTTATTTATTAATATATTTTGTTTTATATGACATATTTGTATATTTTTTATTTTAATCAAGTATTAAAATTGGTATTTAATTTATTGTATGCTATGAAAGTAGGTATTTATAATTTATAATTGTTTTATAAGATTATAAGATTAACATTAAAATTTGAATATGAAAGCAAAATAAAAAAACTAAAAAATCTAAAATTAAAAAAATAAAATAAAAATTAAAACAGAAAATTTTTTTGGTAAAAATAAAAAACCAATAAAATTATACATAAAAAAAAAAAAAAAAAAGAATAATGTAAATTTATATAAATCAATAAAATAAAATATAAAAACGAAAAATCAATATTAATATAAACCAAAAAATTTATAATAAAAAGAGGAAGGAAAAAAAAACGATAAAATTAAAAAAATAAAAAATGATAAATTTCAGTAAAAAAACATAGTTTATATAATAAAATTATAATATTTAAAATTAAAAATGAAGACAAAATAAATATTTTAAGAGTGTACGGAAAATAATTATATCATATAATTAACAAAAATGTAATAAATTCGTAAAAATAAAACAATTGAATAAATGATTAAAAAAACAAATAAGTAACAAGTTTAAAAAAATATAAAATAAAATAATTAAATATCAATAAAAATTAAAAAATTAAATAAAAAACGGTATTAAAAAATAAATCAAATACTGAAGTGAAAAATAAAATAAGTAAACAAAAAATAAGTAAACAAATTTACAAAATATTTATAAAAACAATTTAAAATTAATAGAAGTAACCAAAATTAAAAAAATTAAAAACTTACAAAAACAAAGTAACAAGTTTAAGTAGAAAATAACAAAATAAATCATTAATAATTAAATAACTTGGTAAAAAAATTATTAGAAATATTATTAATTAGTATATTTAAAAATTAATAAAATAAATAATTAAATAAAAATAAAATAAAACGTGATTAAAATTTTGATAAAAAAGAAATAAAATTCATAAAAAAGTTGTATTATAAAATAATAGAAATTAAAATAATATTTAAAAAAAAACTAAAATTTATTTAAAAATTGATTAAAAATAAAATAAAAAGTAAATAAATAAAGTAAATTTTTCATAATTCTAAATTAACAAAAATTAAAAAATTAATACAAAGTTAAAATAGTTGAAAAAAATAAAAAAATTGATATACAAAAATTTAAATAAAATTCATAAAAAAGTAGGAAAAAAATTAATTTTTTTAAAAAATTTATAAAATTATAAAATATTAAAAGTAAAATAAAAAAGTAAAAGAATTAAATTCTAAAGAATTAAAAAAATTAACAAAAAAATAAAACGATTAATAATAAAAATTAAAACGAAGAAAAAAAAATTAGTATATAAAAACACCGAATTTTTTTGGTAAAAAAATAAAAAAGAGAAATATAAAAATCATCGAAAAAATAAAAAAATTTCAAAATAAAAGAAAAATTATAAAATATTAAATATAATAATAAAATTAAAGATTAACAAATTTAATTTTTATTTTATTTTAGTAAAGTTTGTTAATCTTTAATTTTATTATTTTACTCTTTAGAAATTATAAATTCTTAAAAATTTTAAATCCTAATGAATTAAAAAATTAACAAAAAATAAAACGAATAATAAAAAAATTAAAACGAAGAAATAAAATTAATATATAAAAACATCGAATTTTTTTGGTAAAAATAAAAAAGAAAGAAAAATAAAAACATTCAAAATAAAAAAAAAAGAATAAAATAAATAAAACAAAAATAAAAATAAAAATTTAAAATAAATGTAAATAAAATATTAAATTTAATTATATAAATGTTAAATTAATAAAATTAAAAATTAATGTTAATGTCGATAAATTAATAATAATTAATACAATTGATAAAAATTAAGAAATTAACAAAAAATAAAATGAATAATAAATTATAATTTATTTATTTTTATAATTTTAAATTTGTTAATTAAATAAAAGTTGAATTCAATTTTATTCATCAATTAATAAATAATATGATCAATAAAAAAGTAATGAATTAATAAAAAAAAGTAATAGTAAAATAAATTAAAATTAAAAATAGTTAGTAAAAATTAGTACAAAAATTAAAATTAATAAATTAATAAAATTTCAACATTAATATAGGTATCAAAGTGAATGAGACCTAGGAGTGATGATTACCAATGTGAAGGAGGCGAGGAGGTGATGTGAACCTATATGAAGGAGACATCCGAGTGGTGGACCTAGGCTGATGAGATGGAGAAGGAGAGCTTGGAGCAGATTGCCTTGGTCTAGGGGACCTATATGCTCTAATGAGTGCAATCGCAACCTCTAGAGGAGGATGGGGCCATGGCGTGCATGGCGAGAACACTTTTGATAGTGATAACTTGCTTCTTGTGAATTAATTTTAGATCAAGTGATTTATGGAAATGATAGCTTGAGTAACTGAGTCGAGGAAAACGTAAGGAGCATGTCACACCTTTTGATTGAAGGTGTGCCACAACGAATGGCATAAGCATGGTGAGAGGCGTAAGCTTGTAATTAGATGCTTAACGAAACCATAAGATTTGGGAAGCTGGATATGAGTGAGTGGATAGAGACATCGAGTGCGATAGAGCACACACCCATATGGATTGATCATTATGTCTTCAGGAAAAAGAAGTATGTAGGTAAAGGAAGAAGATTTAAACCTACATGTTTTATTTGTAAGGGTAGTCACTATGCAAACAAATGTCCTCAAAGAGATTCAGAGAAAGGAAAAGCAAAAATAAATGCTTTGACCACCAAAGGAAATGTGAGAAGAAGATTATATTCTTGTCGGTGATTGAGAAAGTCTTTCTTCCGATATATCTTATCAATCTCTCGAAGATGTTCAATGTAACATAGTCAATGATCTAATAGTGGCGGTGATAGTACTTGAAAGTGGTGCATTTATGATAGTTTTCCGTCATTTGCTAACCTTCTTTGTAAATATGGTGTCAGCTTTGTACATCTATGATTCCTCCAAATGCGAGATATTCTCGGAAGACAAATGGAATGTTGTCAAAGCGAAAATGATAGTTGTCCCCATGGGACACTACCAAGAAAAATGTCTCTCCATAAAGGACTCATTGATCTTCAAGATAAATATACAAGACAAAATGTTGTTGAACAAAAAAGATTACAAGAACATAGGGATATGGATTTATATCCTGATGATCCATATGATCTTGTTCGATCGCCTCCATTTCTACAAAGAGTCCGTCAAAGACAGATTCTGTCTGGGAGGAGAGGAGGACCATGGAGAGGAGAGGAAGAGGTAATCCTACACCTCAAAGATCATTTTCTTTTTGTTTCTAGAAGAAGATCCACAAAATTCTGCATTTGCTAAAAAAAGCATTGCAAGCATCTGAAGTATACGGGAAATGGAGAAGAAATCGTATTGATTTCCTTGAAAAAATCATTGAAAAAGCCACAAGTGAATACACAAAACTTCTCAAAGAAGAAGAAGAAGAAGAAAAAAAAGAATCTCAAGAAGACCTTGAAGAAGCATATCAGAATATTATGCTTCAAGAAGCACAAGAAGAAAATTCGAGAACATGCGAGAGGTATGTATAGTTAGTTGTACTCAAAATCCCTTCATTGCAATCACCTGTGTATTCCAAATATTAAGCCATATTGCTTAGATGCTATGATAGATACAGGAGCTGAGATAAGCATGTTCGGATCTATGGCTATACCTCGGATTGCTAGTCTTCCACAAAGATAAAAATCGGGTTTGATAAAGGAAGTTATTTCCAATTATGTGGCTCAAGTTCAAATAAATATTGAAGGATTCTGAAGCTGTCATGTTTTATCAACATGACATGGATTCATATGATTGCCTCCTTGGTGTAGATTTTCTTAAAAGTAGAGTTTTCGGTGTGTCAAAAGATTTTATTTCTTTATTTAATCCACAGATACAAATACCAAGAAGGTATACATTTCATCTATAGTGCCTTTCCTGAAAAAACAAAATTTTGTAAACAATACTGGATTCATAAGTCTATTGCCACTTGCAAGATTGGCATTGATGACATTTTGACAAAGATTAAAAATAATCTTTGCAGTGATAATCCTCATGCCTTTATTCACAAGAAAAGGCATACTTGCTCATTAGATTTGCAGTTGATAAAAGATGATAAAGGAAATGAAATAGTTCCTAAATTCAAAGCACACCATAGAGGAATGATTCCTTCCGAAAGAAAGGAATGTCATGAAGAAATTCAAAAACTCCTGAAAGGGGGTTTTATTCAAGAATCTAACTCCTCCTGGTCTTGTGCAGCTTTTTATGTGAACAAGAGAAGTGAGCAAGTCAGGCAAAAGAAGAGATTAGTGGTTGATTATAAACCTTGAATAAATTCATATAAGTGATCTGACATCCTATACTTGCTAAGAGGATGATTTATTGAAAGCAGAATCAAAGGTTCCAAAGTCTCTGACAAATTTGATCGAAAAGTGGATTTTGGCAAATATTTTTGCAACCTCAAGACATGTACAAGACAGCATTCATTGTCCCTGGAGGACAATATGAATGGAAAGTTCTTCCATTTGGGATTAAAGACAGCACCGTCCATTTTCCAGAAAATAATGGACAAGATTTTTGGTGAGTTATCAGACTTTCTTGGTATACATTGATGATATTCTTATTTTCTCAAAATCACCAAAAGAACATTTAGAGCATCGGGAAAATTCTATAATGTAGTTCATAAAAATGGTCTCTGTCTTTCCCACTAAGATTGAAATTTTTAAGATGAAATTGATTTTTTGGGGATAAAAATAAAAATGGAAGTATAGAAATGCAGAAAGCATGTAGTTGCAAAAATACAAGATTTTCCAGATGAAATCCTTGATAAACAACAGCTACAAAGATTTTTAGGTTGTGTAAATTATGTAGCTGGGTTTTATAAAAATATTGTTGTTGATCGTATTCTTCTGAATAAGCGTCTCAAGAAAAATGCTCCCAGTTGGAATTCGGAATGACAAGCTGCTGTCCAATAGCATCAAGAAATAGGTTTTAGATCTTTCTGCTATGTCACTCCCAGGATCCGGAATGAAGATCATAGAGTGTGATGCAGTGAAATTTTGGGGAGCCGTGTTAAAAGAAAAGGTTGGAGATAAAGAAAAAATATGCAGATACGCCTCTGGTGCATTCCAAGGATCCGAGGTAAAGTATCACTCCACCCATAAAGAAATCTTAGCTGCGAAAAAAGCTATAAAAGCATTTCTGTTCTTTATACAGAATGAACAATTCTGCTAAGATCTGATCTAAAAGATTTCAGAAAAGACTCAATGGAGGTGATCCCTCAAATAAGTCTGCTTTTCAACAGACTGCAACGTTGGGGATTATGGTTTGACAACTTTGATTTCAAAGTTGAGCATATTTCTGGTAAAGACAACTCTCTTGCAGATTTTGCCAGCCGAGAGTTGAATGCTATAAAAATGTGAATGTGACTCAAGTTTTTCATGAGCCTCAAGGAGCTGTATGGGATTACAGAAATTGCAAAGGCCATATTGATACTCTAATGATCAATGATC
This sequence comes from Taxus wallichiana var. yunnanensis, assembly GCA_018340775.1. Lineage (NCBI taxonomy): Eukaryota > Viridiplantae > Streptophyta > Pinopsida > Cupressales > Taxaceae > Taxus > Taxus wallichiana. The sequence continues at coordinate 483,800,691 of CM031243.1, forward strand.
ACAGGATGTCCAGAGAAGCCCAAAGTCTACTTGTTTACAGAGAATATATCTCTTATTCTTGAATTAGTCATATCACGTTAGAATGCGAGAATATTTGATCCGAAATTCTGGCGAGAGAACTTCATACCCTTCAAGAACCAATGGTCAAATGTTGTTTAAACTGGTTATGGAGATCTGGAAGATTTTGTGAACAACCAGATCCTTTACCCTTTGAAGGATTGAAACGGACATGATTAATCCGCGTCCAAATATTCTTTGGCGCTTTGAGTTTTCATGGCTATGGACTGAGATGCATCCTCTGCAATATGATCTCTGGAATCGACCTGCTACTCAAAGAGACAGGAAGTACATTTCTAATCATTTTAAATTCTTTCTGCAAAAATTTCTTCCCACTAAAATTTCGAATCTCTCTATTGGATGTATCTCCTGATTTTGCTCGAAATATTTTAATCCAGTGCAAGATTCCATGGTTTGTAAAGGTTAACTACTATGTTAAGACTAACCCTTTCAGGGGACATCAAGAACATCCAAATGGCACACTGTGGAGAAGAATAGTTCTCCATCACACTATGGCAATCCATCCTCCTGCTCCAGTGTTTGTTTGAAGATACCAGACCATTACTTGTTTCCTACACGAAAGCATCTGTCCTGACACTGATGGGACTGCTTCCACCTCAAGAGTCTGGCTGGAGCGCATTACACGGAATCTCGAGCCACCTGCAAGGACGATGAAGACTCCTCTTCATCAGATGATGATCAAGATGGTCCGTCTGTACAATATTCTCCTTAGTGGAGCTTGTGGGGCTATGTCGGCAGGCCTGTTGCCGACCTTGTCAATAAAGCCGGATAAGATTCGATCTTATCTCTTTGGCGGTGCGTGGTGGGCCTCTCCACTTTTGTAAAGTCGCTTTAATGAGTGGCGTGTACTCATTGTCCGGGTCTGTCGGTTCCTTAGTGGGAATCTTTTGTTAACCGGAGTCACCGGTTCCCGTCTTCCGGTCTTCCCGTTTCTCGGTGAAAAGCTTTGGGAAAATCCTATAAAAAGGGTAGTCTCAACTCATTCACTACACCGCAGAAATTGGAGAGCTGCTTTAGAGTTTGAGAAGTCGAAGTTTGAAGTTTGGAATTTGCAAAGAATAGAAGTTTCGCATAAGAAGTCTGTAAGTCATGTTTGATCTCTGTCATGTATTTGTTCAAGTACGTGAGCTTCATTATCTTGTTATAATCTCTTGTGTATTTGAATTGAAGAATATTTTGAGACAAATAATATATATGAGATTGTTATGCGTGTAATCCGTGAAGTATTTGAGGAAGAAGCAATCATCTTGTGTATGCTATATGAATAAGTGTGTTCTGTTTCAAAGTGATTTGAGCCTTTGAGCTTTTGCATCCAAGAGTGTTTTGTTAAAAAGTGGTAAAAGTGGTATCGAGCTGGTTTAATCTTCGTCTCATAACAACTATTCTTTGTTATTAATGGTTGTGGAGTAATTGGATAAGAATTTTGTAGTCATCTGTGAGTTCAAGTTTATACAAAGCAAATGACAAAAAGCGAAGATCCCTCGAAGTAAGTCGCCATGTGTCGGTGTGCGGTTTATAGGTTGTATCCGCTACCATAAATCCGTAGCAAAGTTGTAGAAAGTAATGTGAGTATAAAATGGTCATCGATCTTTAGATCGAGTTTTCTTCCATTGACATAGAAGCGTGAATATGTAATGTATTAGAAGAGAATGTGGCATGATAATCGTGATAAGATAATGTAATAAATGGTGGAGATGCGCTTCTATCAACTAGAAAATTAAGAGCCCTTGGAGGAAATGCATGATATTTATGATTAGATGAAGAGTCAACAACATGTTTGTCATGCTTAGGGAGAGGATCATTAAAGATTTTGAGCTTTTTATTCTCACTAACCACATAGATGTCGAATGCTCGGGAGATCAATTGTTTTGTTGTTTATGAGATCTTGAATAAGATATCGAGTTTGAAACATGAATCAGTAGAATTCCCAATGCATTGATGATAGTAACATCTAAGCTTTCGTTGTAATTGTGTCCTTTAGCCCCATGATTGTTGGTAAAAAAAAAAAAAGTTTTCGGTGACATTATTTCACTAGCATGTGCCTTTGATGTAATGTGGACTTTATTTATACAATATATATGTATATGTATACATGATTTGATTCGAGCATTAAATGTTTTGTATTATGTGAGATGGTTATAACTTAGCATTTTGATATGTGATTGATTGTAATACACACTTTTAAGATTATATGGCTAATTTGAGTTAGTACTTTAGATTTATAACTTTCAAATAATCATTACTAAAATGCAGCTTAGTTATTCTTCAAAATGTGTTGTATTTTTCCATGAGTTACACTCTTTTAGACTATAAATCTGACATACCTATGGTGTCATGGGCATCACCATGACTCCCGAATATTTTTTTAGTGTCTCCTTTATAGGATTTAATGCTAGTATAGGTGATTTTACCAATGTTATTATGGGTGGCTAGATAAATCATGTTTATGGGGAGTCATTATGGTTTGTATTCTTGGCATGTGGTTTTGTACCCATTACATTATAGTACCATTGTGGTGGTTAGGTCTACTAATGTGCTTATATATAGTTAGACATGTAGTAGGATAAAGTAGAAGTGAGGCATACATTATTGTATGGTAAAGGGAGACTTTTGAAACCCAATGCATTCCACATAACTCAAGGTAGCGAGGTGATGTGAAAGGATTTGTAAAGATGTTGACAACCTGCTTCTAAGTCAAAATGTACTTCAAATAAAGAACTCCATTTTGAATATGATGACGAAAGAAGTACATAAGAGCCTCAATATGTTTGGTCTTTTAGAGCTCAACGGGGTTGTGGAAATGTGAATTACGCTTTGGTTGTCACACCAAAGTACATTTGGGGAATCATGGGAATCCAGTTTTCTCCATAAATGTCAAAGCTAAAGATGTTTTTGACTTGCCATAATGATTGTCCTATACTTTGCTTGGATATAGATGAAAGTGCAATAACATGTGTCTTACACACCCAAACAACTAGAGAAGAGCCAAGACAAAAAAGATAGCTAGAAGTAGATCACATGTCATCAATAGAATTGGCCCAATTGAAATTAGTATGTTGTCATGTAAATGTCTAGAACCTAATTTGAAAAATTTGCTTCTAAGTCTTTCTAAAGCCCTCTTGTAGTTTGTTTGTCAATTGTGCCATGTCCATATGGATCTTGCAAATACTTCCATGACGATGAAAAGTAATTACAAGTGTTTGAAAGGATGAGATGAGGTCAACAATGTCATTCAATGAAATTCTTCAAACTAGTTTCTCAATAGGCCTAGAAAGGTGATTCGACCTTCCCAAGCTGGTGTGCATCCTCCATGACAAAAGAAAGTCTCAAACTCATTCGGAAATGATTTTGAAGAATTATGAACATATTGGAATTGATTTTATAAGATTTAGGGAACTTTCGGAGGTTTAGGGACAAAGCTGAGAAACATCGTGTACTAGATGCAAGAGAGAAGGCAATCAAAATAGGTACTTGATCTTCTCGAGGCGATTCAAAGAGCTCCATAAGGAGTTAGGAGTAAAAAAAGTAGTCATTTGCAAGCTAGAATAATTATCTACATGATGGAATTTTCAAATCCTTCACAATACTTAAGCACCTCTCGGGGGAATGTCAAACTTTGCAGATACACATTGTTGTCCCAAGGAAAACAAATATATTTCAGGAAAAATTGGACCTTAAGACCCATCACATTGTCTTTGGAAGTATAGTGGGAGTCACAATAATATAAGGGTTCATGAAAACATTCTTTACGAAGCTCTAGTAACCTCATCATCAAGTTTCTCTCTCACATAGGTATGCTCTTTGCAACTAATTAAATTTGTAAGAGGACATATGTCACCTCTAGGTATGGGAAAAATTTTGTGACCCTCTTACTCCTATCCTAAGGGGACACAAAAATTCTCCCCTAAAGCATTTACCCTTGTTTCTCCATGGAACCAACTTGCAACACTCAAGAGGGCTTATCCAACCTATTTCTAGCTCTGCATCATGCAATCACACAATGACACTTGGAAACACAAGGTGAGGGAACATTTTTGTGTCTCTATTGTCCCTTTCCCAAGGGGACAAAGGGGACAATTTTTTCCCCCTCTTCATCCCCTTTCAAGGTTCTTCATACGCCCAAAACAAGCTCCCACATGCTAGAATCAAACCTTCCTTCATCTCCTCAAACTCGAATCCCGAAGTGACACTTGTCAAGCAGAGGTGAGGGCACATTTTGATGCACCAAAATTAGTAAGAACTTGAAAAGGTCATAAGTTATGCTTCGGGTGTTCGTTTGAGTCCGTTTGTTTTTAAAACCACATGTTTCGATGAGACTAACATACCAATCAACCTGCCCTATCGGTTGGAGCACAATTTGACACATTTTTGAGCCGAAATCCACCATCTCGAGGTCAAAAGTTAGGATTTAAGTTGTAGTTCTATTTTTCCTATTTTAGGGCATTAGTTAATTGTAGTATCTTAATTGCATTATGAGTTTGAAAGTTAGAAATTCCTCTAATTTAGGCATGTAGAAGATGCATGGCAATTTACGTGCCCATACTTTTGTGGTATAGTAAATAGTATTAAGTGCGTGCTTTTATGTTTACATGAGTGTTGTGTAACTCTCATTCCTAGAAAATCATTTTCTCAATGAGGGAAAGAGGAGTTACGATTCCAAAATGTAATGTTACTCCTATGAGGTCACTAACGCATATGACGAAATATTCCATGTGTCATAACTCCAATTACCTATGATCTCACCTAAGTGATACGACTCACCATGTGAGGTGGACAAGATGTAGAGTGATGATGTGGCAAGTCACACACACCTACAGTTTCTAATTGTAGAGCTTATAAACAACATATGAAGAAACTTGAGGTAGAAGATAGACAAAATCGATAAAAGAAAGCATCGTGAACCTCTTACATAGTGTCACTCTTCTATTATCATCACTTTTTTCTCACATACTAACTATACTTGTTAGTTTCTCTTCTACAAGAGTTGATACCCCGATCCTTCTCCTCATATGCATAAACATCGAGCTTGATCCTCTACGATGCGGGGAGCATATTCTCTCTAACAAGGCATTTTTGGGTTTTTGTACAACATTAGAAATTTTGGGTTGAATTAAGCTATGAAAAGTTTAGAGGATGTCAATAGGGTCCCAATAATTCCACTTAAATGCTTAAGTTGGTCTAAGTCATCAAGGAATTCAAACTAGGAGGTTTCCCTCCAAAATGAAATTCAAATTCTTATAAGAGCATTATGGTGGATTTTGTCTTGTAAAAGGAGTCTAAATCATTATTAAAGCATGTAATAGGTATATTAAGGTCATAAATGTCCTAGGAAGTCTAATTGGACCTAGGGTTATGAATTCTAGTTAATGTAAGAACTCTAAAGCATGTTCAAAGACTAATAAAGTCTCAAAAATGGATGTAGTTGTCATAGAAGGCTTCAAAGCATAAAAATGTAACAGTAAGAGGGACTTTATTTAATATTGTTGGGGAGAGTCCTCAAGGAGAGAGGAGGTTTTGTAATATTTTTGTAAGAAAATTATAGTTATGTATGGAAACAACTTTGTGGGAGCATAAATCCTTTCTTTGACATTACAGAGTTCGAGTTGTTTGAATTTTTAGTTCTCTTTATATATATGCATGAGTGAGAGGAAAAGGTAATATTTTCTAGAGAGTGTGTTAATGTTATTGAATGCTAGAAACTTTGGTACCTTGCTCTAGGAGAAAAGCTTAAAAATATGAGATTGTTCTTATTTGAAATAACAACAATTTGTTTTGTATAATACATGGGGCTATTTCTTATGGGACTTTGTGATATCCCTGATGGCATGGCTATAAATATTCATGAATGATTTAGTGGGTAAGTAGAGTCTTTAAATTGCAAAAAAATAAGGTTCTTGTGAGACCTATGCTTTGTTTGCAAAGTGATAATGAAGCACCGAGTTGTGTATGTGAACTTGGACTGTGTGAGGTAATGTATTAACATCATGGAAGATTATTGGTGGCTTTGCATGTGTAATTTGTTTTGATAAATGTTCCTCCACATAATGATAGAGGTTCAAACTATTCCATACAATTTTAGGGAATGAAATTGCATGGACCGAGTCATAGTCAGAGTTGAAGAAGGATACTCTGTCACAAATATGTTTATACAAGAATGTCTTGACTACATGAGTTTAAGAACATAGAGGAATTGAATTAATGTTTCTTAACAACTTGAATGAGATGATAAAGTCATTTGGGAAGATTGCATGTTCATTCTTTACTTGCATGCATTGTTTTCATTTATAAACCTCATATATACATTTTACATTAGAAAGAACAGTTGGAGGAATGCATGGGGTAACTCGAGCCAATGGTAAGGAAACTTCTTAGATAATATGCGGACAAACATTCATGACCAATTCTATACCTTGAATCAAAGGATTAGGAAATTTATAGCAAAAAAAGACTTCTTACGGGCTCCTTGAGAAGGGTTTACGCTTTGAGCTAGGGCATGATATTTGGAACATCAAATGAAGGTTTTTTTACCTAAAATTTTGTACTAATGACCCTGAGGGAGTATACTAGAGTTTGGAAAAAGAATTTTTATTTTTCATGGGTGACATTTTATGTTCTCTTTGATAGTCTAGGAGCTATTATTCAAACACAATTTTAGACCTAGTTTTGGGGTCAAATTACAAAGGACGTAAGAGTTATATTAAGAGTTGGTTTATGAAATTTATAAAAGGTGACAAGGGACCTACTAGATGTCCAAAACTCCTTTACAGTGGAAAGAGATTGTTTTGGATAGATCTCACCTCTTGACCTAACTTAATAAACAAGAGAAGAAGTCTTGCCAAATCTCAATATGGCAGGGTTTCAATGATACTGCAGATGATGTGTGATGTTGCACTCGTGTACGAAATGAAATAAGCTCGTCTTGCAAAGCAAATTATGATCTCAAACACTTAAACGTGATGGGATTAGAACAATGTATGGCAGATTTCTGGCAAAGGAAAGTGTCACGGAAGTCAAAGGACTTCCTTGTAAGGATGTTAATCCATTGTTTTGAAATTGATAGAAAATTATGCGATAAATCGATAAGTGACGATAAAGTGAAAGTAGATGATATAACCATTTAGTGCAAAGGCAAAGGGATTAACACGGTCCAAGGATATATGCTAATGGTGACACATAATCCAAAGGGATTCAAGGGATCACAATATGGCTCAAAAAGCAAGGGAGGATGTTGATAGTTTATGCGCTCACAAAGGCAATTGAGGGTGACAAGTTTGATTAGTTACATGATAAAATTTTGTGGATGGCTCAAGGGAGCATAATAGAATCGATAAGTTTTTGAAAAGGTGGGGTGATGGAAAGGGATAATTACGTATGCTCAGATGGTCAAATAGGATGACACGTTTTCCTTAGATGATAGAAAAGTGTGGCAAGATGGTTCAAATGATCTTGAAATGTGTTAATGGATGCTTGTAGGAAGAATACCACTAAGGATATGACACGAAAATAGTAGAAAAACATAATATAGGATAATCATAGGTGATTATAGCAATTGTTAGTGATCACTATGAATTGAACAAGCTAGCAAAGCGAGGGTATAACTCTATTAGTTTGCGACTATAATAACTTTTAAGCTTTAAATGAAAATGGTTACATGAAAATGGAAGCAAAAATCACTGAAGAAAATATTACCTTAGTGGATGTTTGATTAGATGTCATAGCTTGAGTGAGGAATGGGTGAATAATGGCTTCAAGATGTCTTGACAACAATACTGGATGATGTGATGATTGCCTTGATGCGATAATATAAGATAATGGTGTCTATTGAAAGTATTAGACTCGAAGCGTTCGTGAATGAATGAATTCTCCTACAAAATTCCCAAAAATCCTCCCCCAAAGAGGTTGAGAAACTTGTTTATATAGATCACCAACGATCGGGATAATCGTCTGTGATTTTGGCTAATTCGAGTTAGGGGATAAAAGGAGTGATTTTCTTGCCATTTTGAACTTGATTTGAAGGGATTTCGAAGGAGTTTGTGATACTAAGAGGGATGAACTCGGATTAGGACTAGGTTAGGATAAATGTGAAGGTGTTTTTAGAAGGTTTTTAATTTTAAGTTAGTTATAACTAGGGTTAGGGATAGGTTAGAGGTAGTTAATTAGCATTTATAGAAGGTTGTTAATCTAGCTACTTATAACTAGTGAGTGTAGGTGAGTGGACATGGTGATGTATGAGGGTGAGGTGTGAGGGTATATTTATTTAATTAATTAATTATACCTAGAGATGTGGTGACACAAACATTAAATTAATTTAATTAAAGGGTATAAGTAGGTGACCTAGTGTCGTGGAGTATTGTGAGTGGCATGTTTTGATTGTAAATTGGTTTGTATAATGAAGGTGAGAGAGTGTATATTTTTCGGTGTCTACATTTGCCACTTTTTTTTGACGATTTTTGGAAAATCGTTATATAAAAATGATTGAGAGTGTTTGTTTGTATGAATGATTTTATTACAATGCAATACAAGAAACACTAGTTGTGTGTGTATTTTTTTTCAAAGGTTTCCCAGGTTTGAAGGGTGTATCAAAATAAACCATCCTACCAAGGAAACAACTGGATAGGGAAACCAAGGGTTTTTTCCTATAGGACGTGTGATCCGTTGGGGTAGGCTTCGTTTGGTGGGAAAGTCAAGTGATTGGAATCCAAAGGGTATGCATCCCATAGGCGTACGACGATTTGCGAAATTTGATGTTTGATTGTGTTTGTTTATTAACTTGAGTGTTTGGGTCTTTTGAAAGTGAAAACTTGTGCAAAGGGTGATTTGGTTGTGATTAGGGGTATAAATGATAGTGGTCGTTAAAACGAAAGTGTGAGTTGCTAGCTTTTGGGGAATCATCCCTTTTTGTTGAGTGGTTTTGAAACAAGATGTTATAGATAAATGTTGCAGGATTCCATTATGAGGAGTTCCCCTCAAACTGGGGATTGATGGAAAATGGAATCGATCATGAGCTTGAAAGAGATAGATGGAAAGATGCAAGGATAGGAAGATGATAAAGTGATGCCTAGGGCGAGGTAAAACAAGACAAGTGTCATCATAAAACCAAGTGATAGAGGAACCTAAGGGCTCGTTTCCCATAAACATATGAATTTTAATGGCGAATAGGATTTTTGATGAGGTCAAAGGATAAGAATTGATGCTACCACAAAGGTGGGTTTGCAAGGCTAAAAATTCAAGTGATAGGGGAACCAAAGGGTTCATGTCCTACAAAAATATGACTTAATGAAAAAAATGATATGACATATGACTCAAAGGACCAGAATTTGATGTTACCACAAAGGTGGGCTTACGAGATCGGGAAGTCAAGTGATAGGGGAACCAAAGGGTTCGTGTCCTATAGACATATGACTTAAATGAAAAAAGATGATATGATGATCAAAGGACCAAAAATTGATGTTTTCACAAAGGTGGGCTTTTAAAGATCGGATGAGGGTTTTTTACGGTGATTAAGGATGTAGAAGCCAAGGAGGCATTTGGTGATAAACATTTATTTAAATGAGTAGATGTGATATTTTAAACACAATGATGTGACACTGAGATGTGCTCAGGATCATGTTGATGTGGAGAGATGATAGATATTGTGATAGATTTCAGTACGTAAATGTTGATGTGGAAAGGTTGACAACTGTTAAAGTTATGTTTTAGGTATGATGTGTATTTGATATTGATGTTAAAGTGATTTAATGTTTTTTCAAAAACATGGTTAAGAATGAAATGTGGATTGATTTATGGTATTGATTTTGATACATGTATGATGGGAAACAACATAGTGAAGGCACTTGCACTTTGGCCTTTGCAATGAATATTAACGGATGACTAACAATAGGTAGTCACACTTAGGATATTGGATATAAATTGAAGTGAAAGAGTGTACCTTATTAGGACATGGGAAGTGTTGACATATGTAGTTTGTGTGGGAAAAGAGGGTTCTTCTTTTAATGGTTTCATAGGGAAATGCCCCAGCTTTACATTTTTTATTTTGATGCAAACTAATCTATTCACGAAGTTTTATATAATGGGACACTGATTGATGCAGAAAGCTTTTTTAGGATGCTTTGAATTTTGGATTTTGAAGGTTGATCAATGCGAGAAACCTTTTACATGGGTAGCCACCCTTTCGAGGGTATGGTCTCGAATTTTTTTTTTTAAATTTTGATTTTTATAGAGATGGTCGTCCTTCGAGGATCGGTCCATGATTTTGACTAGTATTTTTCCTTTGAGGGATCAGTCTATTGCTTTTGAATTTGATAGGAATCATCCATAGATATTTTTGACTTTATTTTGAGCTGAGGGAAAAACCCTAATAGGTCAGTTTCAAGGAGGGGAGAAGAAATGTGTACACGCACTACACATGTGTGCCCCAAGACATGTCTTTGGTTGGTAGACAAGGTGGATGGATGTAATGATTGTGTGGTTCCTGATAAAGAGGAACTTATCCATGTGGAAGATGTGATGAACAAAGTCGTGGTGCTCATATTTAAGGTATATTTAGGATGCTGACGGAAAACCACATGCTTTTAAATCATTACGATGATAAAATGGCTGGCTAATGATGGAATAAGACCTTAGATGTGATTATTGTCATGATGGTCGATGTGTTAACTGTAGAAAGGCTGAAAGTGCAATACATTCAAGTGTTGACCCATATTATATGGATCAATTGAATTAAGTGAAAACATTCCATGTTTAATTCAAGTAATGAAATTTTGATTAGATTGATAAAATATTTTGGTGAGGACGTGTAAAAGGGATGACATGTAAAGTAAGGCTTTCGTAGTCTCAAGTAGATAGGAACCTTCCTAACATGATGTGGTGGATAAATATGACATGTGTTAAAAAGAATAATATTTTTGGGATGATGGAAACTTTGTTCTAGGACTGATTGAGTATATGGTAAATGTATGGGGATGTGGAACCTTTAACGAAGGAACCATTGAAAATGTGGATTGATAAAAAGGGATAAACGTTGAGGCCTTGGTTTTACCTTTTCTTCATATGCATTGGTTTTGTGTTGGTATAGGTGGATGAGCCCTACTATTATGAGATGAGGTACTATCACCAGGATGTAATAAAAAGATGCACGAGACAAATTTTTTTGAGACTTGGTTGAGGATAACCTCATGGTTTTGGAGATGTCGATGAAGATACCATTGGTTCCTTGGGTGTAGGTGTTGACGAGGTCAAAGGACCTTCAAGAGAAGAGGAAGTGTGTAAATGGACCTTCAAGGGAAGGTGCTAACATGATTGAGGGACCTTCAATGGAAGGTGTTGACAAGTTAGATAGACCTTCAATGGAAGGTGCTAACAGAATTGATGAACCTTCAAGGGAAGGTTCTAACAAATTTGATGGACCTTCAATGGAAGGTGCTAACGAGATTGATGGACCTTTAATGAAAGGTTATGATAAGGTAGACAGGCACCTTCAATGGAAGGTACTAATGTGTTGTCCACTCAAAATTCCCCGCTCGATGAGAGTAAAAATTTCAAAATTTTGAGTTTAAGTGTTTTTCTCCAAGTGCCTAAGTCGTGAAATTGAAAATCTGTGTTTTGGGTCATTTTGTGTGATTTTCGGCCTATCAGAACTTTTTTTGTCCCAACCTGTCCCAAGTAATAAAGTGCACTCTGTTCCCCGATCGGCCGAAATCTCCGAATTGTCCCATTTTCGGGCTCCGTCGGAAAGTTTTGTCCCAAGTGTCCCAAAACTTATTGTGCGAGTTGTTCCAATTTCTACGAAACACCCGAACCGCATACTATGCACTTTCATGTCTCAAATGTCCCAAAGTTAAAAAGTGCGAGCTTTCCATTTTCGGCCGAAACTCCCGTGTCGCGTACTTGAGCCCCTTATCCCAAATCGAAAAATGCAAGTCAGTTTCAATTTCACCCGAACTACCCAAACCGCGTACTCGTAACTTTTTGTCCCGAATGTCCCAAGTCCAAACGGGCCCACTGTTCCATTTTCGGCCGAATCACCCGAACCGCGTACTCCGCGCATTTTCGTCCCAATCGTTCCAAAAAGCATTTGTGCATCCTCTCCCTGTTTCACCCGAATCGGCCGAGCCGCGTGTTTATGGGGGATTGCATTCGCGTCTCACATGTCCCAAGCGTACCAAGTGTCATTCACACTTAGTTTTTCCCGCTCACTCCGAGTATGATGCTATTCAAATTGGTGGTTGTGTATTCAATGCGCATTAAATTCATTCCTCTCTCCAAACGGCTATATAACGAGCATTTCCCCTTTGCATTTTTCGCATTACTTCCATGCTATCTTTTGCTCGAACCCTTGCAATTTGAAAGCCTGCGCGAATATCCCCTCTCCTTTGCAAATTCCTTCCCGAGTCTAGGTTGCAGTTCAGACTATCAATATGAAGATCAAGTTTCGAGGACAGGAGCAAATTTCTCCGCTGAGTCTCATTGTTAGCAATATTGGGGACAACGAAGCTCGTCATCTCGACTTCGGCGATTTTTGGGCAAGAATGGCAGATGCAAACCCTACACCAATAGCACAAACGATTCATGATAGCGGTTTGGCTTTTTGCGGTGGTTTCCCAATCTCAAGATAGCAAGCGTCGACATCGTGCTTTTCACGGAGCTCACTTCGACCCCGCTTTGAGCGAATTGAAAAATGTACATGGGGAACTCATTGCAGCAAGTGACGCCGCGCCATGGCGCCGCTCCGAGGATTCCGAGTTGGACAATGCTATAGTCGTCTCCCGGGATCAAGCACTGAGACCCTATTCGATCAAGACAGTTGACAAATATAAGGCGCGAGTGGCGAAGTCTTGGTGAAGAACCCTAAGAAAGGTTCTTCTCGCCTAACCAAAACCCTCTTCCGAGCAGATTTCAATGAGGAATTGTCAGACTTCATAATCCTGCTGGCTCGGGTTATGGGTTTGCCCTCCACCAATGAGTTTCATTTCTGGATGTGCCCGCTCATCAGCATGGTGTGCGAGGGAACACAAAACATCAACTTGGCAGAGATCATCGTATGAATTTGGTGGAGCAAAGCTATCAACGTTCAAACAAACAAAGAAGTTCTATATGACTTCATACCTGATGTATACCCTAGTAGCATCAAGGCAGTGGTTTGGTTTCTCCTATATAGATGCACACAAAGATGATCCAGTGTATGCCTATTGCCTCATGATTCACCCAGGGAGACCCAAAGAATCGGAATTTCGTAAGGGTCAATGATGCTTTCACCATGCGACGTGGTCGATTGCTCGAAGGTGATACTGCTAGAAGGTTTTCAGATGAAGCCATGAACCTGATATCGCAGTATGGAGCCTATTTCATCCAATTCAGGAAATTTTCCTATATCAGGCTTGCTGGCTATGAAAGCACTCCTCTACGGCTTCCCATGTTCTGCAATGATAAAATGGCCTTGATAGAAATATGCAGGAAACTAGACAAGTTGCACAGAACTTGCAGAGACAAGAAGATTTCTGGCTTGCACTTTCCCATCTCTCTGGGAAACTACACATGCAAAACATCTCCTGGATGCTGTAACATAGAAAGAGCCCTGGTCCCCTATCATGTTCATTTCTTCAAGCCAAGAACTCCGCTTTGACTTGAAGAAGTTTATCAAAACGAGAACATCAAGATAATCTACCATCATAGGGAGATACGAGTAAGACTAATTTGGGGCACTGTGAGATGATTTGAAGCCAGGAGAAGGCATTGTGGCAGGTTCTCCCTGCAATTGATTCAAGAACTCGGTCTGTACCAAGTTCCTGAAGGTCTCCAGGATGACAATTCTGACCTATACTCGTATGAGTATGAAAATGTGATTAAGCACACCCCTCTGGAGGACCTGGATTGGAACAGGAAAGAGAGGGATGATCTGGCTGAGATTCTTGCTCCAGTCTTAGTCAGGACTAAGGTCTGGTTCAGTAAGAAGATCCGAGAATTCAAGAGGCACTCAGGAGAATCCTCCTCCAAGGATGATTCGACACCAATAAGAGAGGCATCAGTTCCAAGGTCTGAAACACCAATGCAAACCCCTCCTGCCTCATCAACACAAGGACCTACTGAATCTACTCCCTCTTCATCTACCCAGGTATATAAGAAGAAACTCAAAGAGGTAAAGAAGGAGCCTGCAGAGAATGACCCTCCAAGAAAACAGGCAGAGTTGCCTATAGGGCCAGAGAACATCATTGTTCTCAGTGAAAGTGAAGAAAGTGAGATGCCAACTCCTGCAAATGTTCCTGAAGATCCAGCAGATAAGGACAAGGAGGTCCAGAGCACTGAACTTCCAGGTGCTACTGATTCTTCTACCGCTATTGCCTCCAGTGCTCTACTCACATCTCAGCTTGAGTCAACAGCTGCGCAGACCCTGAGTGTCATGAGCTCCCTGTCTCTTGGTCCCCTTGCTTCTCCTGCAGATTCTTCTTCCTCTTTTGCTTGGGTGCAACCTTTGGTTGACAAAAGGAAGAGAAAATCCTCCTCTCAAAGCTTGGGACCAAATTTCGATGCTGTTGCAGCATTGTTGGGTACCACTCCTTCTCGTGCCAAGAAAGCCAGAACCACTTCCAGAATAGTGTGTGATGCCCAAGGTCAGCAATTCTTGGAGATTGCTAAGCCTACAGTAGACAAATCAGAATCAGACTTGCTGGCATCTGACTTGGAGCTTTCAAGAATCCCTATGGGAGAGTCTACTCCTGAAGGTGAAATTCACAACCTCTAGGAAACAGTCACAAGAGTCATTGGAAGGGTAGAGAAAGGGCAACAAACTATTGAACAGTTGGAAGAACAAGCCCAGATTCTCACAAGTTTCATCAAGTCTCTTTTATCTAAGGATAAAGTCTTGGACCCTACCCCATTGACTACTCTTCCACCTCCTGTAATTCTAAGCCAAGATGAAGTGCAAAGTATCAAAGATATGCACAAGTATTCTGTCTATGGCAGAGCTATGAAGCTATGGTGGATGACATGCTTGTTATTTGGATTAAACTTCATCGATGAAGCTTTCAAACTCCACGAAAAGGTGAGTAATGTGCAACTGAAGCTCTCCTCCACTATCAATACCATGGATAAAGAACTAAAAATCTGGAGCAGTTGTATAGTAGACCTTCGCCTTATGGGACAGACAGATGAGAACATCTTACTGGCGAATAAGATTTTCGATGATGCTAAGGACAATCTATCAAAATCCACAGTAGGTCTACAAATAAGGAGTGGAAGATCAGAGTTTTGGAGGAAGCTTTGGGAGAAATGAAGAACAGCTGGCAGAAGGGAGAAGCTTTCAAGACACTGGCTGTTGCTGCTTTCAAGGATATACATTGTCATCTTCAGGATGAAAACTCTGGTGTTTCCCTGTCCTTGCAAGAAATCAAAGCTCAGTTCAGAGCTTTTGTCAAAGATAATCTATTCAAGGAAAGCTCCATCTCTAAGGAAAAGATGAAGGAAATTTGTTCTCTTGATCGCCATGAAGAAGCAAATAAAGATTATCATACTCACGTCGAGTTTGATAAAGAGATGGAGAAGTGTCTCGGGATTTTGGACTCGATCTGCAGCCAACACGTCGGCTCCACGTGGCGAGACATAGTTGAGGCATTGAAGAAATTCAGCAAGCGGATTAAGACAAGTGGGTCCCTCCCATTGGATATGGCCACTGTCTCCTTCTCCTTTCTTTTCTCTTCTTCACATTCTTTTCGTATTCTTTGTAATTAGTTAAGGTATTTAATTGGCGATCCTTAACTATTCTTTAGTTAAAAGAAGCGGTTACGAAGAGTAACCGACTTGTAAGCTATATAATGGCCTTTTCACACCATTTGCAGGAGGAAGAACTTGGATATTTCATTTGAAAGTGTAAATAGATCTTAAAGAAATCAATACAAAAGGGCTTTCCATTCTTTGTCTATCTAATTCTTGTTATCTCTGTGTTTTCCTTTAATATTGTGAAGATCATTTTGTTCCTAATTCGTTAGTCTCTCTACGATTGCATCTTATTGGTTTTGCAGAAATACGGTGATCTTGTATAAAAGAAGGAACTTTGTGTCCTTGATGAATGAATCAAGAAGGTTATTTATGGAACTTTGTGTCTTTAAATTTAATCTCATTCAGCCAATGCAAATGATCTTGTCTTAAATTCTTTGAAAATTCGCATACATGAAGAATTATTCTCTGCTATCTATAATTCGAATGTTGCTATTGGAATTTCATCTTATTATTCCCTTTCCTCAGTCCTTGTGTAATTGATGATCCTTGTGGAAAACACTTTCGTAATATCCCAGTTTGACCATAAAACAATGTTCGTACATTTGTAAATAAGTTCGTTTCGAATAAGGAACCTCTCCCATTAAAGAGGAGGGACTTCTTGTCCCCTGACCTGTTGCTCTTCTAAAAAGTCCTATTTGACGACCAACATAATGAAATTGGCGGATCTTCAATGGAAGGTGCTAACAAAATTGATTGACCTTTAACGGAAGGTGCTATCATGGTTGATGTACTTTTAATAAAAGGTAATGGCAAGGTAGATGCTCCTCCTATGGAATGTGTTGACAAGGTATTTGAAAAAGATTTACTTGTGGAAGAAGGAAGATGTGCCCCTTGAATTACTGAGATGTCCTCGAGGTCACCGACGAGGGTGGAGATGTTGGTGATGTTGATGATAGGTTAGGATGGTCCTCTTTTGGGGAAGATAATCGAAGGAATATTTTTGGATTATGTCTTTAAGTGCTTTAAAACTTTCTATTTCATGACTTGGGCTTCTATAAGTAGGCGTAAGTTTTGTTTTTGACTATTCCATGCATGTTACGCCCTTAACCTATTTCTTGTATTAGGATATGAGTAGCCAACTTGTGGCTTACCATATCATTTTATTATATCATTTATACTTTCTCATGCTTAGTAGGTCGGCCTTGGTGATGGACATAGCATATGAATAATATATATAGGGGATTGTAGGTAGTAGTTCATCATCATTTGAGCATTTGAGTCTTATTCTATGGTTTGGAGGTTGCCCCCTCAAAGTGGCAAAGCTATTCTAATTGCATATTGAGATCATTATTCTGAAATATGATGTTCTTTTGTTTCTCACAATCTAAATTATACAAGTAATTTCATTACAAGTGGTATCAGAGTTGTGATTCGGGCCAAAATTAGGGCAAAAACCCTAATTTTTTGTTTCCGCTCTATCTTACGAACCACATTGAATTTGTGGGTAAATGTTTTACCAGAGTTGCGAATCCGTTCAAGTAAAAATATTTGAAAATTTCAGATTTTTTTGATATCGTTTGCAAAATTTATTACAAATTTAGGGTTTTTGATAAAAACACTCCCTAGACCAAAATTTGTGGAATTGTTCAAATTTATTTACATTTTCAGGAAAGCTCTCAAAAAAATAGTATTAATATATTCTCTTTGTTTTTTCTTGTTCGGATGAATTTTTATCGAAACCCTAAAGCTTAAGGTTTAACATCATGGCAGGGCCTTCCACAAAAGCAAAAAGAATCCGGTCACTCGGGTAAAACCCCGAGATAAAGATTGGGTAGTGATTGAAGAGTTGGAGTCGGAAGGGGTAAATATAAATTACACAACACTAGGGTTTACCTCAGTTGATCCCAAGGTTAGCCAACTTGAGTATGAGTTGCGAAATGTACAATTTGAGATGGCCTCTAAAGGAGACATAGACCAAATCAATTAGCGGTTGGATGATATCATGCAACATGTAAAGGGTAAATAGTATGGCCCAAATCTACCCCATATCAACCAAGGAGGATATTGAGTTCAAAATCATGGACAAAATAACCATGTTGGATCACTTTTTCAGCCCAATCAGAATCCAACTTATTCGCAACCAAGGAACATGATGCCGAAAGTGGATATGCACAAATTTGATGGTAAGGATCCCCTAAATTGGATAAATCAAATGGAGAACTTTGATTTACGTCAAACACCATTAGGAAAAAGGTGACATTGACATCCCTATATCTTGAACAGATCACTTTCGATTGGTATCGATGGTTATGTGCTCGAGAGGTAGAAGAATGGTCCGGTGTCACTTGGGAAGTTTTTTACCGAGGAGTTGTAATTGCACTATAGTTCCGGTGTTTTAGAGAACTAATTTATTCAATTAGCAAAGTTCTGACAAACATGATTAGTCAAAGATTATGTGCATCAATTCATAACCTATCCTTAAGGGTGGAGAATATTTCGTAAGAGCATATGAATGACCTACTTCTTGGGGGTCTTAAGGACCACATCGAGCATGAGGTATGTATGTTTAATCCAATCAAGCTTTCTAATTCTATTATCATGGCGTCGAGCAGAGGAAAAATTTCTTTGTAGTAGGAGGCCACCTTTCATTAACACCAGAGACCGTAGTATCTCTTCCCCTTCATTTTCTAGGCCAATTAGACTGACTCCTCAACAAATGGAAGAAAAGAGAGAAAAATGATTATGTTTTAACTGTGATAACAAATATGGACGAGACAAAAATGTGTTGAGAATAATTTGTTCTATATTGATGGAGGTAATGAGGATAATGTGGAAGCTGAAATTATCGAAGAGGCCGAGGACCCAGTAGAAGATGAAATAGAGGATCACCAACCTACAATTTCTTGCCATGCATTGTTAGGAATTACTACTCCTCAAATACTCAAGGTTATATTGGCTATCTCAAAAAACATAAGGTGACGATGTTGATTGACTTCGGGGAAGTATCCATAACTTCATAAATAGTAAGTTAGTTACCCGCCTCAATTGTTTTATTTACCTAACTCCCGAAATGCAAGTTATGATTGTGGATGGTGGGATAGTCAAGTGCATAGGAAATTGCCATAGTATCAAGATTTCCATGGGGAGACTACATGTTAGACTCACCTATGTTTCTATTTGTATGGGGGGAGATATTGTTTTGGGTGTCCAATGACTCACAACCTTAGGTACTATAGAGATGAATTTCAAGAATTGTGCATGCGATTTCATTCGAGATGGAAAGACAATACAATTAAATGGGATGGTAGCTAAGTCTCCACCTATTGTTAGCTCTCATCGAGATGTAGAAGATTATTAGAAAAGGAGTAGATGGATTTATAACAAAGTTATTTTCCATAGAAGTACAAAATACGAGTTTTCAATACCACCCGATCTTCAGAAGATTGTTGATGCTCACTCATGTGTTTTTGATGCAATTCCAAAGGGACTACCACTAGTTAGGGATCATGATCATGCCATTCAGTTGATTCCAGGGAACCAAACACCTAACATCCGACCATACAGATACCCATATTCCTAGAAAAGTGAGATCAAGAAAATGGTACAAGAAATGTTTAAGGCAAGTATCATCAGGCATAACTAGAGTGCATATTCTTCACCAGTGGTCATGGTATGTAAGAAGGATGAAACATGGAGGATGTGTCAGATTATCGATAAATCAATAAGTACACCATCAAAGATAAATTTCCTATTCCAGTAATTAATGATTTACTTGATGAATTGCATGGTGTTATTTATTTCACAAAATTAGATCTTTGTTCGAGGTACCATCAAATTAGAATAAACGATGAAGATGTTCATAAAATGGCTTTCAGAACTCATGAGGACCTTTATGAGTTTTTGGTAATGCCTTTTGGTGTTATAAATGTGCTCTCAACCTTTGAAGCTTGATGAACACTATTTTTAGGCCATTTTAAAGGAAATTTGTATTAGTTTTCTTTGATGACATATTGATTTATAGTAAGACATGGGAAGAACACTTACAACATGTAAATAAAGTGTTGGAAGTTTTGGAGAAACATACTCTCTATGCAAATCCATCCAAATGTTATTTTGGTGTACAAGAGGTAGAGTAATTGGGTCACATTGTATCCCATGAAGGTGTCAAAGTTGATCCTCAAAAGATCAAAGCTATGGTGGAATGGCCAAGGCCCAAAACTCTCAAAAATCTTCGTGGGTTCCTAGGACTAACATGGTACTACATAAGATTTGTGTGAGAATATGGTAGAATAACAACCCCACTCACTGCATTGTTAAAGAAGGATGCCTTCCATTAGACATACGTAGCCACTAAATCCTTTGAGCAGCTGAAGGAAGCCATGTGCAACACCCCAATTTTGGCTACTCCCAACTTCTCAAAAAACTTCATTGTTGAATGTGACGCTTTAGGATCGGGATGATATAATGTAGGAAGGAAGACCAATTACATTGGAGAGTTTCCAATTCAAAGGAAAAGACATGCTCAAACCTATGTCTATGAGAAATAAATGATGGCTATTCTTCATGTGGTCAAGAAATGGAGGCCCTATCTCATGGGTAGACACTTGAGGTAAAACTGATCATGATAGTCTCAAATAATTTTTGGAGCAAAGGTTATCATCGAGGAGCAAAAAAGTGGGTAACAAAAATGTTGGGTTATGATTTTTAAATCATATACAAAAAGGGTAAAGAAAATGTAGTAGCCGATGCGTTGTCCATAAGGGATACGATGAGATGCCTTACTATGTGGAATTTCCAAGTTGATGGTTGATTGGGTGGATTAAGCAAGATTGGAATGGGATCAAGACAAGGATACACAATCTCTAATATAGAATATCAAGCAAGGATCTATGACATCTAACAATTTTGAGTGGAAAGGTAATGCGCTATGGTACAAGGACAAGTTATACTTGAGTAAAGATTCTGAGTTGAAGCATAATATTCTTGCAGAGCTACATGCTTCACGTGTTGGAGGAAACTCTTGGTTTTTGAAGACATATCATAGAATAAAAAGAGAATTATTTTTAGAAGGACTCAAGGGAGATGTGCAAAATTTTGTCTAGAGTGTTTAGTGTGCCAACAAAACAAAGGGGAAACAATTAAGACACCAAGTCTGCATTTGCAACCCTTACCAATTCCTAGCTAAAGATGCGAGGAGGTCTCAATAGATTTCATCACCTGGATTGCCTTATTCGAGAGGGTAAGAATGTTATTTTCGTGATTTTAGATAGGCTCACAAAATATGCTTATTTTTTTGCCTTATCACATCCATTTGCAGCTAAGACAACCACAACTTTTTTTGGAGAGAGTTTAAAGGCTACATGGAACCCCAAAGATAATTATAAGTGATCGTGATCCTATTTTCACAAGTATTTTTGGACGAAATTATTTTCATGTTTGGGTACTTAGTTAGCTCATAGTTCATCTTATCATCCTCAAACTGATGGGAAAATGGAAGTGGTCAACAAATGCTTAGAGGGTATCTAAGTTGTTTTGTATCAGATAAGCAAGAAAGGTGGATTAAATGGCTACCACTTGCAGAATGGTGGTATAACACATCTTTTCATACCTCATCACAAATGACCCCATTTTTAGTATTATATGGTTACCATCCACCTTCTATCACTTCCTCTTTGAGGGTGAAAACTAAGGTCAGAGATGTTGAGAAACACATTCAACATCAACAACAGGTTTTGGCTAGTTTGAAGGAGAATTTAGCATTGGCACAAAACATGATGAAATAACAAAGCGAGATCAACACCGTAGTGAAAGACATTTTTAAATTGGTGTCTAGGTTTTTGTATGTCTCTGTCTTATACGCAAATGTCCCTAAAGCAAAGAGAAAAAGGATGAAAAACTTTCCACTAAATATTATGGCCCTTATCAAGTTCTACGAAAATTGGCAAAGTTGCTTATAAACTAGAGTTACATCCATCTTCACGCATACACCCAATATTCCATGTTTCTGCTGAAGAAGGTTATTGGAAAAAAATTTGAAGGCCAGACAGAGTTATCTAGAACTTGATGAGGAAGGAAGAATCATTTCAAAGCTAGAGAAGATTCTGAAAACACGTACTAAGAGGTTGAGAACCGGATGCATTAAGGAATATCCGATCATGTGGAAGAATCGAGCATATAAGATGCAACCCGGGAGGATGAAGGTTTTTGCAAGCAACATCTAAGATTATTCAACATTGAGGAAAACGTTGGTTTGAAGGGGAATGGCATGTATGCACCCTTAACCTATTTCTTGTATTAGGATATGAGTAGGTGACTTCGGCTTACCATATCATTTATACTTTCTCATGCTTTGTAGGTCGGCCTTGGTGATGTCCATAACTTATTAATAGTATATATAGGAAATTATAGGTAGTAGTTCATCATCATTTGAGCATTTGAGTCTTATTCTATGGTTTGAAGGTTTCCCCCATCGAAGTGGCAAAGCTATTCTAATTGCATATTGAGATAATTATTCTGAAATATGGTGTTCTATTATTGCTAAGAATACGAATTATAGAAGTAATTTCATTACAATGCATGTTTAAGTACATGGATTAGTTGTCTTGGCGGGTGGTAATGTGAAAAGAGAAGCCTATATGAGCCTCTCAAGAATGTTTGTATAAGTCCCTTTTGGGGGACTTTGATTGACAAATTTTTATTTTAAGTTTCATTTATGAGAACACTTAGTAGGATGCATCTTTTGTTTAGATGTAGTTGGATTAGATGTCATACGGTGTTGAAACCTCATCGGGTCATAGTGAGGTTGATAAGAGAGAGGATATGATGTAGGATTGATATAATTGGATAATGGATAAGGTCCCAAAATAGTCAAGGAGGGATAATTGATGGATGAGATATAATTCGATTGTGTGCCATGATATTGAGATAAAGGATGGGGTCCCAAAATAGACGATAAGGGTGGAACCATAGATGAGGTATATTTAGGTTGTGATAAAGGGTAGGGTCCCAAAATTGAAGGTAAAGTTGAAGCCTTAAATGATGTGTATTTTGGTTTTGTAGTGTTAATTTTAGGTAAAGGAGGATGTTTTATGACGGATGATGAGGATGAGGCATTGAATGCGATAGGTTTCGATTCTATAATTTTTTCATTAGATAGAGGAGAGGGAATCTCTTCAGATGACGATGGGGAGACTATAGATGTGATAGTATTTGATTGTGAGATACTTGATTCAAACAAGGTTTGAGCTAGATAGTAAGTGGTGATTTTGGGATAGGATTGGATCAGACTTGGATGAAGGAGACGTTTCCTCTAAGCATGGTTAAAATGGATTATGTGAGTTTTCTAATTCTTTGATTAGTTCAATGGATGGCTGAGATATCAAGATTTCTGATTACAGAGGCTTCCTTAGTAATGACTTCCAAAGTGGAATCTAAGGATTTCTCAGAAGTAATAGGTGATTGGAAAGTGGACATGAGTGATGTATGAGGATCATATAAAAGAGGATCCAGGGGTTTTGAGTCTTTAAGAGGAAGAAATTATGATAAAGAGGTCACTCCATGGGGGAGAACTTGTGTAATAACATTGATGGTATGACTGGAAGGATGTATAGTATCCATATGAACTGATTCAATCAAGGGTGGTGAGTCAAGAAGACAAGTAAACAGATCATGTGTGGTATTTTGGTCATGGGAAGACGTAGGAAAATCATATGCATTTTGATCTCAATCATAAGAAGTCCTAGGGGAATGAGGTGGAGAGTGTGTAAATTGAGGATTTAGATGAGCTTCTTCGAGGGCTTGAGTTTCTAACTTCTTGGCCATGGAAAAGGCTTTGTTGAAAGTTTGAAATGTATGAATCTAAAAATTGGATGATATATCATGAGAACACGATCAAGAAAACAATTGAATTAGTTCCGACTACGAAAGTGGAAATGACAATTGATTGATAGTGCTTTTCCCCCTAGTGATAAAGTATCAAAGGGATTCATTTTTAGATCGTTTGATGGTAGCAAGATCAGATATGGTGATTTTGCGAGTGACATTGACAACAAAGTGATTAAGGAATAACATGGTTAGATGTGTGAAAGAACAAATAATATCGAGGAAGCAAGTTGTACCAATCCAAAATGAGGCTCATAGTGACATAGGAAAGGTTTTAAGCATGAGGTCTTGATCGTGGATGATAGGATAACACGAGTGTATAAAGGATAGTATGTGTTGTTGAGGGTCTTCTTTGCCATAGAACAAAGTGAACTCAGGTAATTCCCAACATGGAGGATATGGTTTATATGGTATTGACAGATGAATGGGATCATTACAAACCTGATCATAAGTGAGGGCATGTTTAGATCCTTTGGTAGCGGTTTCTAAATTATCTAATCTATTAGACAAGGCTTGCAAAGGATCATTTGTGGGATTATATGTGAGATAGTTAATATGTGAGTGCAGAGGAGAATGTGGTTGATTTGGTTGTGAATTAGGATAATTTTAGTTCATAGGAGTTTGATGTGAAGGTTGATAAGGGGTGGTCTCGAGAGGGTAGTAATTGTAAATCGGAGTTACTGATGAAGGAATATGTGAAGATGTGCAAAGATATTGTGTAGATTGTTGTTATTGAACAAGAGGGGTTGGTTGAGTATGAGAAGGAATATGTGTGTAGGTTTGAGATGTTTGAGAAATTGAGAGAGGTATTGAAGTTTGTTGGGTTTTAAAATGGTACTTTCACAAAACACACGGTGGGGACAACAAGTCCCTCTTCTTTATGAGAGAGGTTCCCTTATTGAAAGCAAGCGGTAAAACTTATATACAAATGTATGACTTTCTTCTTAAAGGTTGGACTTTTGACATCTTGAAATTCTTTTTACCAAAGTAGCTTATCAATACAAACGAATGGAAGAACTAAAGAAAGGAAAGAGCAGAATATAACAATACTTTTAGGAAATATAGATAGCAGAGTATAACCTTATATGTACTGAGAAAAGGTGATACAAAATAGAATCATTCTCATTCACAACATAAGATATCATTCCATAGACACAAAGTTCTAGAAATCATATCAATAAGAACAAAAAGTTTCTTATTACAGAAGATAAATGATCCATAGATTTCAGGAAAGCAAGAAGAGACAATAGATGAAGATAGAGAGAAAGGGGAAATTCTTCTACGTATTGATTGATTTCGATTCTATTTACATTTCAAAAGTATTAGAGTCCAACATTTGCGATGAGCCAAGATCTTACATTTATAGATGAAGTGAAAAGAGGAGAAGAAGATAAGGAAGAAAATCTGATTTGGAAGCTCAACCACTAACCATCAATGCCCTGTAAATCTACCTACAATCTATCAAATATGGTTCTACATGTCTTTGGTGTCGTTGAAGAAGGAAGGATGGAAGATTAGATCAAATTTGATCTAGTTAGAAGCATTCCGATCACATATTAATGGCACAAAATATGTTTTCCATATTTTCACCCAAATCAAGATATCCAGTCGGTTCTCCATGTCTATTTAGCGTGTTGGAGAAGGAAGGATGGAAGATCGGATCAAATATGATCTGTTTGAAGCAATCAGATCACATATTAATGGTGTGAAAGACGTTTTCTAGATTCCCAACCATCAAATCCTGCTGAAAATAATATTTTATGTTTCCATGGCGATAGGTGAGAGACTTGATAGCCTCGAAAATGGACCAGATCATTAATGGTGGCGGGTGAGTAGCAAGGCCGAGGTTGTTGAAGGTGCGGGGTCGGGCATTTAATGTGGGATCGCAATATATGAAAGGGTCTATCCATACAGGGGCCACGTGGTGACCTCACACATCTTAATATTTCACCCCCTCTTTTTACTCCTGAAGTTGCGCCAAACTAACACATGGCATCGTCGTGGGCCTACTTCATTTCCTTTGTATTCTACCTAAGTCCCTCTTGTTGACAGAGGCGTTCAAACTTTGACCCGAGACACGTGAAGGGATGGAAAGACATTGGAACTACCCCTTGAACTTTTCTTTTGAAAGAGCACCAATTGGACACGTGGAGGCTTCGCAGACTCTAGACTTTTCAATGACCATCTCTGTCCCCTCTTCGATTCGACCACGTGGCAATTTGTTGTTTGTTTGGGGACCGCCTCTGGATTTTAACCTTGAAGATGCACCGAGATGATGTGTGGAAGCTTTGTTTGTCCTATCCCGAGCTTGGACTTTTCAATGGCCGGTGTCCCCTTTTCGGACTTGGGACACGTGGAGGTACGGAGCGCTAGTTAATTAGGGAGTGGTCTTTGGGCCGCACCTTTGAAGTTGTGTTGATGAGGCATGTCGAGAGTATGCATTGACTTAGGATCCTACTTAACTTGTCCTTTAGAGGTGCGCCATAGAGACACATGGAGGCTTCTACCGGCTCTTTATACTTAGCGATTCAACGGTTGGCTTTGTCTTTTCAGAATCTGACCACGTGGAGGGCTGCGCACGTTTGGGGTCTCTACTTTTGTGTACCATACCAAAAGTGCGCCGAAGAGACATATGGCACCTTTCGTAGTCCTTCTATACTTAGCCAATTCGAGACCCGATTCGATTTAACACTACCTATCTCCATTTTTCTCAACTTGAACTCTACACACTTCCGGACTCAATTTTGGGGTCAATTGTGAGTCCACACAATCTTATTTGACACCCGTCATTCACGACTTTGGAAAAGTAAAAAAGGCCAACCCTTCCGTTCTTCCTGTGCAAGATCGCGTTCGACAATTTTTTCCCTGGGGAAAATTGGGATAACACTTCTCTAACGCCTTGGCCATTTCCATCCTGGCGGCAAAACCAGATGCATCATATCATCACAGCCGTTCATCCTGCTTTTTAGCAAAATTTTAATTTGAGCCGTCCACATGGGAGAGATTTAGCTGAAGCGGGTCTGGGGAAAACTTTTATATTTTGTGCCTTTTAGAGAAATGGAACTTCGGAACATTTCGGCCCACCCATCTGCTTTTGATACGGGCTCTCCATGTGGCTTCTCCTAGGCATCGGCGTGGCCGTGGGTCACTTTATAACTTTTATGCCTTTCCACAACAAAACCAAAATTCCAAAAGTGACCCGATGATCCGCCTCCCCACTTTGACTTTTGATGCGGGCTCGATATTTGACTTTTTTTCCTATCCCGGCGGAGTCACGACTCATTTTACAACTTTAATCCCTTTTGGAAATAAAACCAAATTTCCAAAAGTGCTCCGATGACCCGCCTCCCACTTTGACTTTTGAAAATAGCCACGTGTCCCTTTGTGGGGCCAAAGTAAGAATTTTTTCTCCGCCACTTCATAATTTCAAAAATCCATTCACATTTAATGAGACACGGGGTAATTCACCCTTTTTGTAAATGTAACAAAAGCCACAAGTTCACAAAAAGACCCATCACACCGCATCCAATCGAGAGATGTCCATGTATCCACAAATGTTGGGACATAATTTGACCCCGTCATTCACGTTGTAAAAAATAAAAATTAAAGGGTAAACCCCACCGTTTACGCCTAAATTTCAAATTGTTCTCTGTGGAATGAGAAAGCGCAAACAATACCATGCTTGATGTGATCCACAACCAAAAAGAAGAAATGATAAATGACATTCGATTTCATGTGGAAAAATAAAAATGAAGGAAAATATTTTCAAGCATCTAGATGGTAAGATTTTCAAGCATCAGAAAGTTTATCAAACCATGTAGACTGCAAGATTTTAAATTAACAGGGCGAGGATTGCAAATGAGCACCAACTTCTTTAAAGCACAAATTTTTCTATCTCTCCAGACTTCTCACTCTGCTTAAACATCTCTCAAAGGCACCAACTCAAAAGTTTTGAAACTTGACTTGAAAAAATGAGGGAATTTTCGGGGTGAGAATAAATGGCTCTTCTCGGGGATGACTTGGCTGGGACAGAGGAATGAGGCAAGATCAAGAACCATAGAAAAACTCTGGGAAAGAAGACAAGTGCCTTATCCATTGGGAAAATATATTCAAATGAAAAACCAATACAGAAGACAACACACACACAACGGGAAAAGAAACAAACCAAAAAGGAAAGACCAAAAACAAAACATTGTACATAATATATAAAAGGACTACCTAGTCACCTAGGACTTGAACAACTTCAAATATTACCCAGTATAAGGAAGTGGGAGAGAAGATCCATCCATATAATCCAAGTAGAAAGAGTTTTCTCCAACAAAGTGCCTATTTTTGAAAGGACCAAGCTAAAGAGAATCAAACTTACCATGGCTTCCTCGAGGTTCATGTCTTTTTTTCCCACAGCAGAACAACGTCTCCCACTTGAAAATCTCTGGGTCTAGCTTTATTGTCAAACAAAGCTTTCACCTTTATTTGATGAGCTGAGATTCTATCAAAAACTTGCAACCTCTCTTCGTCCAACTTATGAGATATATGATCCTCTTATCCAAGGAATTGGTGAAACTTGTATCTTCAATAGCCTTCATTAAGTGCAAGGCTAAAAATTCCATTATTATTGGAAGTTGAGCTTCAACACCATACACCACCTAGAATGGAGACATCCTAATTACTCTTTTGGGTGTAATTCTATCTACCCAGAGAGCATCATAGAGCTTCTTGTGCCAATTCCTTTGAGAGTCATTGACAAGCTTCCAAACGATGGTTACCAGATTCTTATTTGTTGATTCTACTTGTCCATTCCCTTGAGGATAATAATCTGAAGAATGAGCAAGGGAAATTCCATAGCCATAATAAAATCCATCATCTCGAAGAAGAAAATGAAAGCACTATCAGTCACAATCTTGTTTGGTACCCCAAACCTTATCAAGATGTTTTCTTTGATGAAATTAGACACCACCTCGAAGTAGTGCTTTTCATTGGAACAACCTCTACCCACTTTTTGAAGTAATTTGTGGTAGTTATCACGTGAGTATGTCCAACACTTTGGAAGGTGGGTTAAGAGTTCAATGAAAACCATTCCCCCACTTGTTGAAAAGGCTCATCAATCACTACTAGTGAGTGGTAAAACAGCAACTTAGTCTCCCAATACAAGTCGATAGATTCACACTTATCTACCCATTTTGATGCATCTTTGAACAATGTAGGCCAATAGTACCCTACATGAAGAATTTTATGGGTAGTGTATGTGAGAAGAGAAATTCCTCCACAATCTTGATCAAGAAAAGCTAAAAAAACTTCTTATGTTCTATTTGTCCACACATTTAAGGAATCTTCCATCTATGCCTCGCTTGAATAAAGCATTTTCCTATAATACATATTGTGCAGACCTTAGCTTAATAGCTCTCTTTTCCTTGGCACTCAAGTGGGATGGACACTCTCCATAAGTAAGAAAATGTGTAATACTAGCATACCAATCATCTGTTGAACTGAGGAAGAGGACAATATGAACATCAACTGCTTCTTTGGACAATTCTGCATCAACTCCTTGAGCAATAAGCTCACATAAGCCTTTACCTTAGATTAGCTTAGTTGGCTTGATATCAAGGTCATATTCTTGGAATTTTGCTACCCAATTTCCTCTCTTAGTTCCAAACTCTTGTTGTGTAAGAATAGATTTGATGGTTGTATCAGGTACAAGCACAACAGAGTGAGAATTAAGAATATAAAAATGAAACTGCTTGACAGCTTTGACCATTGCAAAAGCATGTTTCTACATCATAGTATATTTCAATTCATGAGCTTTGAGACATAGCTCATGAAGGCAATTGGAATTTTAAGATCCTCAATTTTTTTTTGAGTTAGCACAACAACCAAGGTACTCTCTGTAGCATAGCAATAGATAATAAAATCTTTGTTAAAATCAGGACATGCTAAGATGGGGGTTCTAGAAATGGATTTCTTGATACCTTCAAATGCTTCTTTACCTTCGGAAGTCCAACCAAAGTTTTTCTTTCCTTTCATCATGTGAGCAACACTCATAGTTAGTTCTGAAATCTAGAATGAATCTCCTCAAGAAATTTATCTTGCCAAAGAAAGAGTAAACACCCTTTTTGCTTGTGGGAAGAGGAATCATTGGATTTCTTGAACTCTTCCTTGATCTATCTTGATCCTTCTTTGGAAACAATATGCCCCAACAACTTTCCTTTAGTAACAAAAAAAACACTTCTTAGGATTGAGGAAACTCCATGTTCTCTACATTTTTGAAGAACTGTTTCTAGATGCTGAAGATGATCTGCCCTTATTTTGGAAAAAACAAAGTCAAATCATTAAGGTACAAAATAATACACTTTCCCTTTAGACTGCCAAAATATAAATCCATCGCCCTCGAAAAGTGATGCCAACATTGATAAGACCAAATGGAATTCTCTTGTAGGAAAAGGTGCCCCAAGGGGTAGTAAAAACAATCTTGTGCTGATCTGGGGTACTGACTTCCACTTGATTGTATCTAGAGAATCCATCTAGCATAGACAACATCTCAGAGCCTGAGACATCTTACAAAACTTGATCCATCATGGGGAGTGGATAGTTGTCTTTTAGAGAGGCTTGATTCAAATTCCTGAAATCTACACAAATGTGAATCTTGCCATTCTTCTTTCTGACAGGCACAATGTTGGCAATCCATGTTGAATGATGTATAGGGAAAATAATCTTGGCTTTTAGTAACTTCTAGATCTCTTGAAAAATAGTATCAACAACCTTAGGATTGTATTGCCTTTGCTTCTTCTTGAAAGGTTTGATCCCAGGTTTCAGAGGGATATAGTGTTGCATCTCCTTTGGTTGAAAAGCCTTAAGATCTTCATATGAATAGGAAAGAACATTGACATACTTTTTTAATAGGTTTACTGCTTTCTTTTTCTCTTCTTGAGTGCAACATTTTCCAATATTCACCACCTTGGGTTCATCATTTCTTCCAATATTGACCTTCTCATACTCAGTGAGAATGTCGAGTCCTTTGAGAAGCTTTGGATTTGATAAACCTATCATGTTTTCAAACAGATCATCTAGACTCATCAATCCATTTAGGAATCTTTTTACCCTTTAACGTAATATAGCCATCCCGATCCATCTCTTCCTTGATATCTTCCTCATTAGAGGGAACATATTCTCTAGGCATAGTTTCACTTCCTTCAAAATATAAGCTGATTGAAGTTATCTTTAAGCTCCAAAAAGAGTAAGTGTTGATCATCATTGAAAACCTTCCAGTTAGTCTTGCATTATCCGACGCACTAGGCCTAGGCCTATGAATCATTTCAATGGTAAATTTATCTTGAGAGAAATCTGGATGAGGAATCAACAAAGATCCTGAGACAACTAGAGAATCAGCTCTAGTATTCTTTTCTCTTGGCACAACTTCAATTGAGAAAGCATCAAGGAATTCAATGGAATCCCAAACAAGATTTCTATAATGTTTCAATCTCCTATTCTTGACTTGGTAAATATCCCTTACCTGTTTCACAATCAACTCTACATCACCATGAGCACAAAGATTCTTTACTCCTATTTCTTTTTCCATGCTCAACCCAAGGATGAGAGCCTCATACTCAGTTGTATTATTTGTATTTTCAAAATGAAGCTTGAAAGAAAATGGATGAATCTTCCCTTCTGGAGAGATTAACACCACACCAGCTCTAGAACTAGCTGGATAACAGCTTCCATCAAATTCCAAAGTCCAAATTCCATTAGGATCATGAATCACTCCCTTAGGAAGAATTGCGTCATCCTCTGACATGATCATATAGTTGCAAAGCCCTATATCTTCATAGAGTATTTCTTGTTTTGGATCATTAGTCTTTTGCACAATATATTCGGATTTGCTTTTAAAGTAACAAGTTTCTTATTGTTCCATTGATTGAGATCAAAGCATGTGACTAGTCCATCTAAATTTCACCTCCTACCTCTTTACATAAATTCCTACTTAGCAACATACCATATGAGGGAGGAATATCAGCAACCAAAATAGTGGTTTTAATCCTTTCTCTAGAAAAAGTGGTGAAGGCTACTTGTGCATATTTAATCCCTCTAACCAAAGGAACTTCTCTAATATCCATGGAATAAAAGGAACCAAAGTTATGTGTTAAATTCATGCCCAAAGCATGGGCTACTTTTGCAGGCATTACATTGTTTGATGGTCCTGAGTCTATAACACAATTACTGAGTTTATGGCCAGCTATGAGAAGAGTCACATAGAATGGTTCAATTTTCTCATTAGGGGAAGTGACTGCAACCACAAGGCTTGGTTGAGGTGAGGAAGAGGGAGTGGGAAAAATACCTTTAGAAGTATTGGATGAGGATTTGGATTTGGAATTGAAAAGTTTACCATTTTAGTAAAGGCTTTTGGATGGGTTTGGTAAAATTCTACCTTTGAAATTTGGATTTTGGTCTTTTTGAGGTGATCAATGATATCAAAAGACCCGGAGGTGGATGGGGCATCACTACTAGGAACAAGAGAAACTTTTGATTTATCAACTTTAAGAATTGAAGTATAGAGGTAGAAGGAGGAGGATTATCATTACTCACCTTTTGTGTGGAGGCAGTGGGAATAAGAGCTCCTCTTCTTGCAACCACTGGAATAGTTATAGGAAAATCCTTGGATTTTTAGTAAGATACATCACTTTTTCTTTTATGTTTGTTTTCTCCGAGTCATAACAACATATGACTCACTATTCATCTTTGCCACTCTTTCATCATATTCATCTTCGTCATCCATACCTTCAGTGGTAAGGAAATGAACTTGAGATCCACGAGATCTTCCGGTTCTTCATCAACCTATTCTTAAGTTGGTTCTTCATAGAGTTCATTAAACTCCTCATCATCAAGTTCTTGAACTTCACAAGTTACATTGAATGGAACCTTGATAGGTGGGCCTTCAATAGCCAATTTATTATGAGAAGGAGGTAACCGGTTCTGGGCTGAAAATTCTTCCTTGGAATATCTTGGTAAGGAGTATGCTGAGCCAATTGTTTCTTGATAACAATGAGATCATTTGCAAGATTCGTACTAACTAATCAGAATTGGCTCTAGGGGAAGAGGAAGAAGAAGATGCTTTAGATTTGGAGGATTCTCTTTTCAGTTTACTAGACATGATTAAATCATCCTCAACATTGATAGCCAAATGTTGATCAACATCCAGAGTTGCAAGGTTAGCTCTCCTTAGTGCATAGCTTACTTTAGGTAACTAAGCATTGAGGAAGAATCATTTTTGGATTTGATCTACAAGATGAGTGTTCTATGAAATTTTATGAATGAGCTTGTTGAATTTGGCCACAAATTCTCTCATGGGCTCATGTGGTTCCTTCTTGATATGATAAATTTGAGCCAAGAGAGCATGCACATCTTCAACAAGTTTGAAATGTTGCTCAAACTGAGTTGTCAAGGTGGTCCAATTAGTAATTGACCCAAAGAAGGAAGATGATAGAACCAATCAACAACATTATCCTACAATGTTTCTACAAAGAGCTTGACATAAATGTCTTCATGCTCAATCCCAAGAATCCCACATGCAACGCTGAAGGCTACAATGTGTTCATTTGGGTGTACCTTCCCATCACCTCAGAATTTAGGAAAACCTTTCCTACTACTCCTGGGTAACTCATGCAATGGTTGAGGAAGAGAAAGAGGCCCAATCCGTTGTCCCCAAGGTAGAGGTGCTTCCATATATGGGAAGATTTTCTAAAGGGGAATTGAAACACCAACAAGTATCAGAGCAAGAAGATTAAGGACTAAGTTGTTATGGAGGAATGTGTTTCTTGGAATTTCTATCTTTAACAGAGAAGGTGTGCTTGCATAACAAATTCCTCTGTTCTATCTTCTAGAAGAAGAGAGAAATTTTGTTGCACCAGAAGTTGAAAATGAGAATATTCAACCCCGAGAGATTTCTTCCCATGTGTATATCGTAGAATCGTCGAATGAAAAAATGATCTTGAAGTTGTTTTAGAAAGGGATACGTTGAAACAAAATCCCCAACGGAGTCACTAAAAACTATTGGGTTTTAAAATGGTACTTTAACAAAACCACAGTTAGGGGACAACAAGTCCCTCCTCTTTATGGGAGAGGTTCCCTTATTGAAATAAAACAAAAAGCTTATATAAAAATGTATAAATTTCATCTTAAGGCTGGACTTCTGACATCTTGATTTTTTTACCAAAGTAGCTTATCAATACAAATGAATGGAAGAACTAAAGAAAGGAAAGAGTAGAATATAATAGTACTTTCAGGAAATATAGATAGTAGAGTATAACCTTATACATATTGAGAAAAGGTGATATAGAATAGAATCATTCTCATTCACAACATAAGATATCATTCCATAGACACAAAGTTCTAGAAATCATATCAATAAGAACACAAAGTTTCTTATTACAAAAGATAAATGATCCACAAATTTTGGTAAGCAAGAAGAGACAATAGATGAAGATAGAGAGAAAGGGGAAATTCTTCTGTATTGATTGCTTTCGATTCTATTTACACTTCAAAAGTATCAGAGTCCAACATTTGCAATGAGCCAAGATCTTACATTTATAGATGAAGTGAAAAGAGGAGAAGAAGAGAAGGAATAAAATATGATTTGGAAGCTCAACCACCAACCATCAATGCCCTTGCAAATCCACCTACAATTTGTCAAATCTGGTTTTGCATGTCTTTGGCATGTTGAAGAAGGAAGGATGGAAGATCAAATCAAATTTGATCTAGTTGAAGTAGTCTAATCACATATTAATGGCACAAAATATGTTTTCCATATTTTCACCCAAATCAAGATATCCAGTCGGTTCTCCATGTCTGTTTGGTGTGTTGGAGAAGGAAGGATGGAAGATTGGATCAAATATGATATGTTTGAAGCAATCAGATCATGTATTAATGGTGTGAAAGACATTTTCTAGATTCCTAGCCATCAAATCCTGCTAAAAATAATATTTTATGTTTCCATGGTGATAGGTGAGAGACTTGACAACCTCAAAAATGGTGGACCGGATCATTAATGGTGGCAGGTGAATAATAGGCGTCAAGGTTGTCTGAAGGTGCGGGGTCGGGTGTTTAATGTGGGCTCGCAATATGTGAAAGGGTTTGTCCATACAGGGGCCACGTGGCGACCTCGTGCATCTTAAGATTTCACCCCCTCTTTTTACTCCTAAAGTTGTGCCAACTGACATGTGGCATCGTCTGTGGGCCTGCTCCATTTCCTTTGTATTCTGCCTAAGTCCCTCCCATTGGTGGAGATGTTCTACCTGACTCGAGACACGTGGAGGGCTAGTGCACGTTTGGAACTGCCCCCTAAACTTTGCTTTTGAAAGAGCACCGATTGGATGCGTGGAGGCTTCTACAGAGACTTTAAAATTTTCAATGGTCGCCTGTCTCTGTCCCTTGATTCTGACCACGTGGTGAGCTGGCGCTCATTTGGGGACCACCTCCATATTTTAACCTTGAAGATGCACCGTTGGCTGACGTGTGGAAGCTTCCTTCGACCTATCCTGAGCTTGGACTTTTCAACAGCCGGTGTCCCCTTTTCAGACTTGGGACACGTGGAGGGTTGGCACTAGTTCAGGGTCTCTCTTTGGGCCGTGCCTTTGAAGTTGTGCCGATGAGGCACGTGGAGAGTCTGCACTCACTTAGGATCTGATTTGAACTTGGCCTTTGGAGGTGCGCCATTGGGATGCATGGAGGCTTCCATTAGCTCTTTATACTTAGCCAATTCAACAATTGGCTTTGTCTTTTCGAACTCTAACCACGTGGAGGGCCTGCGCACATTTGGGGTCTCGCTTTTGTGCACCATACCAAAAGTGTGCCGAAGAGACACGTGGCACCTTCCATGGTCCTTCTATACTTAGCCGATTCAGGCCTCGATTGAACATTGCCTTTCTCCATTTTTCTCTTGTTGAGCTCTACTCGCTTTCGGACTCAATTTTTTGGCCGATTGTGAGTCCATGCAACTGGGCCGACCCTTCCGTTCTTCCTGTGAAAACTTTGAATTTGAGCCATCCACATGGGAGAGATTTAGCTGAAGCGGGTATGGGGAAAACTTTTATATTTTGTGCCTTTTAGAGAAATGGCACTTCGGAACATTTCATCCCGCCCATCCGATTTTGATACAAGCTCTCCACGTGGCTTCTCCCTGGGCGTCGGCATGGCTGCCTTTATGCCTTTCCACAACAAAACCAAAATTCCAAAAGTGACCCGATGATCCGCCTCCCCGCTTTGACTTTTGATGCGGGCTTGATATTTGACTTTTTCCCGTCCCGGTGGAGTCACGACTCATTTTACAACTTTAATCCCTTTTGGAAATAAAACCAAATTTCCAAAAGTGCTCCAATGACCCGCCTCCCCGCTTTGACTTTTGAAAACAGCCACGTGTCCCTTTGCGGGGCCAAAGTAAGATTTTTTTTTCCGCCACTTCATAATTTGAAAAGCCAATCAGGATCCAGCGGAGACACGGGGGTAATTCAACCTTTTTGCAAATGTAACAAAAGTCACAAGTTCACAAAAATACCCACCACACCGCATCCAATCAGATATTTCCACATATCCGCGGACTTCGGGATAGAATTTGACACCCGTCATTCACAATGTGGAAAAATAGAAATGAAAGGGAAAACCCCATTGTTTATGCCTGAATTTCAAATTGTTCTCCATGGAATGAGAAATTGCAAACAATACTAGGCTCGACACAATCCATAGCCAAAGAGAAGGATTGAAAACGACATTCGAATGAAAGAAAATATTTTCAAGCATCTAGATGGGAAGACAAAAAGTTTATCAAACCATGCGAACTACAAGATTTTAAATTAATAGGGTGAGATTGCAAATGAGCACCAACTTCTTCAAAGCATGAATTTTTCTATCTCTCCAGACTTCTCACTCTACTCAAACATCTCTCAAAGGCACCAACTCAAAAATTTTGAAACTTGACTTGAAAAATGAGGGGAATTTTGAGGTGACAACAAAGGTGAAATAATTTGATTAAATGAGGGTTGGTGGATATTAAAATTTTGACGAGATTGTGATGAAGGAAAGGATGTATAAAATACCACCGATGCGGTGCACTTGACATGGTGTGAGAAGCAATAGTTTGGAGAAAAGAAGGATGTGGAGGATATTTGTAGGGTTGTTAAGTGGTGTTTTCGTATGTTTTTATGGTTTTATTGATAGGTAGATGGTCCACAAGGGACATGAGATGTTGTAGATGGTTGCGGGGATGTGCTAGAGCTAAATGAGGTTGAGTAGGATGTGATAGGTTGGTAAGTTTGATAAGGACTAGATCCTGGGTAAGAAACATTTTGAAAATGATTAGGATAAAAGGATGTTGATGCATCTGAGGTTGATTGCAAATATGATGTATAAGGATATAATAACGAAGAGTTTGATCCATGATAATAAGACAAGCAAAGACCTACAAGATCTACAAAATTTAATAGACAAGTCAAGCAGAAGAATATTTTAATTATCTTAAATTAATTAAGAAAAGGTGAAATTTGTAAAATAGATAACGAAAGTTGTTGATCGCTTAAAGTATGACAACTTAGAAAGGAACATACAAAAGGTTCACGTGGAAGAAAAAGTGCATTCAAAAGTGGGAGGATAGAAAGGAATCACGTGGCGAGGACAAAGGTAGATTCGGGACTTAGTATTTTCACGATGAGGATCTATTTTTGGAAGATGGCGTGCACAGAGAACACAAACTAGTTAAAATATTGTGTGACACACATTGGATATTTTTTGAAGGATGGATACAAAGTGCTTTGCATGGGTATAAGCTAAGAATTGATTTACTATTCTGAAAGTTAACTAGATAAGTATATTGTTAACACACTTGCATGTGTGGCTAATAATAACATGTGACCTATTTTGGGATTGGATAAGTGGTGAAGGGAAAGTCCCCACCCTTATAAATATGTAATGAACTGTGTAGTATAGGTGTGTGAGGATATATATGTAAGGACTGGATTATTGTGAGATTACACTATCAGATCTGTACGCGCATGAGCATATGATGCCATTATTGTAAGAATATTTTGTGTATTACTGCATTTAATATAATGGAGGTTATTGACTGAATCAAGGTGTTAATCATGGTTATAGTTTATTACTGCATGAATGTTCTCGCTATGATTATTGTTTGATTCATGATACTTTAAGATCTAGATCTGAATATGTATTATAGAATGATATATTAGTCATAGATCTGAATGCTTTAAGTCTTCATCATGCTAACATCCTGTAATAACAACCCTAAAGAGGGGGCTGGTACCTTTACGTGCTTCGGGTGAGCGCTCGGTCTAGGCTGAGTGATGTGCCAACGTGCCTAGGCTTTTATTAGTGAATTCTAGGCTGCATCATTGGTTCCATTACCGGGACCTCTTTTTCAATTTTTTCAAGATGGTTCATGATGAAGACATACCGGTTGACCCTAGCAAGTGTTGAGGAGTGGATACATGACCTAGAAGAAGAATACACATGACGGTTCAACACTGGATCTGAGTTTAATGCATGTATATGGGTGGAGAAAAATTTGTATGACTATTTGTACGAGAGTTTCTTTGTTATCTTTCCGATAGAACTGTATGAGTGGTTGGTTGCTTATGCATCTAAATGGAATTGGAGGTATCGCACACTTGTCTGGATGCAGGAAGAATTTTAGACCCTTTATGATGCTGATCTAATTTGGACTCGTCACTGTGGATACATGGTTTCGTGGTGTTTTGAATAGTTATATCTTGGAGTACTCAATTTCCACTTATTCGTGCCCAGAGGTAGCTGAATTCAATTTTTACGATATCCCAGGGGAACTTACCTGCAGGGCATTCCACTAGCGATCAAAATTTTGATGGTAACTTTGAATTTGGAGAGAAAACCGATGGCTAACTAAACCCCACCACGCGTGGGGGTAGGAGAAGGCTTGGTGAAAGATGGAAGACCTAGTGGTAGAGAGGTAGAGAGAGGAAAGGTGGCTTAAGTATAATGAGGTGCACGAGAGGGAGGTAGAGAAGCAGTAGGAGGTTGCAGAGAAAATGGCATTGTGGAGAAAGATAGTTCGAGAAGGAGTTGAAGTTCATGTAGAAGATGTGGAACCCGAGCATTGGAACTCCCCCATTTGGGAAAGCATGAAAGGAACCCTCCTCGACCTCACATAGAAGCACGCCAACAAAGATGACCTGGGTCGCAAGTGTGCATCTAAATCCACCTGGTAACCTTGCCCTTGTGCTTGGTTTTCCAACATCTAGTACAATAACAAACAGTCAGCAAGATAATTTAAGTAGTGGGAGAGTAGGAGTGAGTCTTATAAGAGGAAAAATGATGGCATAGCAAATGAATTTTTGTTATATGAGAGTACATTTTTGGGTGTATCATCCACACATAATTCAGGCGCACAAATTTTTGGACTATCTTTTGGGAGTAGTAACACTTCGTAGACTGTTAGGGTATAGTTCAGTACTACTATTGGGACACATGGAAGTACATCTTCTGGTCCAAACCCAGCTACATGTTTGGGATCAAGAGGTATAGGTGGCTCTAGCTCTAGTGGATCTGGTGGTTCTGGAGGTAGAGGAAACACAAGAGGTTCTGGATCAGGTGGGTAAGGTCCGCACCAACCCCAAAATATTTACATGGAGATGTCTCTTCATCTTCCAGAGTATAGGGGCATAGAAGATGTCTTCGAACATGTACACATGTGTGAAATACTGTGGCACGTAAAAGGGATCACAACTTATAAGCATAGGGCAAATCAATTTGCTACTATGTTACAAGGGCACGCACACACAACTAGTACAGAAAGTTTGACCTGATCAGACTTGCGTAGAATATGCAACCTTAAAATATGCTTTCCTTATTGAGTTTCACATCCCTAAGTTTGAGAAAGAGTATAAGTGCGCTCAAGGATATCAAGAAAGGCACTACTGAGAGTGTAGAGAGTATGATGCCCATTTTAAAATGTTGTTATCTAAGCTTTCTTATGATATTCATGCAATCCAACATGCACAATGGTTCGTTGGAGGCCTAATTACACCTTTTAGGAGGGCGTTATCACATAAAACATATATTGATCCATGTGAAGCACTTGAAGCCACCTTACACATTGAGGTAGTTGGAAGTATAGACACTAGGGTGAGCCCATTTTTAGAAGAATAGATTGTAGCTATGGAAAAGTAGTTGGAGAAACTATTGGCAAATTCAAAGCACATGAGACACACACATGGATTTGGTGCACAAATTGTGAAGTGGAAGGTCACACAAAGGATAGTTTTCCCTGCAGATTAGTGCACTCATTACTATTGAACTGTGAGATATGACATCTAAACCATGATGCTAGTCATTTGCCCATTACTACAACGCGTGATAAGGAAGAATGTTTCATGCTACTGCAAAATCTATAGGTCCACGACTCATGACACGAAGACTTACGACTTAATTTGGTCAGATCCATGATGCTATAGATATTGGTGTATGACAAACAGGAGTTTCAGATAACTCTAAAGGCAAGAATGAGGATCAGGATTGGGGACATAATCATGCATGCTATGATCGGAATGAAGGTCATTTTAAAGGAAGTTGTGGCCGAGGTCGAGGATACCGTGGTGGATTTGGAGGATGAGGCCATGGTGGTGGAAGAAGCGAGTTCCTCACGTAGAACGTGTTATACATGTGGATCTCTTGACCACTATAGGTGTG
The DNA here is from genome assembly GCA_018340775.1 of Taxus wallichiana var. yunnanensis. Classification (NCBI taxonomy): domain Eukaryota; kingdom Viridiplantae; phylum Streptophyta; class Pinopsida; order Cupressales; family Taxaceae; genus Taxus; species Taxus wallichiana. The sequence goes on from CM031243.1 coordinate 483,841,080, forward strand.
AATGTCCTCAGAATATTACATGTTCTTTCTATGGAAATAATCATAGCTATGAGGAGTGCCCGGACTTATATGAGCATCTTAGCAAGAAGCATAAATAGGAAAACAAAGGTGTGGGGATGGTTAGGATACAAATTGAGTGTGGAGAATCAATGGATGCCAAAGTTGGAAACCATAATTCGAGCAGGCATTATAGGTAAAGATCATAACCCGCCATGAAGTATCTTACGCTAAAGAAGCATTGAAGCAGAGGCCTACCATCACTAAGGAGGAGGTTCTACATGCACAGTACCCAGATCTTGCCCATCAGAAGGAGGTTTACCAGGAAACTAGGGAGGTACTCAGGAATCTCTAGGGTGAAATACAGTATTTAAAGGAGAAATCACGGAAGATGGAGAAAAAGAAAGCATCAGAGACGGTCCAAACTGATATAGATGACTTGAGAGAAGTGTGCAAATTGTTGCGCTAGGAGAATATCATTCCAATGTTGGGAATTTGTTAAAAGGAAATACTCTTTGTGACAAGTTCTAAGACTGTATGGTAGATCATGCATGTGAATCTTCCCCCTCATAGCCTCGATTATGACAAGGAAATAACTCTGAATGTTGTTTTGGATGGGTGTCTATTGAGTAATATATTGATTGATATAGGCACAAAATTCAATGTTCTTACATTAGATGCATGGGTAAAAATGGGGAGACCTCCATTGCAACCATCTTCTAATGTATTGTTCATGGCTAATCGGACTAAGTCCACTCCCATCGGAGTTTTGAAAGATGCATCCATTACCATACAAGGAGCCAAGTTCAGCTGGAGATTTTGAGGTTTAGCACTAGCAGAGTCATATAGCTTCCCAAATCTATTGGGGCATCCTTGGTGCTATGTAAATAATGTTGATCTTCGGTTCAAAAGGGTTATATCAGTTTGGAAAATAACGAGGAAAGAGTTATTATCCCTTTAGAGATGGCAAAATGGAGGTGTGGATCTTGTTTTCATGTTAGAGTTTTTACACTTTCCATGTGTTACACTTAGATATTTTCGAGTGGTCAAACCGCCGCCGGTGAGCTTGAGAGAAGTTGGGGGTGAAGCCCTAAAAAATTTCATGGGTGGTTTATTAACCCATGTGTAATGGGTAAACCGTTATGGGCTATTTTTGGGCCCATGGCTTTTTGGTACCCTTTGTTTTGTAATGCCTCTTTGGCTACCTATTGATGTACTTATAAATAGATGGACATAGTAAATAGGATTTATATGAGTGTGTTTTTGAGAAGGTGAACATGGGGATACCCCATGTGAATTTAATGCTAATTCGGGAGGGTTTGCTTGACTAAGTGCACTCAAACAAGATTTGATTATTGTAAATATGAAGACATCCATTAATAAAATATTAGCCAAGTTCACTTGGTGGATGTGAGCCCACATTGGGTGAACCATGTTAAATATTGTCTTCGTGTTGTGTATAATTTGATCTTAATTCTATTCATACTTTTATATCAGATTTTGAGGAATTAGGAGGATTAGATATTATTAATTTTTAACAAAATTTGCGCCATATGTTGAGCCCTTGAGTGAAGATGACTGAATAGGATTTATGTATGCATCCGAGATCCAGAGATGCTTGAGCCATCTAAAGAAGGAATAATTCAGTGGGAGGATGCATAGTTTATTAGTGATACTACAAGTGTTTCTTGTGATAATTGGGCACATAACACTTATGAGTTGGTGGGGTGTGAAGTAAAGAGCATATTTTCTAAAGACAAAAACCATGTTATGTTAGGAGAATAGGTAACAACTTGGTACCTTGTTACACTGGAGAAGGAGATCTATGGTGTTCCTGCACCATGGAGGAACAATGGATAGACCCATTGGAAAGAAGAAATATGCTAGCATATACACTACGTGGGACATCAACGTGTTGGTGGGTGGTCCACAAGGATAATATTTGTAGGATGGAATGAAATTAGGATTGCTCTTGCCACTAGGTTATACAGGAGAAATGCACCTACTCAAATATTGTACTTATCATGGTAATCAATCTATTCAAAGCACCACGTTCGGAAGTGTGAGAGAATCTGGACAGAGGGGCAGGAAGATTTACCACCTTCACTTTGGGTGCACAAGTTTTATTCCACTTTACAAGGTTGCACGTGTGCTTGGTATGTCTATGTTGAAATCCATAGAGAGACTGAAATTGGTAGGATTTAATCATAGGAATGGCCCAGACATTTGACTTCTTCTCTACCAAGCCTCTAGTGGAAGAAGCATTAAAATTCATAAAGCACTTAACTATGGGAGATAGTGCCAAGGTTGAAGAAATCCTTCAGGAGTTATTGGATGAAGGAAACTTAGAGTGCACATCTTGTTGAAGAGACAGAGGCCGATGCCACACTACTTCAATGCGCTTGCCTTGAGAAAGAAAAAGGAAAAATGGTCTACTTAGTGGATGACGAAGAAGTAGAAAATCTAGGATGTAAACCATTCACAGGTAGGAGTGAAGTGTTGGATAGTGCAGATAAGACCACACAAGCCTATCATAAACATATGAAGACAAATACAGTGAATATTGGATCAGATTTTGAGCTTAAGCAAGCCATAATTGGGGACTATTGGTCAGACTTTGAAGTGGAAAAAATCATAGAGTTACTATGGGATTATCGTGGATTTATTTCCTAGGGGTACCATGAACTTAAAGTAGTGCATGAATCATTAGGGGAGATGAAGATAAAGCTTAAAGAGGGTGCACACTAGTTCAAAAGAGACCCTACAAGATGAACCCCAACTTGTGTGAAAAGGTCAAAGAAGAGATTGACAAAATGTTGAAGTCTCTGGATTATCAAGCCCTTCGACAGAGTCCGAATGGGTTAGTCAATGGTGATCAATATAAAGAAGGATGGATAGATTAGGATCTGTGTGGACTACAAAGGGAGTTGAATGTTGCATGTGTGACTGATCCCTTTCCTATGCCATTCACTGAGGAAATACTAGAAGGCGTTGCAGGGCATGAAATCTATTCGTTTATAGATGGGTTCTTTGGGTATCATTAGGATAGGATTGCCCAAGAGGATAAGGAAAATAATACTTTTACTACTGAATGGGCTAGCTTTGCCTATACTATGATGCCTTTTGTTCGAAAAATGTGCCTATTGTATTTTCACGCATAGTTGTTCAAGCATTCAAGGAGTTTATTCACAACTTCTTACAGGTTTATTTAGATGATTGGATGGTGTATGGATTAGTTAAGGATCATTGTGACAATTTGTGCTTAATGTTTGAAAGATGTAGATAATTGAGTATCTATTTGAACATCAAGAAGTGCATATTTGCTACACCATTTGGGATACTATTAGGACACATAATCTACAAGGAAGGTTTGTTGGTTGATCCAGCTAAGGTTACAGTCATTATAGGCCTAAAAGAGCCTACCAAGTTAGAGTGAGTGTGCGGATTTTTGGGTCATATAGGATATTACAGAATTTTATTAAAGGATATGCCAAAGTTGTTGCATCGTTGGAGGAGTTACTAAAAGGGAAAGGTATGTTCTACTGGGGAGAACCACAACAGCGTGCATTCGAGACATTAAAGGAGAAACTTACTACCGTGCTTATTCTATATTTTCCTTCGTGGGACCAACCATTTCATGTACATGTGGATGCCTCTTGACATGGCCATTGGCGTGGTGTTGGCTCAGTAGAGAGAAGGTATTATAGATCATCTTATTTTTTGCTAGTAGAAAGTTAACTCTCTACGAGATCAAAAGTACACAACTAGAGCGTGAAGCTTTATCAATGATCTATGCGCTACATAAATTCTGACAGTACCTACTGGCTACACCATTTTTCTTCTATACAAATCACATGGCATTGAAGTATTTGTTAAACAAGCCTGTTTTATAGGGGCACATATGTATATGGGTACTCTTATTTCAAGAATTTGATTTCACAGTTGTGGTAAAACCAGGGAAAAGTAATTATGGACCAAACCATTTATCTAGAATACAGTCAGGAGAAGAAGCACATGCAATTGAAGATACCATGCCAGATGCATAGTTATATAGGTTACAACGAGCACCATCAAAATTAGAGGACATTGTTGTCTTTCTACGAACATGCATGACACCAGAAGGAATGAAATCCTTAGAAAAGAAACAACTTTTTATACGTGTAACACCCTATATGTAAATTAGTGGTGACTGTACAAGTTAGGTCGGGATGAAGTATTGTGTCATTTCATATTGGAACATGATCGCACAAATATCATGGAGGAAGCTCATGGTGGTATTATGCAGGTGGCCACTATGTAGGTGATGCCACTAAACGCAAGATTCTACTCACGTTGGATTATGGTGGGAGACCTTGTATAAAGATTGTAAGGATTATTACAAGGCTTTTGATCATTATCAATGTCTTGGAAAAACAGGTCAATGAGATGAAATGCCCCTGAGACCTATTAATAGTGCAGAACCATTTGAGAAATGGGCTATAGATTTTATGGGTCCTATTTCACCAGCCACATGCAGGATTGGATCGCGCTATATCATAACTTGCATAGATTATCTAACAAGGTGAGCAAAGGATTGTATAATGGCTACATCACCATAACAAGTTTCTATGGGAAAATATTATTACATGGTATGGATGTCCTTTAAGTTTGACCAGTGATAGGGGCACACACTTTCTAAATGAGACAATCATAATTTTATTGGATGAATTCATGATTGCACATCATAAGACTACACCATATCATCCTTAGGAAAATGGGACTATTGAGGCTTTCAACAAAATTTTGAGCAGACATTGACAAAAATCTTGTGATGTTGGAAGAAAGGATTGGGATGATAAAGTATCTGTAGTACTTTGGGCATATCGAACAACATATAAAAGGTTGAACAAAGCCACACCATTTTAGTTAGTGTTTGGCGCAAAAGTAGTTCTTCTTATGGAATTCATGTTACCATCTTTGTATTATTATGCGTTGGAGGTCTAGTTGATGAGAAAGCATTAGAAGAATGGATTGCAAAGTTAATCCGGATGGATGAGTGACAAGAAATAACACATTGGAGTAAAAAACAAGAGAAGGCCAGGCATAAAGCATGGCATGACAGACACATCAAGGATAAAAAGCTTGAGATAGGACATATGGTGCTCCTTTATGATTCTAAATTTTTGCGCCATCCAAGAAAACTCAAAGTACATTGTTTGGGGACGTATTTTATCACTCACATACTCAAATCAGGCACTTGTCAATTAGAGGTGCTTGTCAATTAGAGGCTCTTGATGACACACGGTTACCTAGTTACTTCAATGGGAGTAGGCTGAAGCCCTACTATAAATAAGTCTTCTTGGTGTTTGTAATAAGGTAGTGTTTGCCATTTAGATTAGGTTTCCAATTTTGTATTTCCTTAATGTGTTTCCTTCTTTTGTCACTATGCTTTATCAATTTAGTTGGTGTTTTTGTGTAATAAGTGCGTTTACGTGCCAAAAGCTAATTACTATTTGGAGAATTTTTATGCGTAGAGGACTACACATACCCTTAGTGTGGGGTGGTTATTGATATCCAAGTACAAGAATGATGAAAATAAGTACACATGAAAGGAACAAACTACTATAGGTGTTATTCAAGTTGGAAAATTGAAAGAAAAAATATTTCTTCTGGAAATGAGGACCATAGGTGGAGGTAAATGAAGAAACAAGTATAACGCGAGGTAAGCAGAGGCCATGGGAACTACCAAAAGAAGGTGCAATGGCGAGGTACTCGAGTGCATGGAGGCACGTTGAAGAGAAGTCTCACGGCTAGAAGGTAAGAAGGCGTGCTAGAAGGTTATAGCTTGGGCGTGAAGATGTACTACATGGAAGGAACACAAATGGTCGATTAATGAGAGGATTGTTGGTAGGTGGAGGAGAAATAAATGCACTAACTTTTTGAAAATCTATATAAGGATGGGATGCAAGTTCATTTTTACCATTGCAATTAAGATAATTTGAAAAGAGCTAAGTGCAAATGAGCTGAGAAATCATGTTGAGGTGCGAAGAGTGTGAAACCAGATGTGGAGAGAAGGTTTGTGTGCAGGAGAAGCTTGCATTCCCATAGGTGAAGGGTTTGATCAAAGTAGACATGTTACAAATGAGCTAGGGCACATGATTTCCACTAGGGCATGAAGATTTGAACTAGGGTTTCAACTTTCTCGATTACTTAGGTTAGAAAAGAGAGAATTTTCGGATGGCACCAAAGAAAGCACTCGTAACGCAACAGGAGTAAAAGGGAAGAAGAAGGTCGAAGTGGAAGAAGAAATTTCTCCCAAGAGTAATTTCTCATAAATGCAATATCCAAAGGGATTTATTGTGAGACAAGAATGGGATTCCCACATCCATCAATTTAAAATCAGCAATTACAACCATCGTACATCAGATAATAAGAAGGAGCTCGATGTGTTATTGAGCACAAAAACAAACAAGTACACAACAGAAGATATGCCAGTGTACGATGACGTTGGTGAGAAGTTACTAAAGTAGATTGGAGTCTACCAGTTGTATGAGTTGCCATACTTTGGGAAGTATGAACCATTGTATCGATGGTTGATGAGAAGAGTCCATGAGGACTTCTTCTACTTCACCAGATGGAGGGTTAGAATCACAATTTTCCTTGATTTCAACAGTGACAGGACTAAGGGCCTCAGGAGCAGATCTGGAGAGTGATTTAATTGATAAGGCCGTAATCCTGGAGACAAGGAAGGAGCTGGGGTATACCAAAGGTCCGTGCGACATGGACATCGACAAATAGAAGAAGTACCAAAGTAGTAGTGCAAGCAACTGCACATCTTATAACAATGACCAAGAAAGGTGGTCGCAGGTAAACACAATGTGGCTGCACATTGCAAAGAAGATGTCTCAAGGAGTGATCTACAATATCATGGATCACATAAAAAATACAATCATTGAAGAAGCGTGATAGGTGAAAAAATTAGTTTTGGCACTATTTTATTGTCTTTGGTGTTTATGGAGATTAGAGTGCCCGATGGGCCAAAGGAGAAGATTTGGGAGTACCCCATAGAACACAAATCTCTAGTGGAAAGATTTCAAAAATACTTGTGTGAAGGATCAATGAGTGGACCATTCAAGTAGAGGGCGGAGAAGTGGTATGATAGACTCACGCAACATTCGAAGAAGAGTGGCACATACCCAAGGAGTTACCTTTGGTGGTGGGTAAGGCAATATAGTTTGTAGTTTACCAGCATTTTTGCATCATAATTTATGATGAAGGACAAGGATTGGAGCCCATGGTGCAAATTACCATATGCCTTCACAACAAGATATTTCCAAGCATCATTTCACCGGTTTTTAGATGCGTGCCACATAAGCTTCAATGCTAGACAAGGTATATTGCATGACTACCACACTCTAAGAAAGAAATATGTATATCCAGGTGGAATGGTTGTTATCCATATTTCACCTCTCGGGAAAAATATTGGATTGACCATGACCCGTGTGAGAAGAAAGAGAAGAAACGTATTTTCCCGCGAATCAGTCGTGTCGTAAATCTATTTGACAGACTTGGGCAGGCTCTAAAATAAAAAAGGGAAAAGGTTAGCGTTTGAGCTCAAGTCAAAGCCAAAGCGGGGAGTCGGAGGAAAAGGTGAAAATTTCCTTTTGTCAAAAAGGGCACAAAGGAAAAGAGAAGTGCCAACCAAAGACCGCCGTATTTCCCATATGTAAAGGGGGACCCATTTTTCAAATTGTTTTCTCACCCATTTGTATGGACTTGATACAAACTTCGAAGGGGCATATCTTTCGACTTAGGGCTCAAAATATTGTGAATCTTACACCATTGGAAATGTCTTGGCATCCTCTATGCCATGGAAAGATTAAAACATCTTTTTTGAGGCCTGGTAGGTAAAAAAATGGAGAAAATTTCTTCGGGCCTTTAATGCAGGATCTTCTTACTCTTCAACTACCATATCCGATTCGATTTGATCCGCTGGGGAACCAAAACCGAAATATTGTGGGTGGATTTGCAAAAGGAATTGATATTCATTGGTTAAACTTTCAAAGAGGGATTCGATGCGTATCCGGGTGTGGTTGAAACAGATTCAACTTTTTCTCTCTCTCTTTTCTTCTTTTATATATATATATATATATATATATATATATTGTAACACTTCTCGTTTGAGAAGGAGAGACATCTTGGCATAGAGAAACTCTCACAAATTTGTTTCGATGACATTTTTGAGCAATGAACCTTCTTCTTATGCCTAGAAAATTTATTTGTGCATCTATTCCTAGAAATGTAATGGTCTATGCACCTTCTAGAGAAATAAAAATGTTTTTGTGGTGTTCTTCAACCCTTTGCATCATTTTTTTATTTCTTTGTGCCTCTCCCTTCCAAATTTGTTTTTTGTGCATGTATTTCACATTTGCAGGTGTAGGATGTTGTGTTTCATGGAGTTTAATGGCGAATTTGAAGATCTGGGCCGTGTTACTTCTTTTTCTAACCTCCCTCATCTCCATTTTTTTGTTTCTTTCTCCCTCAATAGAATATCTCACTTCCTTTGCTAGTGTATCACCGCTTTAGTGTAGGCTCTATTTTTTCCCTCTTTCTCTCTCCTTGGTTCCTTGGAATGGTTAGATTAGGTTAGATTTAGTTTTCCTGCATTGGAGTAGCTCGTGGCAGGTAGTTTAGGAAGAGGAACAGCCTTCTCTGGAGAGATTTCCCACTTTTGCAAGGTCCCACACCTTGGGGAAAGTTCAATGTTATGCAATCACACCAGATGATTCTACCTTAGAAAAGTAGATCCATAACTCATTTGGGGGTGTTATGATTTTGCACTAATAATGCCTACATTGAGAGGCTTATATCAGATATTATAAGCATGAAGCCTGTAAGCTTGGTAGTTGGGGACACCGGAGTAGTGCTTGTGTATCTTCAACTCAAGCCCAAGCTGGAGAAAAATAAGTATGTGGAGAATTATTTCACGCTCCCAAGGTTTCCAAAAGGTAAGCATACAATGGAAAATTTTCAGTGCCTAAGCCCACAGAGACAATAGAAGTAGATGATGAAGAAGAGGAGCATGAAGATAGTGGTGGTTTGGAGCATAGAGGAAGAAGACATCCTACATATAGGGTAGAAGCTGAGTGCGTGACTACTCCACCCCAGCCATAAGAGGGAGATGATGAGGAATGGATGTAGTCTAAGGAGATCATTCTTCAAAAGAGTATTCAGGAGAACAAGGACCCAAGGTGCTACTCCACAATCAATGCGCAGATCACCTCAACTCTCTCCATAGAAGGAGATAACTGAGAAAAGAATAAGGAAGTTGAAAGCTGAATGAGGAGGTGGAAGAGTTTGAGGAAAGCGTGCCTAATTCCCCTACACCTCTCAGAGAATGTGGAAGAACCAAAGGATAAATAAATGAAGGATGGAGAAGAGGTAGAAAAGGAGGCAGATGAGACAGTGACCGAGACTTCTTAGGGTACGATAGAACAAGCTCTAAATATTGAATCCCAAGTTCCTAAGGGGCCAAGATCGAAGAGAACAAGTGGAGAATATGTTCCACCAATCATGGGCTACGCCGAGGACACAAGTAAAATTGTTCGCACCCATTTTCAAATCACAAAGTGACACAAAAGGATTTGTATGGATAGGAGATGATGGATGAAGATATGGAAATCATGCACACAAGGAAGCAATTGTCATTGTCGATGCACACACACATGGATGAACCAGAATTTGATGTATGTAAAGATTTGTGTGTATGAAAGAGGTTGAAGAAGGCACCTTAGGCTAGACACATAATAGTAAATCTTATAGTTAGGTCGATGAAAAAGTGAACAATGCTTTGGTGAAGGTCTTGACAAAGGTGACACGATGAAATATGGATAAGGCTACAACAATTAGGGTGCTAAGAGAAGAGCTCAAAACTAAGGATGTAGAAATAGTGCACCTAAAGTAAGAAAAATACTTGGCACAAAAGAAGAACATTATTTTCATTAGCATGGCAGAGGAAATTGGAGACAATATCATGAAAGCAAAGCCACACTTAGAGCCTAAGGTACCTAAAATGTTTCCTTTGGTAATGCATTATGTATAAACCTTAGTGGACTTGGTCCTTGAAGATGAACCTCTACACATGCCAGAACCAAAGGATCCAACACAAGAAGCAGAGCGGGAAAAGGCTTCGGTGATGAGAAATATTACATCATATGAGGGGTTACTTCAGATCTTGTAGGAGGAGTTGAAGAAAGTAGATCAAGTGTTGAATATTTATATAGCCCCAGAAGTCGTTATAAGAACTAGGACTATTATAGAGGACAATGAAGTCCTAAAAGCCATGAAATATGAGACATTGGGCCATGCAGAACGATTAGTACTTGTTAAGAAGAAGTGCAAGACCCTTACAGATCTCAAGAACCACATAAGGAAAGGCTAGATGAGCTTGGGAAACTCATCGCGCAAAATATGGACCTATTAGAAGGAAGAATGACTGTCATGTCCAACATTGTGTTGGTCTTGCAGAATGAGAAAGGAGATATTGTAAAAGATGAGTTAGATTCAATTGCAGTGGATATCCCAGAAAAGGAAAAGGTGCACTCAATGATTGAAAACTTTAGAGGCGGAAATAAAAGAAGAATATCTAGAATTGATTCTTCAGGTTGAAGCTAAGATGTTGCAAGGTAAATACATTCTTTTATTCATCAAAATTCTTTCTATTCTTCTATTCATATTATTTGATTCATTTTGGAGAAAACCATTGTCGGGCGACAATGCAATTAGTGTGGGGTAATGTTGATCAGTTAAAGTATGACACTTAGCAAATAACATACAAAAGGTTCATGCGGAAGAGCAGAGCACATTCAAAAGCGCAGGAGGATCGGAAAGGAATCACGCACTGAGGACAGAGGCAGATTCAAGACTTAGCCATTTTCATGATGAGGATCTATTTTTGGAAGATGGCATGTGGAGCACACAAACCGGTTAAAAACTTGTGTGACATGCATTGGCTATTTTTTGAGGATCAACTACAAAGCGCTTTGCATGGGTACATGCTGAGAATAGATTTACTACTAACAGTTAACTAGAAGAAGTCTATTGTTAGCGCACTTGCATGTGTGGCTATTATTGTAATGGCGTGTGGCTAATAATAGCATGCAACCTATTTTGGGATTGGATAAGCGGTGAAGGGCAAGTCCCCACCCTTATAAATATGTAATGAACTACGTGTAGTATAGGTGTGTGAGGATATATATGTAAGGACTGGATTACTGTGAGATTACACTATCAGATATGTACGCGCATGAGTATATGATGCCATATTTTAAAGA
>CM031243.1:483852488-483959976 GCA_018340775.1 Taxus wallichiana var. yunnanensis
AAAATGACACGATCAAAAGCTGACTGAGTAGGGTGTGGGATCTCATGGAGGATTTTAAGGCCTTTAGTATTGTGTCCATACCTTGGAAGGAGAATGAAGGCTGCTGATAGACTTACAAAGAGTTGAAGCAACATTTGATGTGGTTGACAACATCAAGAGGAGGGAAAAGAACAACCACATATCCATGTGGTTGTGAGGCCAATAGTGCCGTATAATAATACATGCCGGGCAAGTGTTTGAGAATGATCAAGTAAATCATTAACTTTTTACAAAAAGAAGTGAATTCTCACTATAAACCAAAGCATTAGAAAGCAGCAATATGGGAATGGATAGTATATCTCGCATATAAACAAGCTTCCTAAAGGCTTAGTGACACTGAATCTATTTTCAATCCTAATGATCGATTCGAAAAGAGAAGGCTAACATGCGAGATCAAAGGAGAAGATTCAAAGTCAATCCCAGTTGGAGAGGACAAAACACTTCAAATTGGAAAAGTGGCCACCAAACAATAAAGGTATGAATTCATACAAATTTTCTAATAATTTCCTACTGATGTTTTCTTAGAGTTATGAGGACCTAAGAGGGTTCAATCCAAAACTAGCACAACACATAATCAAACCGGATCTAGCTTCTTAGCCCATCGTGTAGAAGCATGACTAGTCAACCCACATATAGAGCCTCTGATGAAGGAGTTGAATAAGTTAATAGAGGAAAGCATCATATTTTCAATCAAACACTTAAGTCAAAATATGGTCCCAAATCGAGAAGAAAAATGGAGAAATCAGCCGTGTGTTGACTTCGTGATTTGAACAGAGCCTCCTCAAAGACCACTACCCACTACCTTCAATGGAGTAGATATTGTAAATAGTGTCTCGAGTCGGAAAGGTTCTCCCTCCTGAATGCATGGCTACTCGTGGGTACAACTAGATCATGGTGAAAGAAGATGATCAATTCAAAACATCTTTCACCACTAAATGGGGCACCTATGCATACAAGAAAATGCCATTTGATTATCCAATGTTGGAGCCACTTTTCGAAGGAAATGGATATGGCATTCAAGGGACTGATCAAAAAATTAGTGTTGATCTATCTCGATGACATTACAATGTTTTCCAAGAATGCAAGAAGCCACCTTTTCCATCTAAGGTAGGTGTTCCAATGATGTAGGAGTTTTGGGGTGTCACTGAACCCCAAAAAATGCATATTCTTGGCCCATGAAGGCAAGCTTCTAGGCCATATCATATCAAAGGAAGCATTTGAAATTGATCCAAAAATATTTCAAGCAATAAGAGCATTGCCATTGCCAAGTCACAAGAAGGTTCTTCAAAGCTTCTTGGGAAAAATCAATTTTGTCTGCAGGTTTGTTCCAAACTTTGCTGCCTTTGTTAAGCCAATAATGTTGATGCTGAAGAAGAGCTTAACATTCAGGTGGACAGCTGAAGGAAAAGCAAGTTTTGAGGTAATCAAAGAAGCCATATCACAAGCCCCAACTCTTGTGAACCCATATTTTTCCAGAGAATTCATACTGTATGCCTTTGGTGGTAGCGACACAATTTCTGCAATCTTGGTGCAACAGAACAAAGAAAGTACAAAACAACCAATTGCTTTCTTCAACTAGATTCTAGAATATTATGAGGTAAGGTACTCCTTCATTGAGAGGCGTGTCTCGATGGTAATCAGAGGATTGAAGAAGTTTAAGCATTTGGTTTCAAACAACAAAATCCAACTATTGGTCTCCCATGCGGGAGTTAAGGAATTCCTTCTTAGAAAGGACCTGAATGAGAAGAATGAGAAGCATGCAATATGGATCACTCATGTCATGGAATATGACATTGAGATCAAGGTCACCAAGCTGGTCCGTGGGAAGGGGTTATGTGAACAACTAGCCTCAGGTCAGCAAGATGAAATAGACAATGAAAAGGAGGTTGTTCTTGTTCTACAAGATGATCAAGAAGAAGGGAGAGATGACGTACCTACTCCTTGTTGGACCCAATACATGGTGAAATTCCTTCAAGCAGGTGTGTTTCCATGGGATGAGTAAAGAAAAAGAAGGCATTTCAAAGACAGTGCCATCCCATATGTTTTTATTGATGGTGTCTTGTTCAAGAGGGACATCAATGGAATTTCTTTGAGATGCATTAGGCAGATCAGTAGAGAGAGTGCTACGATAATTCTATGTTGAAGGTGATGGAGGCCATTTTTCTCCAAGAGTGACAACACTCAAAATAATGAAAGTAGGATATTATTGGCCCGTAGTGTTTAGTGACTTGCTACACATAGATCAAAAGGTGCAAGAACTGCGCATTCTTCAAAGGTAAGGAAAGGCTAGCAGACTTCCATTGCACCCAATCTCGGTCGACCAACCTTTCATGTAATGGGGATTGGACTTCATTGAGTCATCAATCCAAAATCAGCGAAGGTCACAAATGGATCCTAACAAATGGCTGATTATTTCACCAAATGGACCGAGGCGGTGGAACTCAAGGAAGAAAATGAGTCTAGTATCCTGGATTTCTATGAAGGGATAATGACAAGATTTAGAGTGCCAACCACCATCATATCAGACAATGCATTAGCATTCATAGGTTCCAAGATCATAGGATGGGCTGTTAAGAATGGGACTTATTTGAGTACTTCATCAAACTATTCTCCTCAAGGTAATGGACAGGCTGAGTCCACAAATAAGAACCTACTAAAGATCATTAAAAGAACTCTTGACGAGAGTCAGAGGACCTGGCACACAAAGCTCAAAATGACCTTATGGGTTGATAGAATAACACCCAAGAAATCTACAGATAGATCTCCATTCAAGCTCGTCTATGGGAAAGAGGTAGTGTTGCTTATATCACTTGAGTTTCCATCATTGGAGCTCGTGAAGCAGCCTAGAGATTTCTAAATTTAGACCAATGGAGGCCGGTATGCGAGAGATGATAGATTTAGAATAAAATAGAGAGCATGATCTCCAAGCAATAGAGAAGAATCAGGCTTGAATCAATAAATGCTTTGAGAAGAAGACAAAGGTAAGGACCTTCCAGGGAAGGAGACATGGTTTTGAAATGGGATGCGAGATCGAGAAAAACTAGGAAGGCATTCCAAATTTGACGCCATCTGTGAGTGGCCCCTATATGATCACAAGATGCAAAAATAACAATGCTCTCCAATTGTCTACATTGGAGGGTGAAGAGTTACAGATTCCAGTAAATGGGATCTATCTTAACCATTACTACTAAAAGGGAGTTCTCACCCCGTACATATTAGTTTAGTTTTCTCTTTCCTCTAAGTGCTTATGCACATTGTCTTGTTGTGGTGTAGATTGTTTTCTCCTAAGTTCTTTGCATGCTCTCGCATGTTCCATTTAGAACATTTATGATTTCAAATTTTGTATATAGTGTAGTGTTGTTTTGTTGCTCTCATGCGGTGTTTGGACTTAGCATTTGGTCAAGATCAATTTCGGTTCTACTGGGTTTCCAAGCGGCCAGTGGGTCAATTTTCAAAGTTCGATCGATGGCGTAGCATGCTATCACTCATGACTCCATGCCCAATGATATGACAAGGCAATTGGTCTTTTCCTCTAGCGCAGGTAGATACCCCTGTGAGTCACCAAATTATTATCCATATTTCACCCCCGTGCCAAATATTGGATTGACCACGATCCCACATAATAGAAAAACAGAGTTGAAAGGGACATATAAAAGGGCCTTAAAATTGGCTAAGTATAAAGGTGTAAGTGGAGAATGCCAAGTGTCAGTATGGTGTTGTTTCAAGAGGTGAATAGAGAAAAGGTTTCTAAACGAGTGCCAGACCGCGTGTCCTAGAGGAAAGTGGACCATCGGGAAAAGGTTGGTTCTTTTCCACTTGTTATCTCAAAAGGGGTAAAAGTGTCAAATGGCCTACAACTCCGCCCCAAGGAAAAAGTCCGCATCTAGGCTCCGAGTCAAAGACAAAGCAGAATTTGAAGAAAGGGTTAAAAGATAAATCGCGGACCCGTAGGCCTAAATTTTGTTCCAATCTATTTGCCACTTTTCCCATATCAAAAGGGGACCCATTTTTCAAGTTGTTTTCCCGCCATCCTATACGGACCCGATACAGACTTCGAAGGGTATATCTTTCAACTCAAGGCTTGAAATATTGTGAATCGATGCCGTTGGAAAGATCTCACCTCACCCATGTCATGGAGGTCTAAAAATTTAATTTGGAGGAGGTTAGGTGAAGAAAAATGAAGGAAATGTCTTCAAGATTTCAATGTAGGATCTTCTCGCCTCAACAACCGGATCGTATTTGATCTATTTCACCGATTCCTCTTCCTTGAAGGCACCGAACCAAGGATTGATGCAAAGAAAGATGGATTTTGGGAGCTATTTCATCGAGGTATTAACAACAAAGTGGTTGAAATTCAACCTACTTTTCCTGCTTCTCTCTCTCTCTTTATTCTTTCAGTTCAATCTATAAATGTAGGGGTAAGATTCATTGTAAAGGGTTGGACATTATTTGTTTTACAGAGGCTCCTTTCTCCTTTTAGCAAAAGGATTTGTGGGGTTCAAGAATTCCATCAAAACGCATTACGTTTGTCTCTTGGCTACTTTGTAATGGACTCAGATCAATCTACGGAGTAATAAAACACATCTGTGATCGATTTTAGATCCTTTCTTGTCTCTTTTTCTTTCATCTGGTCTCCCATTATATATCCGGCTATTTTTGCTTTTTTATTGTATGCATTTTCTTGGTTTGTGTCTATTAGCAAAATAAGTGTTCATCATTCCTTTGGTGCATCACCTCATAGTTTAGCTTTGTTTTAATTTCCGTATTCCTTTTATCCATGTCTCCTTCATAAAGTTTAGATTAGTATTAAGAATAGATCCTCTGCAAGTATCTACGTACGCACCTAAACAGAGGAATAAGGAACCAACCTTCAATCTAGAGAGCTTTCCCATTTTGTAAGATCCCACACCTTAGGGAAATTTCAATGTTACACAATCAAACCAAATAACTCTGCCTTAGAAAAGCAAACCTGTAGGACTCATTTGGGGTGCTTTGTGATTTCATGTTAACAGGTCATTTGACCCATTATAAACTACTTTCCTCGTATACCACTCGGATGCACTATGCATGACACGTCCAGGACATATACGTAATTAAAATACTCCAATTTTTCTTTTGAGACCACAAATTTATACCTACTGAGTCAAATTTTTGAACATATCATTTAAACTATGGGAACTAGAAGAATTAGGTGGTTTCAAGTCATAAGTATCTATACTTCTCAAGGAATTCATGATAGTGATGAAAACTGGCAATGTGGTTCTAAAAGACCTATTTTTGAGTTGCATCTTCTTACGAACATGATATGATCCTTCTAGAAAGTGTCTTCAAATCTTGAGGATATGAAAATATGGTCAAGTGGGTGTCTATGATAGGTATGTATTTCTCTATAAGGCACATTCATCAAAATTTTGATAGATTTCTTTGTGTTGCATGAGCTAGAAGAATGTGTATGAGAATTTCATAGTGTGAAGAAGTTGTTGAAACATCCTAATGTACCTTAACGAGTTTCAAAAGCTTGAGAAATGTATGAAATTAATGTATAGATAAAGTATGAATGATACAAGGTGTAAAGACTCATGAGTCTATGCTTGAAGCCTCGAATGGCATGTTTTGGTTTTTGGTGACACCGTAGGTCACTTTTTGTGCATCTACTAAGCTTATCTAAAAGGGTTGTCTATATGAAGTGGACCTAAAGGGTGTAGTTAAAGAGAAGATTGAATTTATGTCGTGATCTCAGCAAAGGTGGATGTGTAGCTAAAATCTTACTCAGTGTCAAGGTCTATTAAATGCATTCTTAACATGATATAGGTACATGACAATATGGAGGGCATAATATGAGTTACTACAAGGTAAGAGGGCATTGTTCACCTCATTCTTGATATGTTCCAGTGCTATGAAGGATCTCTACATTGTTCTTGATGGGTAATTTTAGTATGATAGAGAGTGGTCTGGCCTAATTCATATCTTGAGCCAAAGATTATCTTGCTACAGTACTGCATGTATACAAAAGATAGAGTAGATGATCTAAGAAGTAACTTTAGGTATTCATAGGCATCAAGACAGGGGGAGTAAATGCCAAGACTCCATGGAAGTGTCTATGTGATATTATAGGTTAAAAGTAGTATAGTTGATGGTAGAATTTGTGGTGAACTAGGTTTTGAGGTCAGTTGTTATAGGTATGACGATAAATATTGCTCCTACAGGTCCAAATGTTGCTTCTACATGTAGTCAAGTGTTTCTCAAGAGTGTTTATGATAGGGGGAGTGGTTGCATAAACTTAAATAAGGTGTATTGATGTTCTACATGGTAGTATGAGGTATATTTCTCAAGTATATGCATATCAAGGTCAAAAGTTGCATAATCTCAGTCAAATATGACTGTTAGGACCGAGAAAATGGTTTAGAACCTTGCAAAGGTGTCAAGAGTAAACTCTAGCTAAGTGATTAAGGTAAGATGCATGATTTCCTACTAGGGAGCTAGATATGGTGTTCTTAATCTTGCAGGGGGAGTGCTATTTTATTGAAACATAGCTTGAATGATGTTATTTTGCTTGCTAAACATGATCCTAAAAGCATTAAAAGGTCTCATGTCAAGAGCTCCTTGTCCAAAGTATGATATGAAGAGTAAGAATGAGCATAATGAAGCTATGTATAGGCCTAGATAAGATGGAATTTTATAAAAATTAAGGTATGAAGCTTTGTCATGGTGAATTTTTGCATTGTTGGCATGATTTATGTCTGTATGGTTTAGATCACGCGTTAGATACAAAAAGAGAAAAACATGGTTGAGGACAAATAATGCCTTTTTGTATGCCTAGATGGTGAATCGATGCTTTGAATCTAGAATAAGGTACAATGATTATTTAATTATTGTTATTGATGATGTTCAAAGTATATATGTGCTTGTTCCGGGGGATCACGAAGTTTGCATGCCTAAAATGGAGGCAAGAATAAGTTTTGAGCAAAATAATGAAAGTGGAGCTAGTTTGAAACCTTCGGATGATGTTTCCAACCAAAGCACGATGGTATGAATCTGAAGAAAGTAAATAAGGTGAGCTACATGTAGTCCTTTGTCATTAATGTAAAAAGGGGGAGAAGTTCGGGTGTTTTCCATCAATGACAAAGGGGAGATTATTGGCATGTGGTCCTATTATGTGTTTTCATTGATGAAAAACCACATTAATGACAAAGTGGATGTTGTTTTATGGTCTCATGATGATGTACATGATGCTAACATTATGTTTCATATGTGTTTGTGTTGGTACAGTGAGATTCAGTGAGGTGTGCTTGCTCTTACAAGCCTATACAGGTGACTAGGTGATGTGGCATGGTAGTAGGAGCTTCTTGGATGCATGGGAAGCATGTTGAAATGATGGATAGTAGGTTTTGAGGGTGCTTTGGAACTCACAACAGTGGTGGCATGGTATAGGTACAGGTGATTCACTTTATTACAGTGCTCATTGGGAGCATGTATGGAAGCTTGGAGGTGTGAAAGCATGGTTTGGAGCCATATGAGCTCATGAAAGCATGAATTTAGGTATATCATGGAATAAAAAATATGTTTGGGTCATTTCAGAGGTTTTTTTAATCATTTATTTCATTCTTTCAATTGACCCTAGCTTCTGCAGTGAGGAACAAACATGTTAGCATAGTAATTCTTAATGGCTGGAGAGATTGATGTATAAATTTGACATTATGATGATTGTAAATATTATAGGGATGTGTCATAGTGCTGTGACAAAAAATTCAGATTTCCATGACGTGAATTTTGCAAGATATGAAAATTTATGTGAGACAAGGTGAAAAACAAGTGAAATCTCAGCTTAAAGTTGAACTTCTGATGCTCATTGTGAATAATGTGCTTTGTATAAGACATTTTGGATTTTATGGATGTTTATATGGTTATTTTCTATAAGGTTTTCCAAAAATAATCAAGTCAATTTATTGTCGTTTTTACGAACGAATGTTAAGAAGATAAAGTGGTCTAAAACCCCAAATTAAGAGCAATTTACTAAAGAGAGGTATAATGACCCGCTTTTGATTTTTTCATAAAAAGTGATGATTGGATGTTGTAGAGGAATCTCATATATTTCCATAAATGTATGGTTGAGGTCATGGTGATGAGTGGGCCCCACTCAAACAAGCCATTTTCTGAAGAAGAAGGTTTTGGGAAAAGGTTTTCCAAAGGAGAAGCATGAAAAATTGATGGTGCATGATGTATGGGAGATTATATTAGTTTCCATTGATGTTTCAGGGACAGGTATATGAATGTACATGGTTATTTGAGGTCTATACATGTTCATTGGTCAAAGGCGATTTGGGGTCTCGAATAACAAGGCTCGGTAAAATGGGCATAACTTGAGCTACAGGTGGAGTTTGAAGATGATTCAAGATATGTTGGAAATAGAATTTAGATATATTTACATTGATATGAGGTTTCCTCCTAATGAGGTCATTTGATATGGTTTCCGTGGTTATTCATTAGACATGAAGATTTTTGGCGCTTGAAGATAGGATGTGTTCTGGTGAACGTTTGAAGTTGTTTGAAGCGTGAGATGGAATAGGTGATGCTTTATATAACATATAATGTGAATAGGAATTAATTTTTCATAAAATTAATCGATTTTGAGGTCTTGAATATATGTATAAATGTTTTTATGAGCTAACCTTTGGAAATAATGTTTTTTTAGGTTAATCTGGTGAAGACAAAAGTAACTATGGTTTGAGCATGAGGTTTATTAAAGGATTATAACTTGCTTAGAATTGTTTTAGAGGTTCCAACACTTGTTTAAATGGCTGGGGTTTCTCTTTTTAAGTGATTTTGTTGCCTTATGAAGTTTCCAAGGTGCTGAAGGGTGTAGGAAACAACTATTTTGAGATTTGCAAAGTGAATTGGGCCCATTAAATGAAATAATTTGATTGGTTGATAAAATTTATGACCATATATGAATGTAAAATTATATTTTAATCATATGTAAGGGTTATGGATCATGAATATGTATTTATTTTATGTAAGGGAATTTTTATCTTTGTGCCCATGGGGTTTTGAGCCATTTTTGGCACATGTAATGAGGGTTTTAGTTAGGCCGACCTAATTGGGTCACTTGTGAATGTTGTATTTAAAATTTTAATTGTTTCCTTGATGTATGGGTCAAACCAAAGGAGGGAAAATGTTGTGTTTAAGTTTGAAATGATAAGGAGCTTATAAAAGCATGTTTTTGGGTACTTTTTTCTGGAGCTATCTGTGTGTGTACAAGAGAGGAACGACCTAGATGAGATTTTATTTCATGTGTTGGAGCATGAATTGATGCTGAAATATGTGTGTTTCAAGTTGAGAAAAATCAGATAATATGTGTGCAAGGGTTTGATGATTTTTGAAGTGATTGAAGAGCTTGATTTGTGAAGTTTGAACATCCAGGGTTTGAGTGAAGAAGCGCGAGCTGTATATTATATCTCCATCAATTGTGGTAGAAAAAAATTAGATATTTGAACATCATAAGGTGGTTGAGTAATTTTTTTATTATCTTGGGGGTTGTGCCTCTTTGTGGATTTGGTGCTTCACAAAATTAGGGGTTGGTACTCTACTTAAACTAGGGATTGGTGTTCTTGTGGGGTTGGTGCCTTGCTAAATTTTAGAAACACATCAATATAAGATTTATTTTAATGGTTTTTCTTCCCCTTGAGGGTTTCCCACTTACATCTTGTGTTCTTTTCTTGATTCCTTGTTCCATGGTTTCTTTCATTTTTGATGGTATATGATGTGCACACATTAAGTATTGATTAAGTGGATATTGTGATTGAATGGCTATGTGGTTTTAATTAATCAGATCTAAAATATAATTTAAAATATTGTAAGGACTGATTCACCCCTCCTTTCTTAGTCCATTATTCTTCTAACACCCTCAACATTCATGTAATAACCATAAGAACATGAGTGCCTCATCGGGGGTAAGGTGATAGCAATCACCTACCAAAGATCGAGGTGACACGAAGTGGTGGAATCATGTGGAATGAAATCAACACAAGTGTATGAACCAAACTTAATTTCATGTGAAGTGTGTAGTGGGAGGTGTGAATGCCAAAGGTTGCGAAGAAAATGTGAAGCAGTAGTGTGATGTGGTGGATGAAATTGATGAGATGGTGCAGTGATGGATGGACATGATGGAGAGCACACATGAGTGAAAACCTATGGTGATGGATGAACAAGGACCTTGGCACTAGATGTAGGAGATAACTAAACTGGAGTAGTATCCTGTTGACGTTGGAGAGGAGATACAGACTACTCATGTGGGCGAGATCCAAAGGAGATGGTGCCCTTATCCTTTAATTATTGTAAACAATCATGAAGGGAAAAGCAATAATTATCCCCATGGCCATTGATGCGATGATAATTATAGTAGGGGCGATCATGCTAACATTTTAGAAAATGTTGTGGATGATGATGCTTAGAGGGTAAGTGAATTAAACACTTGCCGAGAAAATAACACAACACATCAAGTGGTCAAGCGTGATGAGAGAAATGAAATGACTCCCACGAAACAAGTGTAGAAGATTTAGGTGTAGCTTTGTCACAAAGTAGGAGAATAATGACATACGTGATGTAGTGGATTAAAATTTCTTGTGAGGAGAAGATGGAAATCGTGTAGGATGCTCAACTGATGTCAACGGGGAAGAAGTAGATGATGTAGGAGTAGTAACAATAGGTGGATGATATATAACATGTGTAGTGATGAGGTATTATTCTATATCAATAACTCTATAACATAGAAGTGTGAATGATTCACATGTGTCATATTTCAACCACTATTTGAGTGTGGGGATCAAACCATGAAAGAACATAAATTGATTTTCTAAATCGATAGGTTGGAAGACTAATTCGTGCATACAAGTAGTGAATCGTAAGATGTAATCCATGATTGGCTTTGTTTTTACCCAATATAAGGTAGGTAGATGGTCATAGGTAACTCTAGGGACATTGTTGATAATAAAGTGATGGAGAAAAACCTCTTCCATCTCATTATAAGTGCAAATAGATCCAAATGGGAGATGAGTATACCATTGTAAAGCATCATCGGTTAGGCTATGTCAGAAGGCCTTAAGCAACAATCAATCATTAGAATAGGAGGCCATAACCATGTGGTAATGTTTGAGATTCAAGTAGGGGTTTCTAGTACCATCAAAACATGAAAAGGTATGTATGATTAAATCCTTGGGAAATGTTGAGTTATGAATTTTCTTAGGAATAGGGTTGACATGCAATGATTTGTTATCTATAGAAGCATAGTAAGCATTGCTTTCTAATGTAAGTGATTGAACTTGAGATTGTAAGTGACCCATAGTGTGCATGAGAGACGAGATTTCTGTGAAAGGATAATAGAGGATGACAACAATGTGTTAAGTGATTGTAACTTGCCATTGTGAGTACTTATAGGTACATCGAGAGGAGATAAAGGAGATTCTGATCAGGGTTCATTTTAAGAATCCTCTGGTAAAATGGAGGTGGAAAATCCTGACGAATATACCGGAACCACTTTTACGTAAAGGTGAATTTTCCAATTTTTGAGAATTGAATTTTCACCTACTATTATTTGAGTGAGAGTGAATAGACGAGGGAAAAAAATTCTACAAATGTTGACGTATAGTTGTTGCCACGACAACAAAACTTGTTGACACACGACGGTAAGTATTTCTATTTTGCGTTAGCAAATCTTGTTGAAGAGTGACAACAAGAGTTTTTGTCATGCGATAACAACTCCTACTACCACGCGTCAACAAACTTTCTGACGTGTGATAATAAACCTTGTTGTCTCACATCAACAAGCCTTGTTGTCGCATGACAACAAGGTTATCTGCTATGCAACAAGATAAGCCTTGTTGACACACACAACAATAAGCTGTTGTCATCCATCAACAAAGCTTGTTGACGCGCCAACAAGGATTATTATCATATGACAACAAGATTCATTGTCACCGATAAGTAAGGCTTGCTTGTCATGCGTTAACAAGCTTTGTTGACACGTGACAACATGCTTACTATCGCATGTCGACAAAGCTTGTTGATGCACATCAACAAGGCCTATTTTCACACGACAACAAGGCTTGTTGTTGCACATCAACAAGCTTTTTAACAAGTGATGTCAAGCTTACTGCCGCGCATCAGGCCTCACTAACACATGTCAACAAGAGTTTTGTCACACGTCTAATGCTTGGAAACCCTAATTTTGTCCTATAAATACCCTCCTGCCACTCATTTTCATGTTTACACTTCTCGGCTCCCAAATTTTCACGTTTACAGGAATCAAGCTCAGGTACAATCAAGCTCAAGTACAATGGCAACTACAAGTGCAGCCCAAGCTCAAGACCAAGATCAATCAGAAAATCTAGTCAACCCACAAGCCCTATCTAAGGGCAAGATACTCTACAGAACTTGTTGTGCCCCCACATTCAGATAATTTTGCAAATGAATATAGAATACAAGGATTTGCTGGATGCATGTGATTTTTATGGGCTCGTTAAGATGCCCTAGTTCGAAATTGATCATGACATTATGAATTACCTTCTCTCCTCATACAATACAGAGGATGATCTATTTATTGTTATTGTAGACGACGGTCATATGTTTCAATTTAGTGTCGATCCAGCTTGATATCCATTAGTTGACAAGCCTTCCATATAAAAATTCCCCCATTGTTACAACAAAATCAACCCTCGTCAAAAATGATAAGAAGTACCTCAAATCTACTTTCGGTTTCCATGTTGATTGTATGTGTAATTTGTTTTCAATTTTCATTTGATATTTTTCAATTTTTTATTTTGATACAATTCAAATTGATATTAATTCCAATGAATTTTTGGCATTTTCAGCTCATGTCAATAAATCAAGACATGGTGTGGATACGCAAGGAATTACACACCACTTTCTTACTGCTATGATTTCTTTCTTTCAAGCTAGAATTATTTTATAGGGTCGGAAAACGGATATACCAAACTGGGCTATTGCATACATTCTTGTAACTATCGGAAAGCTAAAATTTGATTGGTGCACCTTTTTATCCAATAAAATAAAAACTGACATTACAAATGCATCACTTTTGGAAAAACCATTCATTCACTCCACAAACTATCTCCTTGGCCTTTATTATGAGGATCTTTTTAATTTAAAAGACAAACCAATTCCTACTTGCATGGATGAGACAATGAAGAATTTTTCAATTCCATTTCAAGAACAATAGGTATAAATTTTATATTTCGACATTAGAATTTAGTATGGTTTATATCTTGATTATGTACTTATGATTAAATATTGACTGTTTGTAGACAAGATTTATGGAGGCCCTTCCCCGAAAAAATTGACATCAAGAGGAAGAGGCCAATAACACGTTGAGGTGTCGGCATATTCACAATCTGAAATAGAAATTCACTCATCTCCGAACCGCCAAGCATTTACATTAGTTAAATGCCAAGATACGTAATACCCTAACATTTACTATTTACAAATTCTCATTTTCTATTTTCAATTTACCATTTACCATATTTAATTGACATACAATGATCATTTTCTTGACATTACAGGGACTTTGGACAATACACGTGTTTCTCAAAGTCAACCATCTTCGCCAACTCACTCAGTTTAGTCACATGCAATTGTCTCTTCTCAAGACCGTCAAAGCAATCCCAACCACACACAAATTAAACGCAACCAATTACTACTCCAACACGACCACCTCAAGCATCACGACAGAAGTTACCCCTCAACAACAAGGTATGATTTTATTACTTTAGTACAAGTTTTGAATAGTTTTTCATAGTTTTTGCATAGTTTAATAGTTTTTCATATGATTTTTCTTACACTTTTCAGTACATTGTAGTCCTTTGCCTTCTATACAAACAGCGCATCACCCACCTCCTCCACTAATACGATTCAAAATGCCAACCAGAGGTTCAAGAAAAAGAACATTGGTAAACGCATGCTAATTCCTCTGCGGCCCCTAGTGGGACACTAAACATTGCCTCCTCGTTTCAATTCCAACCCTAGTGGAACACTAAACATTGGGACACTAAACATTGCATCAATTTTAAATAATATAAATTTAGATGAAGATTACTTGGGCATTGATAGTAATGACCCAATAGGATTTTTCAATACACGTGAGATGATTCAAGGCCAACATGTATACTTCTATTTCAACGTAATTTATTTAACTTTCATTACATTTCACTTTCGATTATTTGAATATTGATTTATTTTATCGCAAATACGTTTAGGCCACCCAAAGGCAAAAAGAGGTAGCAGTCGATGATCAACCCGAAATCCCTCATACCTCTCCAAATGACATCATCTTCTTCAGATACAAATGGTGAAAAGTTTCTACCATTTCCTTTAGATAACTTGATTGTTTATGATTGTTAATCCCATGTCCAAGAGTTTATTGTACCTCATATCAGTTAGCTCATAGAATGGGAGAGAAGGGAAAAAGTACTAATCAATAAGATAATAAGTTGTTTTGAAAATTATTGGCAAAGGGACAATTTATACGCTATCTGATCCATAATCAACTGTGAAGATGGATGTCTTACTTACCTAAGTAAAAAGTGGGACTCACACATATAACAACAATTATAAAGATGATATTTTAAATAAAACATTTTAAAAAAATTGGAAAATATTAGTGCTTTGAAGCCCATGCATATTTTAATAAATGGTCTAAGGATCCGGTGGCAATTGCAAATGCCGAGAGAGATAGATCGGTCATAAGTATGATCACTTTGAAACAATATTTTTGTTAATTTAAATTTTTTTATATTAGTAATATGTTTAATTGAGATCACTTTTTTTGTGCGATTGAAATATGAAAATTTGAAGAGTTAAGCAAAGGTGTTCTAAGCTCACTTGGAAATTGTGAAGAAAAGTTTATCATGCAACAAAGAATTTGAAAGAAAATATTATTTTAGTTAACAAAAAAAAAAAAATACTAAAGCGGATAATTAAAGAGAATGGTGATGAGGCCATAAATTGGCCATAAATTACCATTATTTTTTCCTTCCAAGTTACCTTTGAAAGTGGATTTAAATGTAATCTTGGAACTTATAGTTTGCTTAAGATAGAATATAGGATATATATCTTGTTCATTCTTTAGAAATATTTTGTTATCTATTTTTTTGACTAATCCTATTGATTATTTAGGAAAGATGCAAAGTCTTGTGCATGCAGGCCATAAAGGAAAGATAATGCTAGTTATGGTAAAAGTAGAATTTATCATGGATGGTATATCTAAACTCAAATATGATTTTATATTCAGATTCCTCTCAAAAAATTATGCAAGTTCAAAAAAAGAATCATCTCAATCCGAGATCGTGTGCAAAAAGTTATATTTGTTTTTAGTTAGCTCCAAAACAATTAGAGTTAGCTTGAAACTTGTAGTTTTAGTTCCAGAACTTATAGATTTAGTTCTAGAACTTACAGATTTAGTTAGGAACAATTGAAGTTAGCTCTAGAACTTGCATCAGCAGAGTAACGTTAGCTCCGGAACCATTGGAGTTAGCTTTGGAACCATTGGAGTTAGCTCCGGAACCTACATCAACAAAGTAATGTTAGCTCTAGAACCATTGGAGTTAGCTCTAGAACCTGCATAAAAAAGTAACGTTAGCTCGGGAACTGCATAAATGGAATTAAATTTTTTGAGTAATTATGAATAACCAGAGAATCCAATGGAAAATATGAGAGATGTTTTTATTCATAGAAATATTTTTAATATAAACCTCATTCATATTTTCTACAAGTTTTACCAATAAGGAGAAATATAACTTTTAGTGAGTTGCAGTCCAAGGAAAAAACGTATCAATTGAGCATTAGAAGTTCCACAAACAAAATAAAAATTCAAATGGAAAATATGAGAAAGGTTTTTGTTCATAGCAATAGTTTTAAGAAAAACCTCATTCATATTTGCTATAGGTTTTACCAATAAAGAGAAATATAACTTTTAGTGAACTAGTAGTCTGAGGAAAAAATGTATCATTTGAGCATCAAAAGTTCCACAAACAGAAAATTCAAACGGAAAATTTGAGAGGTTTTTTTTCATAGTAATGTGTTTAAAATAAATCTCATTCATATTTTCTATAGGTTTTACCAATAAGGATAAATCTAATGTTTAGTAAACCTCGGTTCGAGGAAAAGTGTATCGATAAGCATCAAAAGTTCTACAATAAGAAACAACAAAGTCAAATGGAAAACTCGGAAAGGTATTTAGTAAAAATAATATTTTGAGGAAAAACTTCCTTCCAATAATATAGAAGAATAAAATCATTTTGATTCTTGTTACCAAAAAGTAAGGAGAAGATTTGAAAGCAAATCTTCCTAAAACAGTGAGATTAGACTTTGACTCTAATAATATATCTCTCTCCATATTTTGTGGAGATGGAGATCTTAGTTGTTAGGATTGGAATAAAGATAATATCATATTATATTTCCTAAAATAATGAGTTGGTTGGATTCATAAATTATAAATGCAACCTTCCACACTAAGATATATAATTCTTTTCTCCCCGAGAAATAAAGATCTATTCTTTCCTCTCAAATATTCTAGTTTTAGGATCTCGGAAGTATGATTTAAATCCTGCTCCAAAGAATGATATGGAAACTCATTTCAAGGAAGATGGATCTATGTATTTATTTTTTTGTTTATTCATTTGTCTTTAATTCATTTTGTTGTATTGTTTTTTTCTTTGTATCGTGAAAATTCAGATGTTGTGAACCTACAGGTGTTTCATTTAATTATGTTTATTTCCAATTCAACAATTTCAATTTATGCAAGTGTGTTTTTGTTCCTACAAGTTTTATTTCCTTCATGCAAGTGTGATTTATTTCATGCAAAATTTATTTTTGCAAGTGTCCCTTGATTTATGTAAGTGTGCTTTTATTTCTGAGAGTGTGTCTTTAAATTTCTGCAAGTGTAATTTATTTTATGAAAGTTTGGTCTGCGTTTAAAGGAGTTGTTTTCCAAAGATCTTCTTCTCTTAATGCATACATCCTTCGGATACCAGCCATGGATTGACATTATTAATGGAGAAGATTGACGACTCTCATCAAATGACTTTGACCCTGAAATTTTGTTCAAAACTAAGCAACTACAGATCCTAATTTGCTATTCCATGGAGATGCGACAAAGGAAGAACAAAGAATAGTAAAGAATCTAGACAATGCTGCAGAATATCTGATTAGTTATGGGATTATTCAAGCCATTGGGGAAAGGGGTACATGAGGGGAATCCATTGAGGAAATAAGTATAGGAGTGGAAGCCATTAGGAAAAGAAGCACAAAAATTGAGGGTTGAAAAATTTCATGATTGAGGGTTGAAAAATTGAAACTTTAAATTTGAAAATTTGAAATACTTTATAATCTAGATTTGAAAATTTGAAACTTGAGTGTGATGGTCATGGCATTTGAAAATTTGAAATACTTTATTATCTAGATTTGAAATTTGAAACTTGAATGTGATGGCATTTGAAAATTTGAAATACTTTATAATCTGAGAATTTTATATCTTCTTATATATTATGTATAGAATTTCTAGATTGTATATGGTGTTTATGTTTCATTTGAATGTGATGGCATTATGATAATGGTTAATTATTTTTTAAGAAAATATGGAATGTGGTATGACAAAGACATCTTAATACTAATAGAGTTAAATCTTCTTCTCTCTACTTGTAAAATTCAAACTTTGTATCAGGTTTCTTAAAATTTAAACCTTCTCAGAATCTTCTCTACTTGTAATGATGATTGCATTATATATGGATGATGACATTAGAATAGAATCATAGATATGATTTCTGATGAATTGTATGTGGACATAGATTTAGCTTCAAGCATGATTATGGAATCTGGATTTGAATTTTGAAACTTGAATGTGATGGCGTTTGAAATTTTAAATACTTTATAATCTGGATTTTATATCTTGTTATATATTATATATAGAATTTCTAGATTGTATATGGTGTTTATGTTTGATATGAATGTGATGGCATTATGATAATGGTTAATTATTTATTTTAAGAAAATTTGGAATGTTGTATGACAAAGACATCTTAATAGAGTTAAATCTTCTTCTCTCTACTTGTAAAATTCAAACTTTGTATCATGTTTCTTCACATTTAAATTTTCTCATAATCTTCTCTCTACTTGTAATGATGATTGCATTGGATGTGGATGATGACATTAGAATAGATATGGATGATGATGAATTGTATGTGGACATAGATCATGGAATCTAGATGATGATAATGGATAATTGTTTTAAGAAAATTTGGAATGTGGTACGACAGAGACATTTAAACCTTCTCAAAATATTCTTCTCTCTACTTGTAATGATATGATGACATTAGAATGGATATAGATGATGAATGATGATAATGGATAATTGTTTTAAGAAAAATTGGAATGTGTTAGGAAAGAGACATCTTCTCTATACTTGTAAAATTCAAACTGTATCAAGGTTTTGCACATTTAAAACTTCTCAAAATCTTCTTCTCTCTACTTGTAATGAATCAATGATATGATGACATTGGATGTGGATGATGACATTAAAATAGATATGGATGATGATGAATTGTGTGGACTTAGATTTATCTTCAAGCACGATCATGGATGATGATAATGGATAAATAATTGTTTTAAGAATAATTGGAGTGTGTCAGGAGTCTAGGACAAAGACATCTTCTCTCTACTTGTAAAATTTGAACTTTGTATCAGGTTTCTGCACATTTAAACCTTCTCAAAATCTTCTTCTCTCTACTTGTAATGAATCAATGATATGATGACATTAGATGTGGATGATGACATTAAAATAGATATGGATTATGATGAATTGTGTGGACATAGATTTAGCTTCAAGCACGATCATGGATGATGATAATGGATAATTGTTTTAAGAAAATTTGGAATGTCTTAGGACAGAGACATCTTAATACAGTAAAATCTTCTTCTCTCTACTTGTAAAATTAGAACTCTATATCAGGTTTCTTCGCATTTAAACCTTCTCAAAATCTTCTTCTCTCTACTTGTAATGAATCAATGATATGATGACATTAGATATGGATGATGATGAATTATATGTGGACGTAGATTTAGCTTCAAGCATGATCGAGGATGATGAATTGTATAATGGATAATTGTTTTAAAAAATTTTGGAATGTGTTATTGTTAGGTTAATTATTATTTACCTAATATATTAATTATGCATCATATAATTAATTATTTAATTAATGTTATTAATTAAATAATGTTGTTATATGGTTTTTAAACCATATTTGTCTTTTATTTCCACAGGTATAATTGTTATGATTGTTATAACAATTATGTGCTTCCCGGATGCATTTTGGAAGTTGTTGTAACAATTATTATTGTATTCATATGTTGTACAATTCCTATAAGAATTGCAACACTCCATTGTATTCTGGTTGATTGAGTTTAATAAAGATAATCAGGCTTCCGCCATGTTGCTCAATTTACATTTGGTACCAAAGTGAATTGAAGCTCCTGGCAAGGTTGGAGAAAGGGTGTAAAGGAAAAAAAAGTCTTGGAGAAGAAATTTGCTTCACCCCGAGAGAGCCAGTCTTTGCCTCTGTAGCTTCTCGGACCTCCTGCAGCCTCACAACTGCCTGTGCATTCTCCAGGTAAATGGAAAGATTTATTTTTTGCCTTGGTGCCCTATACACCAGGAAAATTTATTTCTAAAGCATTTTCTGGTTCATGTGATCGAGTTAAAAAAATTTAAAAATATATATTTTTTCCCATTAGGGGTTTTGTCACTAAAATTGGTGACAGTGTTAGTTGTAACTAACACTAGCGGCAATACTAAATTTAGAGGAGTTTGTGCATGGGGTCTGCACCAAATCCACAAAACTCCTTCTCGAGTCACTGAGTTGTGCATTCAAGCAAGTTGGCATATAGAATGGATCGAGCTCATATCAAGTTCTATTGAAGGCCAAAATTCACTATCATCGAGTTGTGAATTGTGCAAGCTGCTCTATCCCGCCCAAGTCGTATTCGAGCTATCTATTGGGTTTGACATCGGGTTGCTCTTTGCATTGGGCATTCGAGCTAACATTCTTATCACATCAACTCTGACCGAGCTCTGCATTACCATGATTGACATTGCATTGAGGTGTATTTGTTTCAGATCAAGTTGTTGATTGGTGAGTTGTGGCATTTACCCATCATTTTGATCCATCTCAAATTAACAATGATCCTGCACAGTAAAAAATATACAAGGTGATCTATAAACAGTGATCAGGATCCTCTTCTCTCTATTCACTATCGCCATAGTTCCCATTGAGCTCTAAATTCGTGGAAATCTCCAAGTGAACTGCATATACAGAAAAATGGTGAAGAAAGAATCCTTGGTCTTCTCCTCACGTAGGTTGTAGGCTGCACAAACAAAACAAGGTGGTTAAGAAATAAATACACACCCGTATCCAACAAAATAGTGGATCAAATAATAAAAATTAGTGGAAAACAAAATGGAAAGGAGATAGAAGTTTTCGATCCACATTTCAAGTGAAACCCTAAAAACACCATGTAATTCATGCATCCACGTGGTCTCTTCTCCAGCCATGCAGGCCTCGTTGAATTCTATAAGGTGAGTCAACTTTCATCCTTTGTTAAATTCAATTTGCTTCAATCTTCTATCAAATAGCACAAGTGGTGGGTTGGCTAGTGAGAATGCTTTGGGGGAGAGTGGTGCAAAGTTCAAACCCCCAAACAATCCACCTTTTTACACTATTTTGAAATTTAGTGGAAAAATTCCAAACCCGCCAAATTTAGAGGAATATTTACGGAAAAACCACTTTCTAAACCATTTAGTTATAACTAAACAGTCACTTAAGTGTTTAGCAAGAAAAACCCTAATTTAGGGTTAAAAAATTCTCCTATTTTTTCATTCCGGGCATTTTTTGCAAAAGGAGGCCTATCCAGAAATTGCATTTTCAGCTACATTTTTGTAATTTTTTGGTGCAATGGGTAATTTTGGGCTCTGGAGGCCACCAGGGCCCATAAAACAATTTTTTTGTCATTCAATTTTTCTAAATTTTTGAATGTAATTGCATGCTTCATCATATTGTACTAATTTGTAGGTTGCCATAGTCAATCTGCAAATATTATAACTGCTCAAAAACTGGCAGAAAATTGTAATACAAAACAGTAAAAATTGGTTCTGTAACACTCACAAGATCCTAGATCTCATTCGCAGCGTTCGGTATATACGGTGCCTCTGGGAAGTGCTTATGGGTAAATCCGTCATGACTACTACTACACTTAATGCCTAATATAGCTGCAACAATGTTGTCTAGGCATCGACCCTTTAAATCGACGAGGAGTAATAATGTCACAAAGCACACACTATAAACCATCCCATCTCATGCGTGAACGATTGCACGACATAAATCTGACGGGTGAGAAGTTATCCGAGTATATAGAAAAGTTACACGCACGTATGAGGATATTTTTTTGATCGGTGTCAATAATCACATGACCCCTTTCAAGATTGTCTTGGTACCACGTATTGAATTTTTTGATGTATGTTAACGCCTCTTTCATGTAACATCCTCATTTTTGTACATTAGAACAAATAAAATTTTCTTTATTTTTTATTTTTTGATAAATGCTTCCACAGTTCTAAATACATAATTTAGAACTCACAAATCAAAACAACCATTCTTATAATAGATAACCATATGCAATTGTAATGACTTGGAGTACTTCCGATCTATTCATTCCATGACTCGATAATCTACCGATCTATTCATGAGTATCAAAGAGTTGGCGTTTTTATTTTAACACAACACTCTTGCGGTTCTCTTCCCTAATAAGGGATTTAGAATGCTCTGTCCAAGGAACCTATCTGAATAATTTTTACCATTATTCATCGGCATCTCATCCCTTAGACTAGGTGACTTAGGACAACGCAATCAAGCAGACTTGTGATACTTTGGCCAAAGATTTGAAACATAATGCTTATGTCTCGTATTCCTTGATGGCATACTCACAACTCGAATACGTCCTTCACCCCATTCCTATGTTATGTAGAATGTCTTATTTTGACTTCTATCAGACTCTCCTATCCCAAGTTATTCACTCAGGAATGGATTAGTAAGATGACAACATTATAGGGATGCTCCCGAGGACTAGGGATACGCTGACATACTGGGTCAACCCTAGTTAATCTAGTGTGTCAAGATACCCCGAGTCTCCTAGGGCAGCCTTATAACGTGACCACATTCCTAATCAGTCCCCAGTAACTTGTTCGAGTTTAAGGTGTAAATATTAACG
Organism: Taxus wallichiana var. yunnanensis; assembly: GCA_018340775.1. Taxonomy (NCBI): domain Eukaryota; kingdom Viridiplantae; phylum Streptophyta; class Pinopsida; order Cupressales; family Taxaceae; genus Taxus; species Taxus wallichiana. Next base: position 483,874,854 of record CM031243.1, read on the forward strand.
ATCAATGCAAAGGGTGTTGTCATAAGTCACCCGCATTGTAATCTTGAATTCTAATTTAGCTTTAGATAGAACATAATAGAACTACTAAACAATCATAAGTATTCAGTCACATAACCTTGCAAGCTTACTTAGATAATCACAAAAGTCTCCAAGTTATACAATAATAACAATGCTCTTAAGATCATTCAAACCGAAGAAGATCAAACCATCAAGATACAAATGCAAACACATAAGTAACAAATACCTCTTTTCATTCCTTTCAAAGCTAATCAAATACATTTTATGCATTCAACATATTTGATACAATACTCAACAGAAAAAGAACATCTTTCTTCAAGTAGTACATTTAGAGAATCAAGTTGTAATTCATCATAAAACCAAATTAAACAATCTGAACATCCTATCAGATCTGCGTGCCTTTACCACTTATGGCAATCATCTGCAAAAATTGTCAACATGGGTCCGGCCTGAACCGAGCATGATAAGCACTAATTCTTAAAACAATTGCATCTACCAATTGTTTTCATTAAACAACCTGTTTAAATGAAATCATTTCACCAAACATGTAAACATATTTCAGACCATGCTCTTTTGTAATTCAAACATGACTATAAATGTGTAACTCTTATTATAGTTACTAAATAGTCTTAGATACTTTTCAGATATTTCTTCATAAATGTAAGTGACCAAGGAGAACAAATGTGTCCAAAACAACTATCCATATGAATCCCAAGGACAACAAACATCAGACAGACCATTACATTCAACATAATAAAATGAATATCATAACAGTTCATGAATCCATCAGTATGTTAAAACAATTCCAACAGTTAGATAAAAATATATCAACATATACTTTACAAAAGAGAAAGAAACCGAGACATTCAGATGTCCCTTCCAAACATGCTCATGACTGTACCGTCCACTTAAGAGTAATGCAATCACATTATACACCTGCGACTAAGCCAGTCGAGACCACAAGAAGAACTACAGTTCGTCAAAATACACATATAAAAATTGCTTGTAACTTACTGAACAACACAGTAGCTCTCGTGACAAGGCAGTGATGAATAATCCATCAAATAGACCCCACATAACCTTCCATATTATTCAACAAACGAGAAAATATCCAATGCCATCGCTTGTCAAGGTACAGTTAATAGCTCTTTACTTCAGTCAAGCACACGACTAGATAATCATGATAACAGAAGACGTAATCATGCACAAACACAAGAACAATCCCACTGAGTCGAAACACTCATCAACATACAGCTCAATCTAATCCCTACTAACACAGCAAGGACTTAAATCAAATGCCGAAATCAAAAGAATAACCTCTTTATCACAGTCAACAAGAGGCTAGATAGCATTAAAACAAATGACGTTTCCATATGCATACATAGTGACATTCACATTGAATCTAACACAAACATGCACAGCTTCATTCAACTGAAACATATCCTTATGATAATACAACTCATGACTTATATTGGAAGCCGTTTTCAAGAAAAATAATCACAACAAGGTCTTCACAGAAGCCGAATCCCATATCAGTATTTTCCTCAAAGTTTCATTCTAAGCCAAGCTACTACGGATACAACAGGGTCTCAAACCGAGTAAGGTTTGTAAAGAAAACCCTTCCTTTAATTTCCACAGAAGCGAACAGACAGGAACACAAGAATGCTAAGGAGTCAGAACGATATGCATACACAGCGAGGGTTTTAATTGAGATTCGCACCAACTCGCAACATATCGAGATCTCCAACAGTATCACATACAACTAGTGCTCATAACAAGGCTTCGATTAAAGTTGATTTCATGTGACAACAGTTCAAGAATCCCAATAGTGCTCACAGCAAAACTTCTACAAAAGTCGTAATTCAAGATACATATCAAGGATTCCAACTCAACCAATATCTACGATATTCACCTAAGCCACAAGAATCAAAACAAAGCAACAGAAATAGATATACCAGATACTTTTCCAGGGCTCCAACTGAGTCTAAACTAACAAGTATTCTCATTCATAGCTTCTACAGAAGTCAAAAATACTATCTACTCAAGGATTCCAACGGAATTCAATAACAAATAGTATTCACGGCGATAATTCTTCGAAACCAAAACATATTTTCATTTCAAGAAGTCCAACAAAGAACAATAACATATAATACTCACGACAAAACTTATAGAGAAGTCGAATATACTGTACATTCAAGAAATCCAACAATATCATTTTTAACCAAAGGTGAAAACAAAGAAGGTATCGATGAAGTTTGAATCAAACAAGAAAACAATTCATGGACTCCCACAGAACCGAATTCGTATATTTTCCTTGCAAGCATTTCTACAAAATCTAACTAAAATGCAAAACACAGCAAGATAGTACAACAATTCGAAACACAATGCACACCCATCAAGGGTTCACTTGAAAAATCGAGCTAGTAAGAAGATACAACAAACTAATTCATACAAAGCTACCATAAAAACCAACTGAACCCAAAAATCATCTGAACAGAGTTGTTCTAATGAAATCATTTGAAGGAAAGCAAGATTTTTAAAAATTAGGGCCTAACATGCCTGGTAATGCCGCTTAAAAATCCGAAGAAGACCACTGAAAGAGCTCGAGCCTTCTCCTCTTTTTCCACGTTAGATTCAACAACAATAATTTGTTATTTCCATGCCTTATAAAATTTCCTCGTGCAGAAACGAGCTAGTTATTCTCATAGGCCATACGCACACCAAGTAGATGGTTCAAGAACCAAAGATCAAACAGAGAGAAAACCGGAGTGCATGAAAACCCAAACAAACAACCGGTTTTCCATTTTGCATGTCTTCCCGAGAAATCTGAGCTCGGAGACCGAGTTCATTAATTGCATTAACTCCAAAATTCCCGCTCAATCTCCATCACACCACCATCATAGCCATAGTTGGCGATGGACAAAAACAAATCAAAGACCATTTCTAGTTTTGGTGACTCTGCCACGTCGATTTCACTAGCCGTTTGAAACTTCCACCAAATCCCTCGTCCTTCATACTTATCCATCCCATTTAATGCCATAGAAACTACCGCCCATGGCTCACACCCCTTCATAGGTCCCTTTCCTCCATGTTCATTAGTTAGGTTAGAAACATAGGTTAGAATTTAAGGTGATACTTAGTCTAACCTCCTTAGCGCTAGGTCACTAACCTTAGAACATTTAGTTTATAGTTTAGGCCTAGGTTAGATTAGCACTAATCTAACCCATAGGTTATAGTTTAGGTTTAGGTTATTAACCTTAATAAATCCAGCTTAGGTCTTAACAATTAAAATCATTCAGTATAAGAACCAACAAATATACATTCACGAAAAGGATTCATTCCAGCACTGCTAATAAGCTAGTAGTATAAATGTATCTGAATTTATTACCTGGCTCAAGATCAAGACCTTCCTGATATTACGATATCGGGAACCAATTCATTTAACAAGATCAGCCTGAGTTAACTCCAGAATTTCTTATTCCACACATTCGGACCTTGCAACCTTCGTAAGGTCTATAATTTTTGTTCATCCAGAATAAACTTAAAACATCTCTTGGATCAATACCATCGATCCAAGGTGAGTCATATAGACGGGTAAATCCACAATTTATTCCGAAATCAGATTAAACTCAGGTGCAAAAATGAAAGAAATAAAAGAGTCCAAGCATATCCTAGCTTAGTCAAAGATCTTCAAATGAAAGAAGATACAATCTATATCAAGCATGACTTCACAATCAAAGGAACACATCCTTTTGCTGAAAGAAATCATATATCAACACTTGAATGCTCGGGAGGAAGTAACAACAGTTCAGTGCTACATTTCATGTACTATTGGGTATATAGAAAGGCGAACTTCTTCCACGTACACCGCCAGGTATATCAAAGGGCACGTATATATAAAAGGTTTGGTATATCGATTAATAATATATAGATTGGGAGACCTTATACCCGAGTGATAAGAGCCAAACCCCGTTAGTGTTTTCTACAAAATGGGCACCAATGCCCCTAAATTATTTCTTCCGATTCATAACTACTAAGAGGAAACAACTATGCTTTACATGGAAGACAAAAATCAAGACACAACTTTATTTTGAAGAGATCTGGCTTGTTGTGACTAGTATTATGACCAGATCAACTACTCATACAACACAACAACGATAGTTTGATAGAGCAGATCATAAATCCAAACTCGTATATTTTTGGAGTGTCCGATGATGTGAAATCCCACATTCATGATGCCACAATGTAGCCAAGGAAGTGTGGGATAAGTTGAGCACGGTGTATGAGGCCAAAAACAAGAATGTCATTATGAATTTGCAGAGTCAGTTACACACATTGAAGTTCAAACAATGAGAAAATTGAAGCTTTCTTAAAAATATTTGTAGAGTTGAGGGCTTCACTTCCCTTAGGAGAAGCTATCAAAGATGATGCTCTCATTCCAATTGTATTAATAGCACTCCTTCTTCACACCATATTTTTGTCCCAACACTAAACTTGTCAGATACAACAGTTAGTTTTGACAAGCTAGTAAACCTACTACAACAAGAGGAAGCCATGCACAATAAGGATGATGAAGAGGAGCATGCACTTTCTTCACATCAAAAATGGAAAGGAAAAGGTAAAGGAAAACCTAATTCCTATCAAAGTCCCAACATCATAATCAGTATCATGGGGACAAACAACGAAGAAACAATGTCCAATCTACAAAAGAGGACATGACCTAAAAGATTGTTGGTATAATACTTACAAGAAAGGTTCATCAAGAAACTCGACCTCCACAATAACAATATTAAAAGGGACATTCTAACTACAATCAAGGGCGTAAAAAATGGGAACTTACAAAAGAAGACCCCATCAAAGAAGGAAATATTGTTGAGCAAAGAAGAATAGTCGATAATGAAGACTTCTTGTACACTTCTTGATCAATTGAAAGATTCACGTCATTTAGTGATGTATGGTATGTTGATTTGGGAGCCACTCGACACATGACCAATGAAAAAGATTACTTTACTTCAATGAGGGACACGCCATCGAAAAATCATGTTTTGTTGGGAGATGATTCTTCATATACGGTTTAGGGGATTGGGAACATTTCTCTACCCTTGGTTCACATGAATCGAGACTATCGGATGTCTTATATGTCCCAGGGTTAACAAAGAATTCAATTTCAGTCAATCAACTCCTTGATCACAACCTAAAAATTGACTTTGATAGTAATTCCAGCAATAAAACGTGTTTGATTCGAGATAAATCACGAGGCTTGAAAATAGTTACAAAAAAGCCTCCAATGTCGGGATGCATGTTCCAAATTGATTTATTTCACAGAGATTATCAGCACTTGTGGCTAAGAAGTCTACCTCAGCATAGTTGTGGCATTAGAGACTTGGTCATGTTAGTTTAAAGTATCTTGAGAAACTTCACCGACGTAATATGGTACATGGGTTACCATCTCTTCAAAAGGATACAAACAAGTTTCCTCACTGCCTAGCATGTGCAAAACACAGAGCATCATTCCGTAAGAGTACATATCAAGCTCATGGTAAGATTGATCTGGTTCATACCAATCTTTGCGGTCTAATGCAACCAAGTCATTCTAGATTTTAGTACTTCATGCTATGTGTTGACGACTATTCAAGGAAAATGTGGATTTTTTGTCTTCGCAAGAAAAGTGAAGCTTTTAAAACCTTCAAGAAGTTCAAAGTAGCTAGTTGAGAATGAAACTGGTCATCACATCGAACTCTCCACTCAGTTGATCGGGGGGAATTCACCAATAATGAGTTCAAATACTACCTACAAACTCATGGGATTTGTCGAAAAATTCCTCCTCCACACACACCGCAATAGAATGGTGTTGTTGAGAGAAGAAATCATACTATCATGGAAATGGTGCAATGCATGATCAATGATTCTAGACTTGTAAAGACATTCTAGGTAGAAGTAGCAAAAACAATAGTGTATTTGTTGAACAGAGTTCCCACAGTTGCTCTTAAAGGAGTAACACCACAAGAAGCATGGTCAAAGCGAAAACCATCTATTGCACACCTTAGAGTATTCGGGTGCAAAGAAAGCATGCACATACCCAAGAAAAATAGAAATAAATTGGACATGAAGTCACATAAACTCATCTTCATTGGGTACAGTGAAGAGACTCTTGGGTACAGATTGATGGATCCTAAGACCAGAAAATTCTACACTAGTAGAGATGTTGAGTTTTTTGAGAAGAAGGAAGTAGAGTCTCCTCTTCCAGACTCACAAGATGTAGATTTTCATCGGTTGTAAAATTGAAGCTGATGTTCCCACAGATGATGAAAGTGAAGATGGGGATGATGGTGTTGATCATATAGAACCATGACCCATAGGAATAGTTCAACGTATGCCCAAGTGGTGTACTAGCACATTATGAGATGCAAGAATGGATGCTCCACCGGATACATCCACCCTTAGACCATAGACTCGTAGTAAAGCAAGAGAAGAAGTTAACTTTTCTTTGATGAGTAGAGTTATTGAATCTGATGAGCCCTCTATAGTCTAGGAAGCCCTACAGTCAAAATCTTGGAAAGATGTCATGGATTCTGAATATCAATCAGTGATGAAAAATAACACTTGGCAGCTTGTCGATCTTCCACCAGGAAGAAACCCATTGGATGTAGATGGATATTTAAAACAAATTACAAAGCAGATGGGACAGTGGAAAAGTATAAAGCAAGACTTGTAGCAAAGGGGTATGCACAAAAATAAGGCATTGACTACGAGGAGACATTTTCTCCCACAACTAAGATCAAAATGATCAGGATGATCTTTGCTCTAGCTACTCAGTTTGGTTGGAAATTCCATCAGATGGACGTAAAAAGTGCCTTCCTGAATGGAGATTTACAAGAAGAAGTCTATATGACTCAACCTGAGGGATATGTTGTACCTGGTTAAGAAGCAAAGGTATGTAGACTCAAGAAATATTTGTATGTCCTCAAACATGGACCCCGAGGCATGTTACATCAAGGTTGATGAGCATCTAAAACAACATGGATTTGTTAGAAATCCATACAATCCCAATATTTACCTCAAAAAGCAAGGGGGAGATTGTGATTTTTGTTGTCTATGTCGACGATCTAGTCATCATTGGAAGTTCAGTGAGGATGATCGATGCAACGAAGAAAGATCTTAATCGATCGTTTGACATGACTGATCTCGAAGCGATGCATTATTATCTTGGATTGGAATTATGGAAAAAGAGAATCACATCTTTGTTTCTCAAATGAAATATACCAAGAAAATGCTCAAGAAATTTAGGATGATGGATTGCACACCAATTGCTACACCTATGGAGAAAAAATTACAGTTATCTCGTTCAGATCCATCTCTTGAGGTAAGTGCCACTCTCTATTGGCAGTTGATTGGGAGTCTCATTTACCTGACCTACACTAGACCAGATATCAGCTTTGCAGTGAGCTATCTATCCAGTTCATGTAGGAACCCAAAGTTTGTCATTGGAAAGCAGCAAGGTGCATCTTAAGATATCTCAAAGGATCAATGGATCTTGGTCTAGAATACAAGAATAATGACAACTTCTTCTTGACTGGATATTTGGATTCAAATCATGCAGACAATATTGATGACAAAAATCCACTTCAAGATTTGTATTTTTATGGGATCTGGACCAATATCATGGGGAAGCAAGAAACAACACTTTGTTTCTTGTTCTTCCATAGAAGCCAGTATCATTCTTCTCAGAGAAGTTTTACAGAAGTGATTTGACTACGTCACATACTTGAAAGGACTTGGAATACCATAGAAAACCAACCACCATGTATGTTGACAATGAAGGTGGTCTCAAACTTGTTCACAATCCAACATTTCATGAAAGAACAAAGCACATTGAGGTGTACATGTTCATTTCATACGCGAGCATGTGTTGAAGCACAATATCCAACTTCATTTTTTTCCAACAATTGAAACAATGGGCGAGATATCTTCACAAAGTCACTTACATGTGACAAGTTCGAGTTATTCAGAGAGTTCCTCTCCTCATCCCTTAAGACAATGCACAATTAAGGGGGGGAATGTTAGGTTAATTATTATTTACCTAATATATTAATTATGCATCATATAATTAATTATTTAATTAATTTTATTAATTAAATAATGTTGTTATATGGTTTTTAAACCATATTTGTCTTTTATTTCCACAGGTATAATTGTTATGATTGTTATAACAATTATGTTCTTCCCGGATGCATTTTGGAAGTTGTTGTAACAATTATTATTGTATTCATATGTTGTACAATTCCTATAAAATTACAAAACTCTCAGTATTCTGGTTGATTGAGTTTAGTAAAGATAATCAAGTTTCAATATTTCTCAATTTAAAGTTATGATAGAAACATATTAATATGGAAAAATCTTCCTCTCTTTACTTATAAAATTTGAATGTGTGATTTTATCCTCACAAAGTTGAAACACTTTATAAAGCATTTTGAAAATACAAAAATAAATTAAACATATTTGTAAAAATTCAAGCAATGTCATATGATAGGGTTTAAGTTACCTCTTGTATTTTAGATGGTCATGACAAAGCATATGGAAGTAAAATGAGAAATCCTCCTTTGTAGCATGCTTTCAGAAGATATTTGATTCAAGAAAACTCGACACGAGAAATGGATTAGTATATAAATGGGTGAGTTATTTGACATCATTGTCGACCCAAGAAGTGAGAGTTTCCTTTGATGGATGTCAAACCACGTTTTCCCAAGACAAAAGGATGAAATAATGATTGAGTGGATTAAGGAAGAAACAAAAAGATTAAAGAAAATTCAAATGATAACTTGTATATGTCTAGACAATAGAAGTATGGAAGTCTCAAAGAGTATAACAATGGAAAAATATGTAGATATGAACTCAAGGCCTTGTAAATTATGTATTTGACAAATGCATGTAACAAATAGATTTTAAAATAGAATTTGGTATTCAACAAATCCAAAACAATAACTATATAAAACAAATTTTTAGAAATAATTGTATTTATATAAATGTAAATATATACATATATAACATCTTTAATGATAACAAGAGTTGAAACAAAATATGATAAAAAGCCTCCTCACAATATTTGCATTTGTAGAGTTAATATAAAATTGAATAAATAACCATCTCAGCTTAAAATGTAAGGTGATAAACAATAAAAGTAAAGGTCAAGGAGATACCTATTTAAAGTTGAAACAATCCATTATCAATAGCTTTTTCACTGATCATGTTATCTTACTCAGAGTGTGACGATGCACTAATTCCGATCTCATCGTTGGGAAAAATTGTACTTATAGTTGTATTATTTGCACCTCTTAGTTCGGAAAGGGAATTCCAATGCGCAATTGCTCTATCGAAAGGAAAGGTTTCCTATGGAGTAGTGAGAAACATAACACCTCATGTAACTTTCCAAATTTTCATCCAACTTGTTTCTCAATTTTGATTTTACAAATGATAAAGCAATGAAAACCCTTTATGTCCTCCACAGGAAAATCATTATTTGGCATAACTCATATAATCTGAAATATTCAAGCTCATGTCTTCTTGTAAGACAATACTTTGATAGATTCTTAGCCTCAGTAATAACACCACTCTCACAAGGTTCATCTAAATTTTTATATTGGTTCATCATTGTTGTTTAGAATTTTTTGATTGAAAATTTAGTAAATCAACATTCAAGATACCTTTGATTTTCATACCCTTGACCTCTCAAGTCTTTGTGAAATGTTCCATTATTATACCCATGGATTTATGGAAATGCTTTCTTCAAAGTCTCCACGAGAACCTTCAAGATTCAAAAAATTAGGATTCATCACACCCATTGCTTCAAGAATTTTATTTTCGAGAAACGTTCTCAAATTTTTGATGATAAGGATTTTGAAAAAATTTAAGCTTTATTCTTGTTTTAAGCTGTAATAAAATCAAAGAGATTACACGTCACGGGAACATCTTCTCTTTCGATCCTATAATATCTTGACGTTTTTACAAAATGTGCAGGTGGTATGTCCCTCTCATTAACATTGATTCGTAGGGTGATCATGGATATTAAATCTCAAATAGTTATTGGGATTTTTAGATCTAATAAAGATTTCCAATTCTTGAAAACAGGTGTATCAAAACTATCTTGGGAATAGTAAAAGACATCAAGATTTGTACATACCATTTTATCATCCGTATAAAATCCACAATATAGATTAATCTCCCCTGTGCATGCTTCATCGGTGTATTGATCTCCTGTAACATTGGAAGAATACCAACCAATGTAAGCAATGTCTCCAATCAATTAAAAGGAAAATAAGTCCCTTGCCTGCCAAATTCATGATGATATTTGTGCATGAAACCAACCAACGAAGGATACTCCTCATAAACTCTGCATGTAGGTTCGAGATAAAGAAATCCATCTCATTTCAACATCCTTAAGAAGTTTTTGCCATTTGTAATTCAAATTGTGAATTTCTAGAACTCAAGTAAATGTTTTGGGTTGCTTTCCATATAGGCATGAATTTCTCTTATAAGGTCTTCTACTTTATCAACATTTTCGTAGTTGCTTACCATTTTATACACTAAATTCATTTTGTGAGCCATACAATGAATTGCTAGCATATAAGGGGCCATTGTTGTTTGCAATCTAACACACAACCCTGTTTGGTGACCCTATATGACTGATGCACCATCTGCTTTTGACACATACCAACTTGTTAGAAATTTTATAATTAGTCATTCCAACAATATCTTTCAAATGAGAAACAACTATTTTATGTAGGTTTTCGACATTACAATTTTCAACCATTTTCATAACACCTAGCAGATGAGGTGTCCTTATATGATTTTCTAAAGCATAGATGTGGATACATACCCATGCAAAGTGTTGTCGATCAAGTTCAATTCATCAATTGAAAGAGAGATAAAATTTGTTTTTTTACATTCTCTTTCAATTCTTCCTTCTCTATCATCGAAAGGCATTTTGCCATTTCCCATGCACTACTGTCAAACCAATGAGAATGAGGAATCTTGGGAATTCTATTATATTGATACAAAAATTTTAAATCGAGGAAATCCAAAATCAGTCTTCCTTTCTTTAGTATGTGAAATAAAGTAGAGAACTATATGATTTTTACATGCAGATTTGTTTGATTCATCTTACCGATTTGTGATGTGATCGCTCCTCCCTTTTCCGTGAGATGTCTCGTGTTTTTTCTCGCTCTCTGTGTATTTAACATGCATGCATCCTTTTTTAGTTTTCCACCTATGTGTTTTTATTTTCTCACCATTCTCCCCCGTTATAATCAAATATTGTTTTCCATAGTGTTTTTCTATAGTGTCCAACTTCAGTTGCATTTTTTGTTGCTTTCCCAATTTCCACGTACATATTGTACATGTACATTCAGATGGGATCTCTTCTGAATTAGATGGTTGTACAAGTTTGATAAACAAAAATTTGGCAGCCCAATCAAACTTGTATGTCCTCTCAATTGTCCACATATTCTTTTTCGTTTTCAATGTTTTACTTTTTTGAGTAGAATTTTGAGCATTATCACAATCACCTGGTTTCCTCTTTCGTGAACCAAAATTTGAATTTGATTTTTGTGTTCCATTTTGCTGAGTATTTGTATGTGTGATATCTTGATGCACTCTTGGTTACACCCCAACATGAAGAATATCTTCGAGGATCGGCATCCCAATAGGTATATCTTCAAGATCTAACATGATATCATCATAGGTGTCATTTGGTTGATAATGTGCATAATGCATGTCTACCTCAATATTACCTTCCATATGGTCTATACTCTAATTCATTCCATTAGAAGCTATATGGGTGTTGGTGGTTGCAGTATCTGTAGCAACAAAGTTTCCAAAATACTTGAACAAGGACTTCTGATATTTTTAGTTACTTTTTGGGTCTTCTCATTCTAAGCACTAGCACCTTCCATTATTCTAAACTAATTCGTGCATCAACAAACACACAGTAAGTCACGCATCAAAATACACTATGTTGTGCATCATATAAAATTGAGTTGCGCGTCTGTGAAACACACTAATTAGTGCGTCGAGATAAAAATGAGTCATGCGTCACAAATAGACTAAGTCGCTCATCAAGAAATACACCTGAGTCACACGTCACCAAATAAACTAAGTCACATGTCGGCAAATACACTCTATCATGCATCAAAAAAGTACAATCATGCATCGAAGAGCAGAGTCGAGCGTCAACAAATTTTTTTGGCACATCAACAAATGCAATAAGTCATGCGTCAACAAATATCCTTATCACGCATCAAAGAAAAGATTTGTTATTTGTCAACAACAATAAGTCGTATGTCAACAAGATCGATGTCATGTATCGTAAGCAAACCCTTATCACACGTTCGTAATATCTCCTCATCACCGATAGTAAACTATTAACATGTAATCAAATTTGTATTGTGCTTTGGTGCTTAGAGTATGCAAGTTCATGATATTGGTAAGGTACTAGTGGTAGTATACTACCCGAAAAATCACCTAGGTTTTTATAGGAGATGTTTTCAAATGTAGGTGAAGCCAACCCCTAAAAAAATATATTGTAAATTTTAGGCAAACATGACACTGACCTACTCTGAAAAAATCACCTTTTCAAATTTTTCTAAAATGAAAATTTTTCCATATTACAAATATTCGCCACTAAAATTATCCCTGATTCGATGTGAAAATCATGCTAAGTGTAGGTGGGAAAATTTTTATAAGAGATAAAGGACATGGAACATCCTTAGAAGCGGTAGGACTAGCATTGGAAATATCCATAGGAGTTGAAGCGAAAGATGGAGATGGAGTGATATGAGAAGATGAAGTGGTAGGAGAAGATGCACAAATAGATGGAGATGACTCATGCACAGTGTTAGATATAACCTTAAAAGAAGATGATAATGGAGCAGAAGATTCACACTCCTTTGTGGTATCTAAAGTAGTAGAATCATGACCATCAATTGTTTCTTAAAAATCTGATAGAGAGTCAAATATGAAAATGTCATTTAGTGATTATCAACTTGGATCATCAAAATCTTAGGAAGAAGTATGTTAACTAGTATGCGATGGATCATGAGAAGTAGTTTATGAAATAGGAGAAACATGAGATGCATCTATAGTAGTGATCTGACTAGGAGGAGAATCAATATGAACATATGTACTATCGTCAAGACCCAGATCATGAAATCAATAATATAATCATATAGAATTTCCCTTGTGATGTCGGGGAGGAGGATCATGGCTAATCATATAACATGGTGTACAACGAGTGAAACTCATCACATAAAAAAAAGGCCAATAGAAGAATTTTCAAAGCTAGTAGGTAGATGGCGTTTGACGGCTAAAATTTGTTGGTTAACCTCATCTGACACAATAATATTTCTATAGAGATCCATGAGCTCATTGATAGTGGCCTCATCATAGATTGATTGATACTAACATGAGGCATGATGAGCTAAGAAGGAGAAGATCTATCCTTAGCCATTAGGGTTTTAGTGGTTCTTAGGGAAAAATGTTCTAATCTATAGGTTCACCAATATGATTCTATAAAATCCAGATTTTATTATGAATCTAAAAATCTGAACTGCAATAAATGGAATATACTAAAGTGTAAATGTTAAATAATTTATTTTATATTTTTAATGAAATGAAATGAAATGGGAAAGGTACTTACCAAACTTAAACTTACCTCAAAATGATTTGGGACCTGACAGGTGATGAAATGGCATAAAAAAGCATCATAATGAACCTCGGAAAATTGTTGTGGAGGCATATCTAGCTAGATTGGGGCACCTAGGGAAGGATGAGGGTGCCAGGGCACCTTGGTCTGCAAATATGGGCACCTGTTGCTCGGGAAACAACTTAGAATTTGATCTTGGTATGGTCACTTTAGGTCTTCGCATATTTTTACTTTTGTCATGTTAATGTCAAACGCTTTTCCTTAGTGTCACCGTAAACTTGTAATGAAGAATCACCTACAAAACCCCATACAAAGCATAAAACCCTAAAAATAAAGATGCAAATGAAGGGGTCAGACTATCCTTAGCGGCCACAATGGTGGACTTACAACTAAGTGTTACACTACATCTCAGACCCAATGTAGTTCTATGTGTTTATGTGTACAATAATGTGCCTAGGTTTCCCTAGTGCTAATGATGCAGAGATAATGGGCAGTAGCTAGATAAAATGCAAAATAGTGGATGGAATAGAATGAACTCCCCTTCCTATGCAATGTGTGATGTAGAATAATTCCCAAATGCAATCCCTTGCTCTATGTAGATAGCTATCCCTTATTAGAAATAGCCCACCTATAAGATAATATGTATGTTGTGTTTATATAGGGATCTCTTACTCAAATTTCGACACTAATGACCCGACATGCTTGACTAGCACCTAGGGAGATGAGAGGAAAAACTGAAAATATCGATCTTTCTAAAAAAACCAAGTGTGACGGGGACCAGGGGTTTCCCAGTGCCCTAATCCTGTCTAGGATCTCTAGTCAAATACTAGTGATGAAACTAAGTGAGTAATGATAGATAGGGATCCTTGAGATCCAACCGGAACTGTGTGAGTGAGTGAGAAAATGTGTACGATAGAAAACAATAAAGACTAATAAGATAGAATACTGGATTATGGAATGGATCATCAGTGAATACTTTTCTTGCGCAAGATCCATATATAAAACAACATACTTGGTGGTATAATAATAGTAGTAAGTGTGTGATTTTGTGACTACACCCACGTTGCCTTAGAGGATTAAGTTACCTAATTTATAACTTAGTTTCTTGAGGTTTCTTTATATGCTTTGTGTGGTTCCTTTGATTCTTTGTTTGCATGATCACATGACAACCCAAGGCCTCGACAACCTAGAAAAGAGTGTGTGAACAAAGAATACCACAACCAAACACTGTTACACAATTGACTGATATTGATCACGGCCTTAGGAAACTCATATTCCAAACCAACCTAGTTCCACCAAGAATTATCTCACAGGTGATAGCCCTAAAGGACAAAGTGGATAACTTTAATAAGTTCCGTTCAACTAACCTGGTAAAGACTAGAATTTTCCTCACCTTATCATCCGTCATACATTCATGACCCTCTTTGGAGAGGAATTGATCAATGACGAAAGATATTTTCCACATGTTCCCACAACCAATTCGTTTCCTATTTGGATTCAACGACATTGACACCAACTTGCATACCACAATCATACTTGACCGTTCCATTTCACTGAACAAGTAAGAGAGGATTTCATTTCTCTCAATGAGAAAATACCCTTGTGCCCACCGAGGATATCCATTTACTTTGATTTATCTCATAGCCATAGCCCATATATCTCACCTATTCCCATTTATCCATTCCATATCCATCTATCTGTTTCATTTCAATTGTCCTAACATGACCTTGGGAGGTCGAGTTCTCCTAGAGTCACATGTTTATTATTTTATGTACAAAATTGGTGAACCCAATGTGAAGGACTAGTTCATTTTCATTTCTTCCTTTCTTTATTTTATTTCATCCATCCTTCTCCTCTCCCACTATTCTATGGGTGTTTTACACCCCCAAATATGTCAAGTCAGGAATACGATAGGCCCATTTTGGGTCTCGAAGCTTATTATGCTCAAATGAGTATGCAACAGTCACCTTCTTTGTCAGGGTGGGCTGATAATTACTCGCAAAATATCTTATCTTCTCACATGCCCCCTCCTCAAGGGTATAATACCGATTCATCGGTTAGAATTGAGGAGATAGATGAACCGAACCACAATACACAACTAGAGTTTTCCAACTAAAATAACATGATATTCACGGGAGAATAAAATTTTTATCCACAGGTCTTATCTAACCCTTAAATCAGTATGTAAACTATTTATTTCCATTCCTATCTATCTATCTATCGATGATGAGTTCTTAGCATGACTCGCTTAAAGTGGTGAGTGTCTCAATGCTATGGATAAATCCTTGGATAGGATGTAAGGGTATACCCATATTATCCTTCAGAGAAATGTTGTTACCCCTCCTCCTACAACAAAAAATACGTCTAAAGAGGGGCGGTCTACGAAAGATCAATTTATAGTAGGATATCACATGCCTTAGCAACCCTACAAGGCTCAACACATGCCTAAACAAAATGCAAGACCTTCATCGGGTGATGTGATTTCAACATTGGTGGATAGGATTAGTGAATTATAGCTTTCCCAACCTTCACATTTTGTACCACTCACGGGGCAGGGAAAAGTTCCCTACCATGTTCAAAACTATAATCATGGTCCATCTGTACTATCACCTTTTTAGGTCTACAAGGGCATTCCTATCCCTGGATACCTTCTTACTAGATCGAGCACACTAGGCACGCCCCCATTCTCTATACAAATATCCATTACAAGGGTTAACAATAAGTGAATTCTTGAATTCCATTCCAACTCGAAATGTGACGTTCCATGGTTTTGCACCTACTAATTCGTTTCCAAATAATGTCCCTCCATACCTTTACATGTATTCAAAATCACCACAAGGGGACATGTTTTCTTATCTTGGTCTACACGGTCAGCAACATGGGCTCCTTATTCCGTGAAAAATTCCTATGTTGTGTCATACAGGCACTGTTCCACCTCCACTTCCCCACCAAGGGTCTTCAATGGTTGATTCGTATGCATTAGGGACATACTATGAATACTTGAAAGAGAATCTAGACTTCACTATCTAAGGTGTCATGATCTTGAGACCATTTCCTAACCTCCCAAAGTTCAAGAGGCATGGAGAGTTGAATGCCCACATTTAGGCATATGCATCTTCTAATAGAGAGCTACTACCTTGGGATGTGGTTATAATGAATATATTTCCCAAGACCCTTGAAGGGATTACTATCGAATCCCACAAGCCTCCATTTATTCATTCAAGTAACTCATCTCAGAGTTCATACATGATTTTTCCATGAACAAACTGCTAAAAATAGGAATCGGGAGTTCATGCACATTAAAAAACAACATAATGAATCCACTACCCATTTCATCCAAAGGTGGTGGCAATTCCTCTACTCCTCTACCAGTGCTCAAACATGGATCAAACATAGCTTTGTGATATATTCCTCTACTCCCTCAATCGAGAAACCAAGGAGGAAGTACAAAATTTCCCTCTTAGGAGATATGAGGAGGTCTTAGAGGGTTCTCTCTGCATTGACCAAGTGGTGATCAATAGTGGATGAAAGATGTATGGTTCAAATGGGAAATTAGTCACTCTCTCTCAAGGTAATTTAAATTACCCAAATGGTTAAAACAATAACAATCAAGGACCCAAGGTCCTCAACAAGAATCATGTTGCTACTACAGATGCGGTGTAAATGATCAAACTAAAAGTTAGACGTTGTATGCATTAACAACGTAAATAATGATGATAACAATGCAAACGTAAACAATCAAAGGAGTAAAAAACTTCGCTCCTCTTAATGAGGTTGAATTTTGTCACCCTCCCTTCCTCCTTAATAGGTCTAGGCCTAGGGCTCAAGATTAAATATCCAAGCTAATTTGCAAATCAGTATAAGAATCAAGGCCAAAGGCCTCAAATATTCAACTATAATAACCAACAATAGAATAACAACATGAACTATGGGCCGCAACAAAATAAGAATCAAAGACCTCACGACTACGATCCAAACTTATACTTCACCCATGGTTTTCATAGGGTCATAGGACATTATACTCAGACATTTTGTGATTGTAATAAATTCTTACAACGGCTTCTGGAAGACCAGAGACAACTCTTCATTGAGATGTTATTGGTTAATCCCACTATACCTACACAAAACACTCATATGGGGCCTATTGCTTCACATAATGCTACTCTAAGAATCTATAAATGCCCCTTCCCAACACATCTTGAAAATGGGAAGCTTAATCCTCATGGTACTCACAAGGGGGATCCTGTAGGAAATAATCATAAAGCCTCTATGTCTATAGATCCTCGAGTAGCTCCTCTATTGGACAACCAAAATTAGCCTAAGATTGTGGGCCTAGTTGAGTTAGAAACCGAATAAGAAGTCCATACAGAAACTTGCACATGCAATTATTCTTCATAGCCTCTCCATGTTTATTCCTCAATGTCATATAATACACTAATATCCCCTAAGCCAGTAAGATCCTATGATATGATCACAAATTTGACTAAGACCTTCTCCCACATCTCCTTATATTTGTTAAAGAATTTATTCACTGTATTGACCATCTACTTTATTAGAAGCAATAGGTCTTGGCCATCTGATATATGTTACACGTCCTCCGGAGAACCAAATCAATCACATAAATTCCATTTCTATCCATTGTGGAATCCTGAGAGAGATGTTAGGTTTTGTTTGATATCAACAAGATGCTAGTAACGCTAAGTTAACACGAGAGAGGAGATCCCACATTATATTTTTAAGTTTGGATTTACAACAATTATGTTAAATGATCTATGATAGATGATGGGGCTTATGTTAATATAGTCCCCTTCTCATTTCTAAAAAATTTAGGCTACAAAGAGACAATTGTTCCTCGACACGAAACACGCTAAGAGGTTATGATAGCCTTAAAAGAAACATTTGTTGGAACCATAGTGCTTCTAGTCATTCTAGGACCCAAGACTATTCTGACCAAATTCTATATTATAGATCGTGAAACCAACTATAATACAATTCTCAGAAGACTTTGTATTCACAGGATGAAGGCAATCCCTTCCACGCTATTCCAATAATTTAGGTTCTTACATCTAGGTAATGTCTTTGTGGCTCAAGGTGACCTAAAGCCGTTCAATATCCACTTAGCCAACCTTAAGAAGAAACTTTGGGTTCACATTGAATTTGAAATCTCAACTAACCACTAAACAAGCCTAATTCTTCTCAGGGATCAATTCACGTGTCTAAACTTGTGCCAATGACTGAGGTAGGATCGGCTAAGGAAATTGAAGGGGTGGATGCTAATAAAAACAAGGTTGTTATAGTAGAGACTGTGTCAACAAAAACTACAGTTGAAATTGTTAAGCTTCTAGAGAATTATTTTTCGATTGTTATCCCATTTGATTCCTTAAGCATAGGTCATGCTCTTGGAATCACCTCTCTTCCATCCGATGGCATAAGAGAGGTTTTCATGGTTGAGGTCTCAAAATTTTAGGAAGGAGATTCGAAGAATGATCAAACTTCTATCTTCCCAAATAATTGTTAGAACCTCAACTATGATTGTGCAAAGTGATGCTTTTGGCATTGGGAAGGAGCGATTCTCACTTCCTTGGAAGGGAGGGTCATGCCTTTTGCCTTCAAGGTTAACTTTGAGTGTAAAAACAACAAAGATGAGTATGAATCTCTTATTCTTTCCCTTATTGTGGCCAAGAGGATGGGTGTGAACAAAGTTAGAGTCTTGGGTGACTCACAACTCATTGTCAATCAAGTCTCATAAGTTTATGATACTGAGCGAAGCACCTTCAACTCTACAATTCCATCATTATTGAGCTTTGTAACGGTTTTAAATTTATCTCCATACAAGCTATTCCAAGAGAGAAAAACCAATTGGATGATTTTATCGCCACTTCTTCCTCTTGATTTTATCCAAGTAAGTACTTACAGGAAACCGAGTTCATCATTTCAGTCTGAGCCAAGCCTTTGGTTTGAAAGATGCCAACCAATGCAATTTTGGCATATATTGAGACTGAAAATTAGCCCGTTATGCTGGATTTTGTGGAAAATGACGAGGAAATCGTATGATACCTAAATGTTTATATAGGCCTTCATTTAACACACCAAAATAAGGGATTCTTCTTTTACCTCACCTCCCTTACTTCGAGAGATCATACAATAAATTATTTTGTATCTGAAGATTTTTAAATCTATGAAGTCGAGGAAGAGTTGGAGTTGCCTCTAACCCCACCTAAGTTTAAAGAAGGTATTATTTCTTTGATCGAAGGAACGATAGACATAAATATAGGGACAGAAAAGGAACCTAAAATCCTAAAACTTGGTTCTTCGTTATCGCCAAAAGAGATAGAATCACACATGAAGGTGCTTAAAGAGCATTCTAAATCCTTCACCTTTAGCTATAAGAAGATGACAGGTGTATCTTCCAATGTTGTAGTTCACAACCTTGTTACGAATCCTGATGCCAAACTTGTGAAACATAAATTGAGACCCATGAAGCCAAAGATGGCTTTAATGGTTAAGGATAAGGTAGTGAACTCCTTCAAGTAGGGTTTATCAAACTAGTAGATTATTCTATGTGGTTGTAGATCATTGTCTCGGCTCTCAAAAAAATGGGAAGATACACATCGTATTGATTTCCAGGACATTAACAAGGTTTTCCCAAATATGATTTTCTATGGCCTTGATCAACATTATCATTGATGCAACAACTGGATATGAGTTGTTGTCTCTTATGGACGGATTTTTTGGTTACAACTAGATAAGGATTTCAAGGAGGACCAAACCAAAACTACTTTCACTACTCCTTGGGAACATTTTGTTACGTTGTCATGCCTTTGGTCTCGAATAATGCGAGCCACCTACCAACGGGCCATGACATACATTATCCATGATCTTATTCATAATATCATGGAGACTTATGTTGATAATTTTATGGAAAAAGCTAAGAAACATGATGATCACCCTGAGGTTCTTCACATTATTCTTTCACGCTTAATCGTATACGATGTAATGCTAAATATAAGAAAGTACACATTTGGAGTAACAGGGGGCAAGTTGTTAGGTTATATCGTCTCATCCCAAGGCATTGATGTCGATCCAACAAAAATTTGGGTAGTTTTGGAAATGTCCCCTCCCACAGATGAATCAAGCATTAGATCTTTCCTAGGTAAGATTTGGGAAATTCATAGGTTTATCCTGATTCGACATACGTCGTCCACCCTATCAACAACTTACTGAAGAAAGAGTGTAGTAAAGAGTGGAAAAATGAATGTCACGAGGAATTTGAGTTGGTTAAGCACTTTCTCATGTCTCCACCCATGTTCATGTCACCAAAGGTTGATCATCCTCTTATATTGTATTCTTGAGCCACTAACATATTGTTAACATGAATATTGTCACAAGAGGATGATGACAGTGCCCTAGAAGTGGGATATCCAATTCATTATCCGCACTCTCCTATATTATGAAATGAGGTAAACTCAAACAAAAAGAAAGTGTTTGGCCATAGTCATTGCAGCTAAGAGGTTAAGGTATTACATGCTTGATCAAGAAACAAAAGTGATAGTCAAACCAGAAGCGATTGTGGATGTTCATTACTCAAGAAACCTTGTCTAAGAAGGATGGGAGATTCATCACCATAATGGGTGAGTTTGAGCTCACCTTCATTTATCAAAAATCCATCAAGGGAAAAATTATCATGGATTGGTTGGTGGAAAACCCTATAGATTGCAGACAAATAGTCGACCTAGATTTCTTCGAAGAATACGTGGTTTATATAGAGGAAAAACCTATCATTGCTTTGTGTCCTTGGTACATTGACATCATTAATCACATCATAAACTGATCATACCTTGAAGGATATAATTTACAATAGATGCAGGGGTTACGTATCATAGCCACAAAGTACGTAATCGTAGAAGAATTGCCTTACCACAGAGCCTTCGATGACATGCTTTTGAGATGCGTTGACAAACAGGAAGTGGAGAAAGTTATCTTCAAAGCCCACAGTGGAGTCTATGGTGGTCACTTCAAAGGGCATGCAAACTCTCATAAAATTCATCAGGTGGGTTATTGTTAGCCCACTTTAGAGAATGACGTTGTAGATTATATGTGCAGATGTCAAAAATTCCAAGAGTTCTCATCAAGAATACACATTACTTTGCCTAGGATCTAGAGCTTATAGTGACACCCTGGCCCTTTTCTACTTGGGGTCTTGATCGGTAGGGAATTTCTCTCCCTCATCATTGCATGGCCATAAATTCATTATCATGGCCACATACTATTTTATAAAGTGGGTTGAGGCCATACCTCTTACGATCGTACATGGATCTTTAATTACCAAGTTTATTCTAAACCAAATCATTTGTAGGTACAATGTCCCACAAATCATTATTTCAGATAATGAAATTCCTTTTAATAATGAAGAGGTGTGTGTGTTGTGTGCACAATTCAAAATATCTCATCACACAACCTCTTTATACTACCCTCAAGCCAATAAACATGTTGAGGCTATGAACAAGACATTAAAGTCCATTCTCTTTAAGATAGTTAAGGAGAACACAAGATATTGTCATCTAAAGTTGTTTATGACCTTGTGGGCCTATAGAAAATCATTATGAACACCCACAAGGAGAACCTTTTTATTTATTCTTTGGTGCCGATGTAGTCTTACCACTTGCGGTAGAACTACCTGTTGTCATGTGGATCGTGCACCTATGGAATCATTAGATGATCACGTGCAACATGGGAACATCCCCAAGGTATAGGACCTTGGATCCTTGAGATGAACCTCCCGAGAAAAGGCCAAATTACTTTTAAACTATGTGCATGTGATTGAATATCAAGGTGTAGAACTACTGACACTTAAAATAAACTACTTTATCTAATTCTTGAGAAAAGGGATAAAAGGATAACTGAAACACAAAAATGAGGTGATGCACAAAAAGTTTATGGAACTAATAGATCCACTCCACATGCACAAATTATTATTACAGAAAAATATATAACATGCACAAATCCTTATTATCCTTTCAGTCAAATCTTGATGAATATAAAACTTAGAATAACATAAGGGATTCTATATCTTCCACAACTGAAATAGATAAGTTCATATATCACAACTTGCAACTTAACTAAAGAGAGATATCTAATATGAAGGCAAGATAAATCATCACATAAAAGGAATTGAAAGCATTCACAAGTATTAAATGAATTATTGAGATGCACAACACATGAGTAGTTGAAGGAAAAATATTGTTATGTATATTACTGAGGCTAAAGCTTGTACATGAAACTCCAAAAATAATAGAGCCTCCTTACAATAAGATCAAAAATTCCTTGATCACAAAATGCATTCTCCTATTTATAGAGCGAGGTTGAGAAATTTTACCCCCTTCATTAATCATTATATACTAAAAATATAATGTGGTTACATTGATGAAACAATCCCCCACAAAAATAACAAAGTAGTTGTGCAGGTTTGACCAAGTCAAACCTACAACTCGAATGGTGTTGCAACTTGGACACTGTGTAAAAATGGTTGCTCGATTTAGCTAGTGTTGGTGCCACCCTTTCCTTGGTCCCAATCTTCCTCTTTTTATTCAATAGCTCCTTTGTGCCTGTAGTCCATAAATCATTTGATGATTCCTGGACTTACGCTTTATCTGTCCGCATGCGGAGCAACTTAGGACCTCAGCCGATTCAACTACCTTAACAAAATTTATGGTAAATTTTTAGTCTAATTTATGACTTTCTTGAGTTGACTCAAGAAATTTTAGTATGTCACCAACCTGTGAATAGAATTGAGACCAAAGGATTTGGTCACATCAGTGTCTTCATTTACTAGGTTCTTGAATTAGGAAATGATTTGTTCAACCGAAAGTGCATCAACATTCTTATCTAGAAATCTGTAATGGATTCTATCAATTCATCCATAATATCATTGAGGCCATAAAACACCTCAATCATCTTCTCATCCAACTTAGATAAGGCTTCCTCCAACATATGGACTTGAAACTTCATGGATTCAAACAATTTTGAGGTATCATCAATGATATTTTCTTTCAGAAGCGTATCGACCTCATATTTTGTACTTCTCTCCAAGTCTTGAGAGTAAGTTCCAAGTTGTCACTTTCATCAGTGAGAGATTCATTTAACTTAGAAATAGTGTCCTTATCAAAGTAAAATTCATTGTAAATATCAACAAAGTTCTTAATCATATGCTTTACTTCTTGAATTAAAATTTCAATCCATGTTCCTATTGCTTGACCTTGTTGTCCAATATTCTCAATTACAGAGAAAGAGGTGTCATCAAAGCTTGGAGGTATGACAAGGGCACTAGGTAAGTGCAAGTTGGGGGACAAAAGGCGTCATAAGTGGACGTCATATTGCAAATAACAGTGAAATCTCAACTTGTAGGGATTATTAGCAATGTGTGTACTCAAAATTAGAAAAAACTTATTTAAATATGAATCGTAGCATCTAGAATATAGTTTCTAAACTACTATTTTTTTAAATGGATAAATTTAGGTATATTAAAAACTTAAAATTCAATGGCTTGGTTTTTTTTTTTGAAAAATCCTATTATATTATAGTCTGTTTGCCCGTGATTTGGATGACCAAAACTTGATAAAAAGAAATTCCTTTCGTAAAAGTTACATGCCATTTCTTATCTTGGGATAGATTTTATTTTTTAATTTTTTGAGAAATATTTTTTTAATGATTTTTTAGGTGAAAGTGGTCGAAAACATAAGGAAAACGGAGCAATTTCTATTTTCCCACCTTAACTTCATAAAAAATATTGAAATAAAATACTTCTTTTAACATGTATAGAAGTTTTCCACGATTGGGATGGTATAGGTTTTATCACATTTTGATAAGTGAAACAAAAGTTGCAGTCTTAAACGTAGACATGAACATTCACGAGAAAAAGTGTCTTAAAGACCTACTATTGGTAAAAAATTATAAAATGATATTTATCATATTCTATTCACTTTAAAATCAATATTTCTTCAAAGCTAACAGTCTCCCCTATGCGATGGTACCATATTTGAGACATGTTTTTGATTTTTCGGCATGGTTCAAGTCCATGGAAGAGAAAATTTGATGTTTTACTGTTTTTAATGTAAAATTCAGGATTTGATGTCCACTTTTTGGTCCCCCAACTTGTTGCACTTACCCCAATGGTGTGATCGGGATGTGTGATATTTTTAGAATTGTAGTGAATTGTTCCATGTTGTTATTGAGCTCATATTTTGTCACTTTATCCTTGTCAAATTTATCCAAAAGGTTTCCCAAAGCAACTTGAACATCTTGCTTGGATCCTTCATGAGTAGCCTTCCTAAGGGAACATGTATAGATTTGGTATTTTGCCACAGTGATGGTTTCATAGGTTTTCCAATAGTCGGGGTTTATATTTCAATGAACCTCCCTAGTCGATCGAGTGATAAGTTGGAAAATACCCTTGGTCTCTTTGGTTGTCTCCAGGGAGGTAGATCTAAAATACTGAAATCAACAACATCAACAATTAGAATACAAGAATAAAAGAATAAGCTTGAGAGATGACATAGGTATTTCTACTATGACAATAGGTTAGGTTGGTATTATTAAGGAATTGGTTGCGGTCACTATGAGGGTAATGATGTGGTGATAATAGAAGGTGGAGTGGAGAGGATACTTGTGGGCATCGATGAGATGGGGGTAGAAATGGGGGGATCCTTTTAAGGAAGAGGATTCCCAAAAGGATATCATAAAGCCATAGCGTCTCCTGCAGGATGAAATAGCGGGAAGGGAAGAGAAGACCCAAGCCATGGAAGGAGATGTGGTAATGAATGTAGGAGAAATAAGAATGGAAGAAATATAGGATGTGGCTAGAGGAAGAGTGAGAGCTAGAGGGGAAGGAGAGAATGAGAATGGTGAAGAGTGAAGAGATGGAGAGAGAGGTGACTGGAACACTTGGGAGGTTGTATGAGAAACACTTAGGTTAATGACCTTTTTAGATGGCACTTTGGGATATCAACTCATGTAATGGAGACTCCGAAGGAAGATCCTGAACCTTTATAGATAAAAGAGATCTTATGATATTTTGAAGGAGAGAGTATCTCTTCTTCCCTTTGAAGGGTTGGCATGGCCCACCAATGGTTGTACCTAACGGTTTCCATAGTGAGATGCTATGATGCTTTTGGTGTGATCCCCAATGAGATCCACCATTGGTAAGTACGATTGAGAATAAGACCCACTCTTTCCTTTGTACAAAGCTTTCTTAGAGTGACCAATCAATCCATGGAAATGGTTGATTTCTAACACTATTCTGATCATAAGAGGGGTCCAAAACCTATTCATCATCTTGGAGACCTTTGGGGATGGTTACAATTCCGTATTGGGATACCTCTTGAAGAGTTAACCTTTTGAAGTCCCTTTCCCTTATTACATTTTCATCCTTGCAGTGGATCCAGATATTCTCCAATTGTGGCACGTGAATGTTGAACGATCCTTGTTTGTTGAATTTGTCCCAATAATCAAAACAAGTGTGTAGGTGAAAGGTCTTCAAAGTCATTTGTTGCATTTCCCCTTCAACATTCTTTTCCTTATACATGGAAGCACATGTGTATCTTCCCACAGTTATGGGAAATTGGGTTCCCATCTTGTGTCTATCATGTTGAATCTTATGATAGTACAACAACTATTAAACTAGCTCCATTAATATCCACTTGTCCGTGGGCAA
This sequence comes from Taxus wallichiana var. yunnanensis, assembly GCA_018340775.1. Taxonomy (NCBI): domain Eukaryota; kingdom Viridiplantae; phylum Streptophyta; class Pinopsida; order Cupressales; family Taxaceae; genus Taxus; species Taxus wallichiana. The sequence goes on from CM031243.1 coordinate 483,901,277, forward strand.
CTAGGTAACTTGTTAGGAGCAAGAAGCTAAGAATCCAGGCACCCTGATGTACATGAATGTTGGGAATTGCAAATAGATACCTCCCCATTCTCTGAATTCCTTCATGGAATCATCGATTTTATTTGGTTATAAATATCTCTATCAAAAATTATAAAATGACCACAAAGAAAGCATTGTTCACTCTTCAAAATGTTTAGGCCCTTCCTTCATTGTGAGCCAAGGATTGAATTCATAAATATGAGAATCACTCCTTGATCCTACTAGCGACAACCCTGGATAATTTTTCATACTTGTAGCCGCATATACAAGTTGGGAAGTCATAAAGAAATTACCAGAGGAAAGACATCTAAAAATTGGAAACAAATCACATTACTGATGTGTTATTCCCATCAAATAAGATCACCATTCTTCCAAATAGTGGTAATATACAAATACATCTATTCCTAGAAATCCTTGAAAGAAGGAATTCCCCTGTCTCTGCTCAACAATGTGATAATATCATTTAATTTCTGGATAAAATATGACTACGGAATAGTCTTAGGGAACCTAGACAGTGAGCTCTTGGATTTTATCAAATAAATTTTGTTGACAATTCTTGTACAAGTCTCAATTTCTTTGTCCCAATGCTCAAGGGCATACTGGAGAAATAGTGGCATATGTATCAACATCGGGAAGCCTCAATATCTCCTTGAAAAAGTCATTGTCTAGTTTAATCACCACCGTCCCATCATTATTTTTTACTATTTGGGATTCTTTGTCAAAGTGTGCGATAGCAGCGACAAACTTTGGGTACAACATTAACAGAGGGAAGGCGGAGGCCAAGGAAAGTCCACTATCAAAAATCCCTTACATCCATGACTTCTTATTCAGAGCTTTGACTCTCTCCCGAATTTTGGGAGGTCGGTGTACCACTAGGTCTATGTCTCGGATGTTGTCAACATCTCGATGCAATGCTTCAAGGGGGTGTGTCACCCTTGAAAATTTTACTTCATCTTATATTTCCCCTTATAAGAGGATTTAAACATATGTATCTAGTGAAAACTTTAGAAAACCCCACTGAAATGAGGATTGAAGGTTAGGGCGTAAGTACAACCCTACTGAAGAAGCCGTCTGAAATATGACCTACATTTTCACCATGTAACTCCAACCCAAAATTCGATGGCGTAAGTTAGGACCTATAATGCAGCTACGAAGTTTTGAAATGCAAATCAAACTAGATCTTTGGTGCAATGTAATATTTAACCTCCAACTTCCGGCGATGATCAGAGGTGAAATTGCCTTGCAAATCAGTGTCGAACATCTGATAAACCCTTCTCTCCTCCAAAAATAGTCTTTTCTCCTTCGCACTAACAAGCTTTAAAAATGGACTTAGCCATTTTTATAGGTTTGTGATGGTCAAACAACTATCAATTTACACTTCCCAAATGCACTGGTTCTTAGCATTTGAAAATTTGGGATACTGAGTTTAAAAATTTGTGGGTTCTATGTTTTAAAAGGCAAATGAGAATCAAAGGAGATCGGTTGTTCGTAAGACTTAGGTGGGTTATGCTTAAACCCACAGGATATTGAAAAGTCATGATATAAAGGAAGTCAAAGAGGATAGCTGATGGCCACTTTAAAAAGCAAAAAAAAATTATAATTCCCCCAGACTTAGAAATTGCAATGTGAAGAGCTACGTGGCGCCATTTCATTAGCTCCCATTTCATAAATATGAAAAATGCGAAGGCCCATCAAATCGAGATCCAAACAAAAGAACATTGTTTTCTACACTTTGGAAATGTGGAGCTTCTTCATTTGCTCGCATTTTGCAATTGTTAGTGGAGATCAAAGAAAAGAATGACAACACGAAGTATGTGGAGCCTTTCTATTGGCTCATACTTCGCAAATTGTTAGAGGAGACTATTTAAAATTTGAAACACATTAAGGCATGGAGATTTCTCATTGGATAATGGTTCATGGATTTCAAAGGATGGGAATCAAAAGGACTGACATGCAAAGTGCATGGAGCCTTTCTATTGGCTTTCATTTTGCAATAATCAATCGGGGAAAATTGTGAAGAAACATGGTTATTTCTTATTGGCTCGCATTTCTAGGGGTCTGACAAGGGTCTAAATGTGAAAGAGCATGGAGCCTTTTCATTGGTCCATGTCACAGGACTAAAAAGAAAAGGATAGTTTGACATCCCAAAGGAACATGGAAAGTTTTATTGGCCCATATTTTCATAAAGGCGAAAAAGCCAAAAGGTAAAAAGAAAAAGGACAAATGGTGAGTGGGAAGTAAAGCCCAATATTGTGAACCCAATGAGGAGTTGACACTTGGAAAAAGGTGAAAGCAAGTACATGTTGGTAGAGGTTGATCCCAAACCAATTAAAGGTTGCCACGTGTCAAATTTATGTGCCTCCTGATAGGAAAATCTTCAAATGGCCATATCTTTTGATCCCTGAGCTCCAAATTAGACAAAATTTATATCATTGGAAATCTCTCATCGAGCCCTTCAATTTGACATCATAAAATATGATTTTGGTGGCTTTTGGTGGGTCAAAATGGAAAACACATGGATTTTGGAGGTAGAAGAGAGACTATTTTTGGCATGCAAAATGATCAAATCAAGGTAGCTCAACCACCAGAATTGATGAAGCATGGCTTCATTTGCTTCTACAAGATAAAATAGACTAAATGATGGCTCTATAAGGTGCCCATGTGCTTTGTAGAGGATTTTAATGTATAGATTGTTGTGGTTGAAGTCCAAAAATTCATGCCCCTTCTCTTTTCCCTCTTCTCTTTCTTCCTTCTCTTTCATTCGAGCTATATATTGTAAAATATTTCATTTTGAAAGGATGGACATTCAAAAACTGTAATGGAACTCTGTAAAATTTGTTCCAAAGTAGTTGTGAGTCCATCAAACCTTCATTTTGGGCTTGGAAATGTGTTCTTGTGCCTTCCTTTACAATTGTAATGGTATGTGCATACTTTTATTGCAATAAAGCTTGTTTTGACACATTTGTCTGTCCTTTCTCATTTTAGCTTGCAACCTTGCCTCTCTTTTACTTATTGCATTGTGTTGTGCATGTATTTCTCCTTTGCAAGTTCATTATGTTGTGTTTCATGTGAGAATAGATGGTAAATGAAGCTTTGGGTCTGTGTCACTTATGTCTGGCCTCTCCTTCTTCATTTCTTTCTCTTTCTCCCTCACTAGAGTGTCTCTCACCCCTTTTTTGGTGTTATCACCACCTTTTAGCTTAGGATTTCCCTTCATGCATCTTTCTAACCCTCTCTCTCTCTCCCTGGTCCCTTGGCATGGTTAGTTTAGGATTAGTTAGCTACATTTTCCTTTCTAGGAGTAGGAGTAGTTTAGCATTAGATTAGGAAGAGGAAGTCAACCTTCTCTGAGAGGTTATCTCAAGTTTGCAAGTCCCACAACTTGAGAGATAACCCCATGTTAGCAAAAAGTAGAGATCTGCATTGCCAAATCTCAGGGTGCTACTTTTTTGTGATAACAATTTTGGCACACTTGGTGGGACAAGTAGTTAAAGTTTATATTTCACAAGTTTTCATTCAATTTATTCAAGCCATTGGTGTGCTACCTCGACACTTGATAATGCTTTGGCAGCTTGGGGACAAAAGTGAAAGCTATACATTTCATAGGTGTGTATCTTGGTCTACATCTTCATCTCAGCAAGTTTGATGTGCTCTTGGTGAGATCTCAGCCTTTAGAGGCAAGTTTCAAGCATATCTCTCCATTGATTCAAACAACCCATTATCTCAATTACAGACCTTTCCATTTGTTCTTCCATTCATTTTAATTTTATTTTCATTTCAGTCATGGCTCTCCAAGAGATTTTTCCATTCCCTCATTTTAGTTCAGTCCACTCCATTTGCAGCATTGGATGTTATCCCAAAAAAAACCTTGAAAAATCTGTCCCTTTTCTATGGAAATGGAGATCAATCTCCTATTGATCATATTCAAGATATTACCAACAACCATTGTGCTATTCATTCATGTCATAGAGAAATGTTTTCTTAGAATTTTGGTTTCATCTTTCAAAGGAAAAAAATATTGGTACAATAGTTTGGCTCCACAATCCATTTCCACATGGAATCAATGGGAGAACAACTTCACAACTGGTTCAAGGAGGATGCATATGTCATTTTTCTCATGGAACATCTCAACAAGATACAATGGGCTCTAATGGAGTTTATTCCTGATTTCAACATCATATTCACAAGGACATGACATAGAATTCCTCAAGAATACAGACCCTCACAAGGTATGGAATTCTTGTATTATTTGAGATCCTTTGATGTTGATTTAGTTTTAGTATTATTGATCCAATCCAATCCAGGAGGAAACTAGTCTTCTCTCAGATTTTTCCATTGCATCCCAAGTTGAAAGATTCTCATTCAGAAGGAAAAAGAAAACCCATCCCCATTGTTGCAATTCTTCCTCACCACCTCAAATTCTTCCTTCCCCTTGTGCAAAAAATGAAAAATCCATCATTCCTTGCCAAAATCAGGAAGCTCCTTTTCTTCCTTATCCTTCATTTGATGTTTCACAAGTTTTTCATGCCCAAAACATTCCCAAACTTTGCAAAATTCTCTCCCATCTCCATCCTAAAGCATCCCAAACCCATTCTCTAAACCATGCACTAATGTTTTTAGAGGTTTTGGTATTTCACATGTTTGTCCCTACCTTCTATCAACACTCACTAAACCAAGTTACCCTATAAGGTTGATAGAAGAAAGGAGGCTGTTATGCTTTTGGAGAGAGGAAAAACCATGTGAGTAACACTCCAAACAATAAGTTGGTCATTTTCAAGCAAAAATCATAAAAATACACTTTTTTGAAGAAAGAAAATCAAGCATTGAGGGAGCATGTTTTGGAGGGTCATTTGGCTTCTCCATTGATCAAATCAGGTCTTGTGAGCATCAAACATCTCTTCCCAGACATGAAATGAAATCAAATTTGAGTCCCAAATTTATACATCTTCTCCAACCAATTCAAATAATTTTGTATCTTGTTAAGATTGGTCTGATTCAGATTGGGAGGATGAAATGGTTCAAATTGTGCACAAAAATGGATGAACACCAAAATAGAGGAAACAAATTTGAGGAAATCAAATTGATGGGGTTGGAGGAAGAGGAGAAAGTGTTTTTCAACACTATTGGCACCCAAGGCCTCAAGGAAGAATTTATTGAAAGTGAGCAAGATGTCTTCAAGGAATGCAATGATCCTCATTGCTCTACATGTCTAGAGCTTGTTGCACTTTTGATGGAGGATCAAGATGGAATAAAGAATGGGGAAAGCCATGGAAAAACAAGTGCAAAATTAACATCCATGAAAATGGAAACAAAAATTGTTTGTTGAGGAGACAATACCAATTCCAAATCAACATACAAACAACCACATTCAGGAAGAAAGTCTACAGATGACTCCATTCATGGAGTTAAGCTTCATAGAAATGGGAAAACTTCAAGGATCAGACCATGCCCAATCAAATATTTGGCTTCATTTAGAGCCAAAGGAGAAGTTTCACCATCATGCTCACTTCAAGCATGAGGATGATCTTCAATGCACCAAAGGTCAACAACAATACCTCTCAAGTCCAAATTCGAGAGCAACTAAAAGAGGTATTTGTCTTGTTTGTTGATACTTTGAGGAGAAGGGTGGAAAATAAAGTTTCCACTCTTATCAAAGGCCATGTCCATTGCTAAATTAATTACATGGCCACACTTTGTAAAGAAGGGAAGCTATTTTCTCCTACCTTTGTTGTAGGGATTTGTTTAGCTTTTCCTTGTTTTGGTTAGGGTAGGGTAGGTAGGTTTTATTTTAGTAGAAAAGTGCATTATGCACACTCTACATGTTCCACTTGGAGCATGTATGTTTTTCATATTTTTGTATATAGTTTTTGTGTGCTTTGTTGTTGTTTGCACATCCATTTTAGTTCAGGGAAACTTTCTTGGCCAAATCAGATTTTGGGGCAAGCTTTAAGGTTCATTTTAGACCCCAAGAGATTAGTTGTAGTCAAGAGCCCATGGTGCCTCTTCCTTGGTCAAATTCACTACTTGGGACAATGCCAATTGCATGCATTTCATTTCCAAATCAGCATGAGATCCAAAACTCTACAATGCTTCATTATTTGTCAAGGATTCAATTCAGTTTTTCTCCAAAACTTGGCAAAAATCAGATTTGAGGAAACTTCAGATGCTTTTCTTTGTCTCAAGTAGATCAAAAGAGAGTAAAAACAAAGTGAAGTCTCAAGTTTTTACAATTTTCCACTCTCACAAAATCAAAATTAGAAGAATTTTCACAATGAGATGGTCAATTCTAGCTTCACCTCGAGCTTGAGTAGTTTAATGGAAAAATCAGATAGTTGGAGCAGTTTCAAAGCTTCATTTGGAGCTCCACATATCAACTTCAAGCTTCTAGACCTTCCTAAGTTCATTTCATGCTTCATACGGCCCTAGGGTAAGAAATTTCAATGTTGCATAGATCAATTTTTAAGTTTTTGGCTTGACTCCATGCCCAATGGATGCATAAAGGCTACTGATCTAATCTAGCAGGAAGATTACCCCGAGAGGTCACCAAATTGTTATCCAAAATTACCCCCTGGGTTATTTTGGCTTTAACAAGTTTTAAAAATGGACTTAGCCATTTTTACAGGTCTGTGATGGTCAAACGGACATCAAATTTGCACTTCCCAAATGCACTGGCCATTGGTATTCAAAAATCCATGGGAGCATAGTTTAAAAAATTGGCGGGTTGGTTATAAAAAAATCAACTGAAAAAATGCTCAAAATGAATTAGGTGGTTTTAAAACCCAGGACGCATCAAACATGGGACATGGTGAAAAAAACATGGAGCTTGGATAAAGAATAAAGATAATCTCGGCCACATTAAAAGCTTCAAAAGCCAAAAAGTTTCTAAGTCCCTCGGACTTAGAAACTATGATGCGAAGAGCTACGTGGCACCATTTCATTAGCTTGCACTTTCATAAATCTAAAAAATGTGAAGGCCCATCCAATCAAATCCAAACATAAAGAAGAAAATTAGATACATTTCTACACTTGGGAAATGTGGAGCTTCCTCATTTTCTCACATTTCATAGTTTTTAGTGGGGTTCAAAGAAAAAAATACTGAACAATGCAAAGTACATGGAGCCTTTCATTGGCTCACATTTCAAAATTGTCGATGGAAGACTATTTCAAAAATTCCTGATGTGCATTAAGGCATGGAGCTTCCTCATTGGCTAATGGTTTGCACAAATGTCAGAGGTGGGATCAAAAGGACTGACATGCAAAGTGCGTGGAGCCTTTCTATTGGCTTGTATTTTAAAATGGTCATTTGAGGGGAAAATTGCGAAGAAACATGGTCATTTCTTATTGGCTCACATTTCTAGGGGTCTGACAAGGTTTGAAATGTGAAAGAGCATGGAGCCTTTTCATTGGTCCATGTGTCATGAGGACTGAAAAAGGTAAAGGATAGTCTGACATCCGAAGGAATGTGGCAAAGTTTTATTGGCCCGTATTTTCATAAAGCCAAAGCCCAAAAAAGGTAAAAAAAAAGGACAGATGGCGAGTGGGGAAGTAAAGCCCGATATTGTGAACCAATGGGAGATGACACTTGGAAAAAAAAAAATAAGTACACGTTGGTAGAGGCCGATCCCCAACCAATTAAAGGCTGCCACATGTCAAATTTTGTGCCTCTCGATAGGAAAATCTTCAAATGGCCATATCTTTTGATCCCAGCTCCAAATTAAAAAAATTTATATCATTGGAAAGATCTCATCAAGCCCTTCAATTTGACATCATAAAATCTGATTTTGGTGGTTTTAGTGGGTCAAAATGGAAAACACATGATTTTGGAGAGGTAGAAGAAGACTATTTTTGCATGCAAAATGATCAAATCAGATAGCTCAACCACCAGAAATTGATGAAGCATGGCTTCATTTCCTTCTACAGATGAATAAATAGACATAAATGATGGCTCTTGTAAGGTGCCCATGTGCTTTGCAGAGGATTTTAATGAGATTTTGGTGGTTGAAGTCTAGAAAAGTCATGCCCCTTCTCTCCCCTCTTCTCTTTCTTCCTTCTCTTTCATTTGAGCTATATATTGTAAAATATTTCATTTTGAAAGGATGGACATTCAAAAACTATAATGGAACTCTGTAAAATTGTTCCAAAGTAGTTGTGAGCCATCAAACCTCCATTTTGGGCTTGGAAATGTGTTCTTGTGCCTTCCTCTAATTGTAATGGTCTGTGCATACTTTTATTGCAATAAAGCTTGTTTTGTGACACATTTGTCTTGTCCTAGCTCATTTTAGCTCTACCTTGCCTCTCTTTTACTTATTGCATTGTGTTGTGCATGTATTTCTCCTTTCAAGTTCATTATGTTGTGTTTCATGTGAGAAAGATGTACAATCGAGTGAATTTATAGGAGTGTCGGTAGGTCAGCGTACTAAATTTTTAGGTGAAAATGACAAGTAAAACTCACATTTAAATAGGAAAGTAAAAATTAATTACCCTAGATTCGTTGCATGTGTGTGGTTGGAATTTATTGTTGATCTACCATCGAAAGTTGAAAGTCGATGCATAGTTTGCATGCAAACTTCATATATCCGATTCAGTTCTAAAATACCTCTGAGATGTTTGAGGGGAAAAATTCAGAAGTAGATGTCTAGTTTGTATGCAAATTGTACATCATACTCTGAAGTCTGAAATACAAGTGGGGGACCGGAATTCATAACTCGGTATGCAGTTTGTATGAAAACTGCAACCTGAGTTCCGACTTCTAATTCTAAAATTATTATTGGGGGCGGGTTTCAGGTTTCAGAACTCAACATGCAAACTACATGTTTACTTCAGAAATCTGAAATCCAGTGGAAAATTGATACTCAGGAAATTTTTGGAAAATACAAATGTGTATAAGTCAAAAAGTTGTACGAATTTTTTTTTCAAAAGCCCTCTTGGAAAAGGAAACTTGTAAAGTTCACATTTTAGCTATCTCTTGAATATGATTTCCTATTAAGAATTATTCTAGTAGCCTTATGAAATCCATTGGGCACATGATTCGTTAACCTCAAGCAAAAAAATAGAACATAATGCAACAAAAAAACAAACAAAAACATAAAAAAAAAAAAAAAACCAAAAGCGATGTGCTAGGAACTTGGAGGAAAGGAACTAGACTAATATTGTACATGGTGAAACCTCTTCAAAATCAAACTTTGATGTGTATCTCATTTACTTGATAAAAAATGATTATCTATTGAGCCTAATATGAAAAATAAATTTTCCTCTTTTCAATCTATGATTATGTAGGGCCCGCTCTAGAGGGCATTGAACTTTACATGCATACCTGGCTTGACCCTATTTGTGTCCCATTTGAGGACCAAACCACCTTCTTGAAAATACCTATGAACTGTTTTCCTATCAAAATTTTTATTTATTTGAGCTTGATGCAGCTCCAAAGTCTTCATAGCCTTGTTCTAGATTTCCTCCAACTATAGGATCACTTTCCATTACTTGCAGCTGATGTGTTAACTCTAAAGAGGGAAATTCCAAAGATAGGGAAGCTTTTCCTCCCTACTATATACTAACATGAATCCTATCTTCCCACAAGGTATTTTTCAGTTGTGTATGCCAATTTTGTCATTTATTCTCCATTGTCCTTTTGATAATCCATATCATGTTCTTATTACTGGAATTGTCTAAACCATTACCTTGGGATAATACTTAGATGAAGTTTTTAAATAGACATCTTTCTTGACAACCCACTCACTAAGATTTGTGCTTACAAATGCCTTGGAATTTTCTGAGATATTCATGAAGGAAACGCCAAACCTTGTCATAATTCCTTCAAGAAAATCTAAGACAAATTTCCCATTTCATTCTTTCAATGCTACAGCCTCGGTCCATCGGGTGAAATAATCTGTTGTAGTTAACACCCATTTATGTCCATCATTTGATGGTGGATTTATCATCCCAATAAAGTCTAACCCCATTATACGAAGGATTTATCTACTTGAATTGGATGAAGGGGTAGGGAAACTACCCTTTGCTTTCTCTATGAAGAAGGCACATTATTTACATTTTCTTACCCACAAATGGGCATCTTTGAAAAAATCTAACCATTAATAATGAGCCCTCATAATATTTTTAGCAGTCATTCACACTAAATAATGTCCTCCTAAAAATCCATTATGAAATTCCTCCAGTATCCTATCAACTTATTCGGGACCTATGCGTCTGAGAAAAACCCCATTCAAGTCTCTTTGAAAAAGTACATCATCTATGAGGACATAGGGAATGGATTGAAGCCAGATACTTTTCCTCTTGGTTCTATCTAGGTCGAAAGGATATTCACCGGATAGTAGAAAATTCTTCATATTGGACATCCAGTTAGTAGGAATGTCTCCTTGGAGGTGATTATGCAATGCATTTTCACATTCTCTTTTTGTCTCCAAATCAGCAGCAAGTTGTTGACATAGGCCTTTTCCCTTGACTAATTTGGTTACCTTTATATGCACTTCATACTCCATGACCTTGGTAATCCATCCAGCTCATTTTTCATTCATATCCTTATTCAGTAAAAATTCCTTGACCCTTGGATGTGATACCATCAGTTGAATCTTGTTATTGGATAACATGTGTTTGAACTTCTTCAATGCCCGAATGACAACAAAAACCTATTTCTTGACAAAATAGTATTTAAGCTCGTAATCCTTGAGGGATAGGTTGAAGAAGCAAATTAGGTATTCCATCAAATCATCAATCAACTGGGTAAGTATCCCGAGATAATTTCCTATCCCCTAAAATCATAGAGGATGAAATCCTTGTCATACTTGTGGTTCACCAATGTAGGATCCTAGGAAATAGTTGTCTTGATAGCTTCAAAACTATACATACCCTCTTTAGTCTAGCTGAAAGGTATGTTCTTTTTAACATGGTCGTTAGTGGTTTAGCCAAGGCGGAAAATTGAGGTATGAACCTTCTTATGAAATTAATAGTCCCCAAGAAACTCTGGAGACCCTTCTTGTGGCTTGGGAGGAAAAGACCCAAAATGGCCCAAATTATTTCTAGGTAAATTGAAAGTCCTACTTAAACAACATGGCCCAACAAATTTCCTTCATGAACTACAAAAATGCACTTTTTGGATTCATGGAGACCCCAAATTCTCTGCATATGGTGAAAACATTTCTCCTAAGAGGAAATTTTTGTACTTCCTCATTGGTTTCTCGATTGAGGGAGTGGAGGAATAGATCATAAAGCTCTGTTTGATCCATGTTTAGAGCACTGGAAGAGGAGTAGAGGAATTTCAGCCACCTCTGGATGAAACGGGCAACATATTCATTATATTCTTGTTTAATGTGTAGGAACTCTTTGATTCATATTCTTAGCAATTTGTTCATGTCAAAATACTTTATGAATGTGCAACAAGGAAATTGACAATTTTCAAGCATGACAACGATACCCCGTAGAAAATTTTTCATGTCTTATCATTTTGAGGCACCCTAGGTCTACCCACCTAGTCAGTCCAATGACCTCCCAATTAACATTATCTCATCCCCTAGGTGATTTAGGAAATTCCATTCATTCCCCTAGGTGATTTTAGGAGTTCATTAAAAGTTACAAGCTACAAGTAGTTGTGGGAAGGGCTATCACTGGCCTTCCTAGGGCTGGAGCAACCCCATGGAGTGGAGAAAAAATACAAAATGGATGTGGAGGTGATTCAAAGGTCTTGGGACATCATGGAAATGATTCAGGAAGATTTTGGAAGGGCTCGAGAGAAGTTGGGATAGTTTCACCAAAATTAGGGTTCACAGCCTAGTCAATACACATGCCAAAACAACCGTTAAGCTTCAAAGGTGATTTTGGGAGCTCTAGATGGAGTTAGGAGAAAAAAAACATCACTAAAATATAATTCCAAGTCCCTAAAATATGGTGAAATCATATTTTTCACAACACTTTGGTGCATTAGGTCCGTAGTAAGTAGTTTTTTCTCAGCACAAGTGAATGTACAAAATAAAAATCCTATTTTTCAGGATCAAATGGAAGAATAAAGACATGATACCCCCACCATTGGATTCAAAAGGCCATTTCCAGTCAGGATCATATAAAAATTTCCAAAAATTCCATCGGGAGCTCAAGTTATCATCGTCACAAGTTGTCCTCTTGGAGCAAGTTCAGACTTAGCCAAATTTTGGGAGGACACATGTCATCTCCAGGAGCCTTGGCATGATTTTATGTCCCCGATGTCCCTTGGGTTAGGTACATCAACCTTGGAAAATTTCCCAGCCCCCATGTGACCTCTTGGAACCCCATGACCATCAAGATTTCCAGTTCAACCCCTGGTGCAATTTGGAGCTCAAATCCCTATCGCCGATCTCTGCCACGTGTCATCTCTAGATCACCATGGAATTTGATGTCCCTCATGTCCCTCATAGGTCAGGGACATAAAACCTTGAAAAATTTCCCATCCCTCTAGGAGACTTCTTGGTCACCCATGTGACCCGCTTCCAACCCCTCAATGCTTTAAAGCTGATTTTGAGCACTCACTCCCTACCGTCGATCGATCGCCACATGTCACCTTCTTGCTCACCATGGAAATTGATGTCCCTCATGTCCCTTTGAGGTGAGGGACATCAGGACAAGAAAATTCCCCAATCTCTCTCAACATGATTTTAAAATTTTAAATATTTACCTGTTTCCCGCTTCTAACTATTCTCCACTCTTAAACTCTCATGCATAACCATATCTCCATACTTCCTCTGCAACCTTCTACCATCACTCCGCCATTGCAAATGCTCAGACCAGCTCAACCAAGGAACTGAAATACCTTTCCCATGGTGATATGTAGGTCTCTAAATAATATTTTTCAAAGTTAAGAAGGAAAATGAAAGAAAATGAAGAAGAAAACAATGAAAATCTTCATTACCGTAAAATGAAAATTCATACAAATCTTGCAAACCAAACGTAATGAAGAAAAACCATATTTTGATGTTTATTCTTCTCTCCAAGACCATAAAAAATAATATTCAAACTCTCCTCATTTTTAAAAGAATTCTCATAACAAATAAATTTCACTTCCCTGGCTCAATGAAGAAAAAGTTGAATTTCCCATCAAAAACCGAACCCGATCAAAGAAAATTTCACCAGTGAAGCACCAGAAGAAAAACCTATCACAATGGAGTTGATTTCATCATGAATGGAGAAAAAAAAACAGACCTGAAAATTTCAAGCTCCATTAATGGCCACCATGACACAATAGTGGAAAAATCAGCTGAGCTACCTCTCCACTTCTTAGGTTCTAGTGGGCGAAATCGCACAAAAATTGGAGGGAATGATCATTGAAAAATCTAGTTTCACGTGAACTAGTTTTCACGCCATGAAGTCCCTATTTTTAGGGATATGGAGGGCTGTGTTTTTTTTATCATATTCTTCCCTCTTCAAGAAATTTCAAATTCCCAAGATCCGGTGGGTGAAATCATCCAAAATTCAGAGGGAAGGGTCTCCAAAAAATCTAGTTTCTCTCAAACTAGTTTTTACACGATGAAGTTTCCAATTTTCTAGAGATATGAAGGACTGATTTTTATCAGTATTCTTCCCTAGGTAGCTCCATACCCAAAGCTCTTACTAGACATAAATTTTCATTTTTCATTTATGAGCTTTTTGGAAAGTGAATCATGATGAAAATTGAGCACGAGTTCGTGATGAAAGAGCCAAATCCAAAAAGTTGTTCCCATCACAAATAGAGGTCATTTTCACCACTTACTAAAAATATCATATGTTATACTTCCTCACATGCTATAAATGATGAGTCCCACTTGAATTACAAGTTCGATCACTCAGGACAATCAAAAAGGGGTAAAATGGAAAGTAAGACAGAAAAATGACTTCTTCCCAAAATAACAGTCCCAAATAACAACCTGCTAAAAATAGAAATGTGCTAAAAATAGAATATCTCAGGAACAAAGGAGGTTGGAATATGGTAGATGGTTCAAGAAGGTGAAATTGAGCAAGACAAGTGATATGCCCCAAAATAGCAGAGCACATGCTCATATTCTAAAAATAGAAAGTTTTCATTTTGAGTGGAAAATTGCATATGAATTTGTTTTCACTCACCTTACTACTTTTTGACTCCCTTTTGGATAATGAGATGGTTTCATGAGTTGAAAAGGAGGAATGAAAACTTCACAGAGGTCCTGAAGCATCATCTTGAGTGCAATGGTTTACAAAAGCAAAGCAAGGCATCACAAGGCACATCATGTGAATTCATCTTCATCACTTAAGGAACCGAGTGATCCAAAGTGAATTGGTCAAAATGATTTCAATGAGTCAAAGGGTTCATCAACCAAGTTTCAAGGAGGGTCATCATGGGCATTGTATGTGTTCATCTCAGCTTGTAGTGGTAAACATCATAACAATGTTTCTAAACACTCATTCTATGGTCCAGATGTCCATGCATCATAGAGTTTGTGGTCATCACTAGATTGGGAAAATGATTCAAATTTATTCAAGGAGAAATCTTCATCAGTGTAGAAGATCACTAGTGGCAGAAATCTTTGCTCAAAGTTCATGGCTGCATCAAGGCATTCAAAGCATTTCATCACAAGAGGAGTGTTTTCCCTCCATCCCTTCCCTCTTCCTCTCTTTCCCTCTCTTTTCTCTCTCCCATTCTAATTCTTCATTATGTGTCATCATTGTATTTCATCCTATTCACTTAAGTGACCTATTTTAAATTTGTAAAAATATTTTCTCAAAATTATAAGAGAAATACTTAATTCATGGAAAATGAAAGGTCACGAGTGGAATATGGAAATGAAGAGTCATGTGAGGGAGGTGAAAGGACAAATTCAGATTGCTATAAATTGTAATGAGCTCTTCATTCCAAAGGGTTCTAATTCTGAAATTCTTCTAGCTAGTTGTATTCTTGTAAGTTCATGAGAGATATTTTTCTCACTTGTGAGTGAAAAGAGTTAGCCACTTTTCCCCTATTCTCAATGTCTTCCATTCTCATACTATGTACAATTTCTTCTTGAGCATCAATACAAGAAGAAGAGTTTTGATCCTTTTTTTTACTAAGGGGTTTACTGATACTTTGTGTTCATTAAATTCTAATTGGTCTTGTTGTTGTTTGTAGTATATTGTTTCTTCCTAATTTTAGTGCATGTGATGAAATTTCTAACTAGTGTGTGTAGGAATCTGATTTTCTACCTACAACATTAGTTCTCCTACCTCTTTTCTCACTCCCCTTTCCCACTCTTCGAAAAAGTCTTCCCTAGCAAGATATTTCTATTTTTCCATAGGGTCAATGGAGTGCCCCTATTGGATCCCCAGCCACAAGGCCACCAGAAAATCCACCTTTACTCACATGCATATACGGAAGCTGCACCAGTTAAGTAGAGGGACTTAGATTCCCGAGCATTGGTAAGAAATCCACAAGTTTTTCCACCCAAAAATTTTCTCACAAAAATTTTTTTGCACCCACCGTGGGGTAGATTTAGCAACATCTACACCCAAAATATGACCATAAAGGTCCCAAAATCAAAAATAAAAATCAAAAAAAAAAAAAAAAAAAATCATATTTCAAAGGAAAATCATTTTTTGAAGGTGAATCCATCAAGGAACAAACCCCTGTCACATTTTGTTTCCACATCATGAAGAAATTTCCAGATTGGAGTGAAGTACCAATGAGTGACAATGAAGAAGAAGAAGAAGATGTCTTCCTAGAAAATAAGATCATTGATCAGCCATGGTTCCAGACTAGTATTGACAAAGGAAAGAAGAAAGAACCTATCACCGATGAAGAAGAATGGATTCAAAGGAGACATAAGATAAGGTGTGAAGTTCAAGAATATGCCAAATTCTTACAAGAGATGAATGAGCAACTTGAAGCAACCCATAGCGAGGAAGAAGAAGAGGAGAGTTTTCCTATAGAGGAAGATCCTGAAGATCATTCATACCATAGGGTTTTCATACCCAAAAGGTTCTTGAATGCCACTAAAGAAAATCCTATCCTTGAGCCTTCCGATGAAGATAAAATCAGCATTCAAGAAGATGATGAAAGACAAGATGGTGCAAGATCCATGAAGAAGATTTTTGCAATCTCACACATCTCACTACAAAATTGAGAACATTATCCTTCTTCCACCATTCTCTAGATGAATTCATTGCATATGTGATGAAGAAATGAATATTTTGAAAAGAGAATATGTGGAAAGGCTTCAGAGCATAATAGAAGGAAATTTGACCCCAAAGTCTTTGATGAAATTTTGAGGTATGCTTTAGCTCTACAGAGAAGATATGAACATCTTAAAGCTCCACATCAAATGGAGGAAGAAGATGAGATGTGCCCTATGGAAGAAGACCCATATTTCTGCCCATACTATGAGGTTTTCATTCCCAAAATATTCTTGGATGCTTCTGAAGAAGATCTTATCATGGAACCTCCCAATGAAATCCAAAGCAACATCATGGAGGAAGAAGTAGAAGAGACAAAGATAGAATCACCATTCAAAATTCCATTTGGCTCAAGTCACAACCCATGGGGGAATAATATATTCAATAAAGGAAGATCCTTGCTGCATAATGGATGATCCAATGCTCTCTGAAGACTCCACCAATGATGAAGAAGATGGCCAATTCAAAGTAAGCATGATGATCTCTTTTCAAATTTTGATCTTTCAATTAATGATGAAATGGAGAGATGTGAAAAGTGCAAGAAATTCACCCGACATCATGGTCCAAAGATGATGAATTCAAGATGGTCATAGATAATCTTCCCTCCTATTTTGATTCTTCAAGTGATGTAGAAATGTTGCATGAAGAAATGGAGGAAGTCAAAGAATCAAACTCTCTTCTCGATGCAATCATGGATGATCAAATGGAAGAAGCCCACTCTCTTTTCAAATCCAAGGAGAATGAACAATTTAAACACAACCTCTACTCACTCGGGAGAAGAATCATCATCACGGTGAAAACATAGCCTTTCATCTTTCACTTGAGTAAGAAGATTCAATAATGGATGGTCAAGATGTAGCTGAAAAATTCTTCTCATACTTGCTGCCCCAACATGGTTCTCTCTACTTCTTCTTACAAGAAGAAGATGATATGGATTTTGAGCTTGAAGGAGTTCCCTTCCCACAAAGCTTGGACCTCTTCTCCTTATCAATAGGTGTCATGAATCAAGTATGCCCATGTTTGCAAGAAAGTGAATCTTTGGCAACACAAATCATGGAAGAGGTGAACAGAATGTTTCAAATGAATCATGGGCCCATATGGATCAGATTTTTAACCATCTCCTGAGGCACAACAAGAATATTCTTCCAATGAAGATAAAAATGAGCCTATGGAAATTTCAGAAGAACTATTTGTACAAGATATCTTGAAGGTTGTGGAAGAAACTGAAGATCCTCAACTCAGCCTTGAACTCTTAACCCGAGCTATGGAGATACAAGACATGTATGAATCAATTTGTGCTTCCTATTTTGGTGGACCAAATTTTTGATGTTGAGATGGAGTAGTTGGATAATCTTGATGACTTCCCTAATACTTTGGTTGATGAGAATGGACATGAAAGCATGTATTTTTCTTCCACATCATGTGAAGAAGTTCATGAGTGCAAAAGAAGAAAAGTTCATGAATCTCCTTTGGACATCTCCAGTTTTGAAGACAACACCTCCACCATGGAAGAAGATAATAACATGGAAAACATTGAGCTGATTTTCATTGAAGAAAGTTGTTCAAAACATGGAAAATCTGTAGAAATGTTTGGAGTATATTCAAAACCAACTTGTCCCACCATTTCGAATGGTCCATCAATGAAAAACAAGAGTTCATATGGAAAAATCCAATGAAGGGTGAAGAATGCTTATATGGCCAAACCAAAAGCTGCAATTTTGAAAATGATATCAAGATGCACTCCAAACAAATGCATATTGGTGACAATTTCTCTAGACAACAAAGTGGGAGTATGCATGATTCTTTCCAAATGATCCAAAATCAGACTACACTCACCATCCTCCAAGCTCCGATTCATCTTGAACATGTTCCCATGCTGCAACAATATCTCAAGGATGATGAAGATCTCTAGCTCAATGATTTAACCTCCATGTCTAAAACACTTTCTCAAAGAAACAAAGCGGGATGTTCAGGGAAGTTCTTGAATGGGAAGAAAATCAGTTTGTTCTCACTCCTTCCAAGTGTTTTGCTGATATAAGAGACAATTTGAAGTTGCAAATTCAAAGAGATGAATTTTTTCATGATAGGAGAAATTTTCCCACTCTTGAAGACATGGAAGAATGGTGTCACATGGTCACAGGACAAAGTCAAGAGCATCAAAATACAAAATTTGAAAAGTGATGAAGTGTTCATTGGATGCAAGAACATTCTCTATGTAGTATGAGTACGAAGATGGAATTATGGTCAGCCTTCTTCTTCTCAAGCCATGCAAAAGCCATCACCAAAGCATGGTTTGATCAAATAATAGTTTTTGTGCTTCAATGGTCATACTTCAATCCATTATTTCATGATGGCATGTACTTTTCTCAACTCATTTTGGGTATGTGTATATCCTTTCCCACCTCTATAAATTTCCCCCCCCTTGTATATAATTTCCTTTCTATGGTGTGTTTTTCCTTTTGTGTGTGTGTCATGTGTTTCTTTCCTTTCTCCTTGTTTTGTGTGTGTGTGTTTCCTTCTTCTTCTCTCTCTCTCTCTCTCTCTCTTAGTAAGTTATACATGACTCAGGCCCAATGGATAAGGCACTGGTCATTTGTTTTGAAATGTTGAGATTCTGGGATTCTCCATGTCATGTCTTCACTACACTCATTCCATGTCATGTCCCCAAGCTAGAGCCAATTGTTGTCATGCAAATGTGCAACAAGAAATTAACAATTTCTAAGCATGACAACTATACCCCCCGTGTAAAAATTTTTCATGTTTTATCATTCCAAGACACCTCAAGTCTTCCATCCAGTCCAAGTGACCTCACTAGATAACAATAATTATCTCATCCCCTAGGTGATTTAGGAAATTCCATTCATTCCCCTAGGTGATTTTAGGAGTTCATTAAAAGTTGCAAGCTACATGTAGTTGTGGGAAGGGCTATCACTAGCCTTCCTAGGGATGAGAAACCCCATGGTGAAGAAAAAAAGAAAAAGTGGATGTGGAGGTGATTCAAAGGTCTTGGGACATCATGGAAATGATTTAGAATATTTTGGAAGGGCTCGAGAAGTTGGGGTAGTTTCACCAAAATTAGGGTTCACAGGCCTAGTCAATACACATGCCAAAACAACCACTGAGCTTCGAAAGGTGATTCTGAGAGCTCTGGATGGAGTTAGGAGAAAAAAAAAACATATCCAAAATATAATTCCAATCCCTACAAGATGGTGAAATCATATTTTTCACAACACTTTGGCACATTAGGTCTGCAAGGTAGTTTTTCTCAGGCAAGTGGAGTACCAAATAAAAATCCATTTTTTCAGGATCAAATGGAAGAATAAAGACATAATACCCCACCATTGGATTCAAAAGGCCATTTCTAGTCAGGATCATATAAATTTTTTTCAAAAAATTCCATCGAGAGCTCAAGTTATCATCATCGCAAGTTGTCCTCTTGAGCAAGTTCAGACTTAGCCAAATTTTGGGAGGACACGTGTCACTCCAGAGCCTAGTGGGATTTTATGTCCCCAACATCCCTAAGAGGTTTAGGTACATCAACCTTGAAAAATGTTCACCCAGCCCCATGTGACCTCTGGAACCCCATGCGACCATCAAGATTGCCAGTTCCCCCAGTGTAATTTGGAGCTCAAATCCCCTACCGTCGGATCTCTCGCCACGTGTCATCTCTAGGACCACCATGGAATTTTATGTCCCTCATGTCCCTCACAGGTCAGGACATAAAACCTTGAAAATGTGCCCCAGCCCCCTAGGAGAGACTTTTGGTCACCCATGTGACCCACTTCCATCCCCTCAGTGCTTTAAAGCTTTTTTAGCACTCACTCCTGTCATCGTCGATCATTACCACATGTCACCATCTTGATCACCATGGAAATTGATGTCCCTCACATCCCTTTGAGGTGAGGGACATTAGGGACAAAAAAAAATTCACCCAACCTCTCTCAACATGATTTTAAAATTTTAAATATTTACCTGCTTCCCGCTTCTAACTTCTAACACTCCCGTGCACAATAGCCATATCTCCATACTTCCTCGAAAACCTCTACCACACTCCACCATTAGAAATGCTCAAAACCAGCTCAACCAAGGAACTAAAATACCTTTCCCATGGTGATATGTAGGTCTCAAATAATATTTTTCATCAAGTTAAGAAAGAGAAATGAAGAACAATGAAAAAGAAAAACAATGAAAATCTCCATTGTCCGTGAAAAAAAATTCATAAATATCTTACAAACTAAGTGCATGAAGAAAAACCATTCTTTTTGATGTTTATTCTTTTTCCAAGACCATTAAAAAACATACTTTCAAACTCCTCTTTTGCAAGGAATTCATCAAGTGAATAAATTCCTTTTCTTCGGCTCCACGAAGAAAAAGTTCAAATTTCCCATCAAACCGAAAACCGGATTGAAGTAAAATTTCACCAATGAGACAAGAAGCAAAAACCTATCACAATGGATTTTATTTCATCAAAATGGAGAAAAAACCAGACCTAAAATTTCAAGCTCCATTAATGGCTGCCATGACACAGTAGTGGAAAAAATCAGCGAGCTACCTCTCCACTTCTCAGGTTCCAATGGGTGAAATCACACAAAAATTGAGGGAATGATCATTGAAAATCTAGTTTCACGTGAACTAGTTTTCACACCATGAAGTCCCTATTTTTAGGATATGGAGGGCTATGTTTTTTATCATAATTATTCCCTCTTGAATAAATTTTCAAATTCCCAAAGATCCGACAGGGTGAAATCATCCAAAATTCAGAGGGAAGGGTCTCCAAAAAATCTAGTTTCTCTCAAACTAGTTTTTGCACATGATGAAGTTTCCAGTTTTTGAGATATGAAGGACTGATTTTTTATTAGTATTCTTCCCTGGTAGCTCCATACCCGAAGCTCTTACCAGACATAAATTTTCATTTTTCATTTTGAGCTTTTGAAAGTGAATCATGATGAAAATTGGAGCACGAGTTCGTGATGAAGAGCCGAATCCAAAATAGTTGTTCCCCACAAAAAGGTCATTTTCACCACTTACTAAAAATATCATATGTTATACTTCCTCACATGCTATAAATGATGAGTCCCACTTGAATTACAAGTTCGATCACTCAGACAATCAAAAAAGGGGTAAAATGGAAAGTAAGACAAAAAATGACTTCTTCCCAAAAATAAGAGTCCCCAAATAACAACCTGCTAAAAATAGAAATGTGCTAAAAATAACAATATCTCAGAAAAAGGAGGTTGGAATATGGTAGATGGTTCAGAAGGTGAAACTAGAGCAAGATAGGTGATATGCCCCAGAATAGTAGAACACATGCTCATATTCTAAAAATAGAAAGTTTTCATTTCGGAGTGGAAAATTGCATATGACTTTGTTTTCACTCACCTTACTTATTTTTGACTCCCTTTTAGATAATGAGATGGTTTCATGAGTTAAAAGAAGAATGAATGAAAACTTCATGGAGGTTTACTGAAGCATCATCTATGGTTTACGAGAAGCAAAACAAGGCATCGCAATGGTTTATCAAAGTAATTAGTTAGAATGATTTTAACAAGTTAAAGGGTTCATCAACCAAGTTGCACATCATGTGAATTCATCTTCATCACTTATTTAAAAATATATGCTCCCTTTTCTTTTCCGCCTGGGTCCTTTGAAAATACCTCCTCCTTTGAAATATGGGGGAAAACCCCATATTTATAACTTAGATGTGAGACTAAATTGCAGGTTAAATGATACCCAGGGTGGAGTAAAGTAACTTGAGTTAGGGATATGATGTGATCACATGGGGACTACGGTTTAAATTATTAGATGTAGTGGGGGGCATGGTGGGTGAGAAGATTCCAAAAAAAAGGTGTCGGATGGATGCATTTATGAATTAAATAATTTTTGAGATACGGGGATGATTCCAAAAATTGAATTATCAAATGGGTCCATACGGAGCCCATTGATAATCAATCAAACAATGTGAAAAAATAGATAGGATTTTATTTAATTTAAGAGGAAGAGATGCGAGAATGCAATTAGCGTGCATATAATATTACCGAGGGGCTCTATACCCAAAAATAGGTGTCTACATTTTCCCCCTTTTTTTGAGTGGTTTGCGATATCAAGCCACGAGACAAAAACAAAAAGGGTTAGATGAAAGATGTGTCCAAGGATGGATGAAGACATCATTAAAGGAAAGACGCCTAGGAAAAAAAAAAAGATCGCAATAAATAAAAAAGTATGGCGGTGACTCCAATATCACATCGGTAGAGGAAAATTGCAGTCTCAACGAGAGACAGACGACAATATTCTACAGACCAGTGAGTGGGTGAAGACCACTGCAGTATGGATGTAAACCAAGATGACCAATGGGTCATAGGAAAACATCAAAATATGTGCAACTAAATGTGAAAGATGTGCGCAATCCTTTTTGCGAGGAATCATGCGAAAAATCATGCATCCAAAAATGGACGAGAATGAAGATAATGATGCCCCAGCACAAGGCACGAGAAGGACACAAAGTGAGTTATATGTGTTGACAAGTACAAGGATGAAAAGGTGCCCCAACATAAGACATAGATAGATGTTGAAATAAGATATCTCGGGGGAATACTCATAAATGTGGATATGATGAGCAAACAAGATAGAAGGATGAGATAAAATGCCCTAAAAGGATAATAAATATGATGGCAATCATGTTTTATAGGAATGATGCATAAGTGTTAGAAAATTAGAAGGTGAAGAAGACAAAGAAGTCTTGCTTCTTCGACAAGTATGATAAAGATACTTTTGTGACAAAACAAAAGCAGAGAAAATATTCATGGAAGAGAACAAGATTAGATAGGTGATGGTCATTATGGTATCTTCCAAGACAAAAATGTCAAAAGAATATGGGAAGAGATTCTTAGAAATGGATATGATGATGCCCTTGTGAGAGGACTGACGAAGATAAAAGATATGACAAGGTTCTTAAAAAGAGAAGAGGTCAATGTGGCAAAGAGAAGAACAAGAATGGTAATGAAAGGGATAGATGGTGATACATAAACGGAGAAACATCGGCATTGACTGTGAATGCCAAATGTAAGGGATGTTGAGAAAGAGAAAAGGGAATAAACAGGAGGATTGGTTGATTATTAGAAGAGAAAGAAACATTGAATATGATGGTGGCAAGGATATGGAATGGAGAAATGGAGATGGAGGAGGAGAAAATAAAGAGTGAAAGGGGAGGAAGAAGATAACAAAGAAGGATTATAGAGAAAGGGGGAAATGAAGAAGGAAAACAAAGAGAAGACAAGAAAAGAATAGAGTAGAGGATGAAATCATGAAAAAGGGAGAGTGTTATTCAAGACGAAAGGCATGATGAAGGATGGAGCAGAGGAAAACAGAGAGGTAATGGAAAACAAAAGAGATGATAGAGCAAAGAAAATTGAAGGAAACAGATCATAGTGAGGAAATCCAAGGCAAAGAATATGGAACTGACCGCATGGAAATGCATGTGGATGATGAGATGATAAAGGAAATGGGATAATGCTGAAGAGTCAGGTTTTCGATGGGAAGTAAGGAGGAAGTGCGAGGTAAAATGGGGAAAAAGATGATGTAGAGGAAGTAAAATAAGACGAAGATCAGAAAGGAGGAGAAGACAACGAAGAAAATTATGTAGACGGAAGGGAACCAAGAATGAAGATATTTGGTAAAGAGTGAGAAGCATAAGGAACGTAAAGAGAAACTTGAGGGAGGACTTAGCTTATCTCTTGTTGGAAAAGAAATGGAGATGCATGAGATGAGGATATGTTGATAAAAGAAAATAGAGAGAAGGTGTATGATGAAGACAATGAAGAAATTGGCAAGGAAGAATGACAAATAGAGAGGTGACGAGGAAAAAGAAAGGATGAGATATAAAGGCAATGCCAATGAATGGATGTTAGGAGAAATCCACCGATAATGATCAGTAGGAAAAGATGGGACAAAAGATAAGACAAGGGAGAAAGTAAACGAAGAACGGGAGGGGGAACACCAATGAAGGGACGTTAGGAGAAGTCCTCCGATAATGATCAGAGGACATAGAGGAAGGAAGGAATGAAGATAGAATGGAGGAGGTCAAAGAAAAGGATTTAGGCTGTGCAGAATGGGGATGAGTGATTTTTAGGAGAAGTCCACCTGATAATTACTAGTGCAGAAAACAAAAGATTATGATGAAAGAATGTTAGGAGAAGATCAATGACAATGACATGTAAGTATGGGGGTAGATATGTGGGATAACTCTAGAAGACAGAGTGGAAAGAGTAAAGAAAGGAGGGATGATGTGTAGGAAGATGAAGACGAGGAGGATGAGATGTAGTGGATGAGAATGAATGAGAGAGAAATGAAGAAACAAGACATGAAATGAATAGAGAAGCAACGGTTAAGTAAGATTACCTAGCGACGGATGATGGAGATGAACAAGGGACCAGAGTAAGTGGTGTTACGAGAATGAAAGAGGAGGTGAGAGGATGTGATCATGGGGAATGCCAAAAAAAAATTTGATGGAGAGAATGTGGGGTAGTGGGGGAGTGCAGATGACAAATCATGCTTAAGAGGGACTCTTAAGTAAGATCCATGCCACCAGAGGATTTAAGTAAGATCACCAAACCGGAAGTGACAATATGGAAGGAGAAAGACAACATTGTATTGGATGCAGGTGTGGAAGGGTTGGTTGGAATGGATGAGTATGATGAGAGGTGGGAGAGACAAAAGATGAGGAAGAGATGATGGGAGATGGAAGGATCAAATGACCAACCATTCTTAAGAGAAACTCTTAAGTAAGATTGCCCTATGATGGAGATGGTTAAGTAGGATCACCAAACCAAGAAGAAGAATAATGATGAAAATACTGAGCAGTGTATACCAAAATGGAACAAGAGATGAAAGGAGGTGATATCAAAGTGATAACAAGGAAACAAAGGAGTGTGACATGAATGGATGGAGGAACATATGCAAGTGTAGATGGAGAGTGTAAGGGCAATCCTTAACTGGGATGCCCACGTGGTGGTAGTGATGATGCAAGAGTGTTAAGCGGAAAAGGAGGAGTGGAAAGATGTTTGTGGTGGTGATTGTCATTTGTTGAAAGAGGAAATGGTGGAGAAGCTTCTACAGTGGGAGGATCCAAGGAAGAAGATATACCTTAACTAAGGTTCTTTGGCTATATGGATGGTTAAGCAAGATTTTCAAACTAAAAGCGGAAGAGTAAAAGAGAAACTCAAGAGGAAAGACAAGTAAGATATCTGGCATCGTGCAAGGGGACAGAAAGGTGAGAAGGATGATGTGGAGACAAATGGTGATGAGTGGACATGGAGAGCGAGGAGAAATGGATCAAAGATGGTGTTGAACATGTTGAGAGATAAGGAGCTGCAGGATAATGAAATTTCCTTGAGAAGGACCCTCAAGTAGGATTCATAAACTGCAATAGCAATCAAGTAGAATTCACAAACCAAAGAGTGTATTTACAAACACATTCATGGAGATGATGGATAGATATAAAATTCATAGTGTGAAATTTGATGATTTTTATAAAATATGATTTAGATGAGATGAATGGAACATAGCTATAGCAAGGGTATACAGGGAAACTATGTTTCAAAATAGGATTGAGATAAATAAGAAAGGGTTACCACTCAAGGCATTGCACTTGTAGCCAATAGCAAGTGTTAATACATAACCAACGATAGTTAGTTATACCAAAAGATCATGAGGGAAATATGGATGAAGGATGCTCGTAATCCTAATATTGACATGACAAAGGGATCAAAGATGTGACTTGTACATGGGAAGAGGGATCTCCAAAGGTGGTGTTCCTTAAGTCTATGCCCCAGCTCTGGAAAAGGGAAAGAAAATAGTAGAAATTTGATCAATGCGGGAAGCTTTTGAAAATGTTGATAAAAGAAGGTTGATCAATGCGGAAAACCTTCCAGATGCCATAATAACAGAGTAGCCATCCTTCGAGGGTATGGTCTACTTTATACATAATATAGATGGCAAGAATAATATGATAGCCATCCTTCAAGGGATCGGTCTATTTCTTTTGATTTTTCTTGGATTTTGATTTGTATACTTTTTTTTTTTATTTGCATGAACAACTATCCTTCGAGGGATCACTGTATTTTTATAACTTTGATTTTTCCTTTTACATACATGAATTTGAGTTTCACATGGGGAGAGCTAGGAATAGCTAAGTAAACCACTTAAGAGGGATAAGGAATGTACAAGAGACACCTGGACCCTTCGCATGGCTGCAATAGGAGAATGAGAAGGTAATGGATGTAATGGTTATGAGATCACATCAAAGTAGTGAAGGCGAGACTACATAATTTAGATTATTACAATGATAAATGGAAGGGGCTAAAGATGGTAGAACAATCTAAGGATGTAACTAAGTTCTCATTGGTAGATATGCTAACAGTAGATTGGTCAAGTGCAATGCATTAAGAGGTTCCATCTCTAGTTTACCACCACGAGAGAGGAAGACAATGAAGTTGTAATAAGATGAGATGATAGCCAAGAAGGAAACAAAAACTATATATGACCACAATGGTGGATTTAGATGAAAATAAATGATGATGCCCCAAGAGAGACATAAACATAGAAGGACAATCATGGCCTCAAAGGAGGGCTTGATGAAATAAATGGTGTCCCAAAAGAGACACACATATAGCCACAATGGTGGAATTTGAAATAGATGGTGCCCTAGAAGAGACAAAAATATAGCCACAAAGGTGGACTTAGAGAAAAATCTCCTCAATGGAGAGACAAACATGGCCTCAAAGGAGGGCTTCAATGAAAAAGATGATACTCCCAAAAGGAGCATAAACATAAAAGAAAAATATGGCCTCAAAGGAGGGCTTATGAAATAAACGATGTCCCAAAGGAGACACAAATATAGCCATAATGGTGGACTTTGAAATAGATGGTGCCCTAAAAGAGACACAAATGTAGAAAAAGGTCCCTCAATGGAGAGAAAAACATGGCCTCAAAGGAGGGCTTTAATGAAAAAGATGATACTCCCAAAAGGAGCATAAACATAAAAGAACAAATATGGCCTCAAAGGAGGGCTTATGAAATAAACGGTGTCCCGAAGGAGACACAAATATGGCCACAATGGTGGACTTGAAATAGATGGTGCTCCGAAGAACACACAAATATAGAAAAAGGTCCCTCAATGGAGAGACAAACATGGCCTCAAAGGAGGGATTTGATGAAAAAGATGATACCCCCAAAAGAGGTATAAATATAGCCACAATGGTGGACTTCCCAAAAGGTCCCTTAATGGAAAGAGTTAGGATATCAAAAGATTTTAGATGAGATTGGTAGATTTGGATGGGATAAATGGTTGGAGACCATGTTAGTGTGTTTAGTAAGATAAGCGGAATTGATAAATAATGGAGGGCATTCCTTAGGAGGAATGACATGGGCTAGATGGATGTTAAGGGATGATGTGGATGGAGAGGATCATGGGAGGAGATCCGATGATGGGATATGGATTGGATTCAAGGTAGATGGAGAAAGAAATTTTCCCTTAATGAGGAAATCATCTTTCTCAATAAGGTTATGGACGATTGACCGAAAGGCCTTACAATGTTCGATGTTATGACCTGAGGTACGATGATAAGCGTAATTGTAATTAGGATTGAACCATGATGGCTTGGGACCATAGGGATTAAAGGATTTAATAGGAGGAAGTTTGATGGTATATGTTCGAGTTAAATGTCGAAATATATTTGTGTATGACCCCATTGAAGTGTCATGGGGAAGGTAACTCTTATGGGTTTTGATAGGATGTCTCACTTGGAGTTAGGAAAAACATAATGTAGATTAGATGGGTGAATTTCGTGTTTTGGAGGAAAAATCAAATTTGGTTGAAGGATGATATTGTTTGGATGTGGATTGATTATTGCAAGATGTCATAGATGGAAAAACTGATCCTGACATGGATGTTGTGGCATTAGATTGTTGAGAAGAGGAAAACCTGAATGTTTCCGTGGATGCGCAGGGGACTATTAGGGATGTTTTCCCCAGCCTTAGACTTTGACTGAGAAGATTTACCTCTAGCAGGGATGAAAATAATTTCAACCGGAGGATCTGATAGCGGTGGTGTGGTTATTAATGGAGAAACTATTCTAAAACAAGACGAAGATGTTAATGAAGATATAGGTGTTTGTATGATGTGATTAATGATATCTATGTGAGACATGGATTGTTTTAGTTTTGGCATGGAAAGAGATGATTTTTAGAGGGAGAAGGTAAAACATATTTATTTGATTTAGGTGGATGTGTTGGTATAGTAGGTGATTCAAGGGGTATATTTGATAGGGTTGTAGATCGAGAGGATTTGGTTGATGTGATAGGAGGATTGGGTAAAGAGTATTGGGGTAGACTGGGTGATGTGGCCATGGGAAGGTTGTCAAGGTAGAGATAGGTGGACTTGTTGATATGATAGGTATAGGGGTAGCTGGGATAGATAAAGATGTAGGCATTTTTGGAATATGTGGAGATGTGAGTGATGTGATAACCGATGGAGTAGACCTTATAGGTATGGGTAATGCAACAAATGTAGGAGCATTTTCGGGTGTAGAAGTAGAAGAGAACTGGTTGTTTCATAAATGTTTCGAGGGGTAAGAATGATATGTTAGCTAATGGGGTTGATTTCAAGGTGGGGTTGTAAGGGTGCATGTAGTAGAACCGAGTTTTTGGGATGGTTGTGAATGATGTTGGTGTAACAAATGTACTTGATAGATAGATGACAGTGAATGAATAGGTGTGAGAGATGTAGGGATATGTGTGGATATGAGTGGAGCTAATAAGGTGTTGAAGATGATGATCTAATGTGATAGATTGGGGTGTATAGGTTCTAAATAAGGGAAATGGGAATAATGTCCACTGTGGGAACATGCAGAGTTGGTGACAACATGGGATCTTGATTGACAGTGTCAACCATACAAGTGTTTGATAGTTGAGATGTAAAGGGGGTGATGTTATTTGTTGGTGGTTGATTAGTTTGCACAGTGGAGGTATCAATTTGGATATCCCCTTGATTTACAAGTTGTTGGACATGATCTTTGAAGGAACAACATCTCTCAATGTCATGACCTTTGACTCGATGATATTTACAAAAGTGGGCCTCGTGATACCAAATAGGCTTGGCTTGTGAGTTGTCCATGGGTCGTATGGGAGGAAGTTGGATGGATTTTACGCTCATCAACTTATCAAATACATAACTGTATGATTCTCCTAAAGGAGTGTAGTTGGTTATTGATTGAGGAGATCGTTGTTGAGACCATGTGCTTGGTGTAGATGGGGATGAGGGTTCAATGACCACAGTGTTGGCCACAACCTTGAACTCGCCATTATGTGTGAATGGTTTAGTGGATTCAATTTTGATTTAGTTGAACTTAATTTAAGATGACCTTGCTTAATGGCACGGTTTCGAGCTTGAGCCATTGTGAAAGCTTCATCAAAGGTTTAGAATGATTGGATCTGCAAAGTGGATGATATATGTTTGGCACACGAATGCAAGAATAAGTCGATGAGTTTGGTTTGCGGGATAGTGAAGGATAGTTGGTTTATAACATCATGCCATCATGTGACGAAGTCGGCGATGGGCTCATTTTCATACTATCGAATGGTATATAGATCAACGATAGTGGTCTTGCGTGTGATATTGATAGAAAAGTGTTCTAAGAACAACTGTGCAAGTTGAGTGAAAGAGAATAAGGAATGTCATGGGATATTGTTATACCAATCTAGCCTGGGACCAGACAAAGACATGGGGAAAGTATGAAGAAGTAAATCATGATCATACGCGATAAGACAACATGCGTGTTTAAATGCGAGGAGATGTTGTTGGGGATCTTCTTTATTGTTGAATTTATTAAATGCAGGAAGTTTCCAACGAGGAGGATAGGGTTTAATTGGAACCGATGGATGAATCGGTTCATTACAGATGTGTTCATAGGATAAGGTGTTCTTGGGTGGTATGGTAAGGGTTTCTAAACTGGATAACCGATTCATTAAGGCGTGAATTGAATCACTTGAGGTGTTGTAAGGTTGAGATTGGATCGGCTGTGTGGTTTGAAAAGTAGTTTGATAAGGCAAATGATGTGTTTGTGGGTGTGTGGGTGTTTGGTGAAGTGTCTGATAAGGTGGTTGATAAGTTTGTGGATAGGATGTTTACGGAATGGTTTGATAAGATAGTTGATTAATTTGTGGATATGTAGATGTTGGAGGAGTTGCTTGGAAAAGACTAACATGTGTCACAGGTTGGGATTGCTGCATAGGTTGGTGTTGAGCAATAGGGGCATGACGATAAGTGGGGATATGTGTGTTAAGAATTGGAGATGGTGGGTAGGCCTATTAATGGAATTTTCAAAATGGGATGTGGGTGGAATGCGATCCACCAATTTTGGAGATTGGGAGGATTGAGAGATTATAGGATATTTTGGAGTAAGAAGTCATATATGGGGTTATGAGGAGATTTGAGTGTATCTAGAGGAGCAGGAGATGGTGGTGCGATCGATTTAGGAAGACTAGCTTGATGAGAGATATGAGGGTTGGTGTCAAGGTGGGGAGAATTTTGTATGACATGGTTCTCATGAGGTGAGACCATGGAGACTAGAGATTGGGTGACTGAAGGTGTGGTTTTGAGTTTAGAATCTTGTTGGGTGAGATCATCGGAAGAAGTAATATCATTGGATAGAGTAGATTGTTGTTTTGTCTTGATTTGGGAGAGAGTGACAATAGGTGTGAAATAGAGAAACATCTATTTATGTATGTTGTTGACAAATAAATCAAAATATTTTTTAACATCATGATTAATTTAGAGGATGTGAACAGAAAAGAAAAGTAGGTAATGAAGGTGCCTAAAGGAGTCTAAGGTTGGTTTTAGGCGAAGTTATGGATCGGGAGATGTCCAGACGGTTTCTGTTGGTGTTTAGGTCCCAATTAGTTAACTAGTGAGAGGAATGTTTTGATGTGTTAATTATGTTTATGCGAGTCTCAGGAAGTGTGTGATAAGTGAAATGCAAAGAGTTAAATTATTTACTTAAGCTATGTGATCATGTAGATGCAGAAGGTTCATTTTAAACCAAAATGAAATGTGATGTTTGATGTATACAGACACTCAGAAAGGGAAATTTCGATGCATAAAAAGAGAAAATAGAGAAAAATGAGAAATACCTGAGAATTGTTTTTCCTAGTTATTTAAGTGCATGTGATGTGATGTATTTTGAGAGCACCAGCTTAGTGACCAAACACCCTGGGTACTGAAATGACATCATTTAGAATTACATATGAGGCCAATAAAAATGAGTGTGTTTTTTGCATGTTGAAAGCGATATCTGATATCGGCATTGTTGGATGATCGTGAATTTGTTGATTTCACCTAGAAAATAAAATAAATATAATTAGTTGATATGGTTAAGAAAGAAGATATAGATGTTATCAAAAGTTACTTCACCAAAAGGAAGCAAGATAATAATAATGAAACTAATTAAAAAAAGAATTATAGATCGATATTCATATACAATAAAAGGAAATAAGCTACGAAAGCTATTAATAGACTATAAACGATTAAATGCTATAAACTATAAACTATAAAACTATAGTTTATTAATAGACTATAAACTAAAGACTAGTTTTCTTATTAAAATAAATGATTAAAGAAACTATGAATTAGATAAACATATAAAACAAACGGTGAAATGATTAAATGCTAAGATGTACTATAAACTATCCAATAATAATAATAATAATAATAATAACAATAATAATAATAATAATAATAATAATCTATGCAAGAAACTATGAAATGGATCTAACGAAAAGAATTTGGAGTAGATTAATCGATTCGAAATCGATTCGAGATGAGGAATGCATCTAGTTCTTCAAGTGGAACAACGCGGGCATTTTATAGATTGTTGATGGTGTCTATGCTATAGTTGGATTATTTTCAGTCAGACATGCAAAAAGTGTCTCAACTTTACTCACCCACATGTGCGGGACCAACAAATTGACTTCCCACCACCGCAAGCACCAAGGGGTCATTCTATGTGGGGAAGAGTGTTTCCAAAAGGCAGATCAATTTATAAAGATGATGGATCATTTTGATGGAAAAGCAAATCAAATCTAATCTGCCTTTAGGAATAACAAAGTCAAAAGTTGAATCTAGGACGGGTAGATTGAAACCGATTAGTCATATCACACATGGACGTGGCTCTTCACATGGTTGATTACATAATGAGACTCACGGAAAATCTAAACGAGAAATAATAATCTGCTATGATTTGAATTGGCTATAACTGGATACGACTCATAGGCAAAGAGTATGAACTCGGCTAGATGAGAAATATATAATCCTCTTAGAGCGAAAAATATGAACGAGAATAATAATCTGCTACGAGAATATAGAATTGTAAACCAATTTCTGTAAAGAGACTGTACAGGTACTGCCTACAAAGCTTGCGTGGATTTTGAACTGATGAGAACTTACAGGGAGACTGTATTTGGCCTACTACAAGGAGACTGTACAGTCACTACCCACAGTATGCATGAATTTAAAATTGATCTAGAAACATTTGAACAGACAGAAGCTAGGACTCCAGGTGAAAGACAACGAGATAGGGGTGGAATTTTTGATATTATCTAAAGATTTTCAATAAATTTATTCTATATGCATCCAATTTTGTATTTGTGAGCCTATTTCTATGAGGTGACTATATAGTTACTACTCACAAAGTTGTGTGAATTCAAAACTGAAATGGAAACAGCTAAAAAAACACCACGTAGCAGAATCTTGTGAGCCTATATTGATATTTACTTTCTCAAAATCTTGTTGATTGGACGGCGATTTATAATAAAATTTCTTCTTATTGTAAGTTGCTAAGACTAAAATATTGTTTATATATGTACAGGGAAAGTGAAGAGTGACTTGGCTTGGGATAGAGGAGAAGGGGATCAGGGATGGAGAACATTTCCAAAGGAAGGAAAGGGAAGAGCTCGGTGAGGGAGTATGGTGATCGGGAGTTGAGAATGGTGGGTTTGTATGGGAGACAGGTGGACAGGAGGTAGCGTGTGGAGTTTATGGTGCGTAGGGAGAAGTGGATGGGAGACGAGGCAATGTGGGAGGCAGATATTAGAAGGTGGAATGGAGGACTCGGTGGGGAGTCGTGGGTAGGGGAAAATGGTGGAAGGGAGATGGAGCTACTGAGTGGAAGGGAGAGAAGGGGATAGTAGCGTGAGCAGAGGAGAGTTGGTGAAGGAGGTCGGTGGAGATGGGGGCTGAAGGATGCGGCCGAGGCAAAGGAGGTGGGAGGACTATGAGAGCCAAGGTGGCCAAGTGGAGAGAAGGGATGTGGGAAGAGGAGTGTGGTGGCCGAGTGGGAGATGGGGAGTCAGCTGGGAGGAATGGAGGTTGAGATGATGTGTGGAGAAGTGTGGATGGGAGATGGGATGGGAAGAGGAGGGTGGAGCTCATAGGAAGAAAGAGACAGGTGGAAGGAAGATGGAGAACAACGAGGAGGGAGGAAGGTAGGCTCGAGAGGTCGGTGATAGGTTAGAGAGTAAGGTGGGAGGATCGTGGGGACAGAGTGGAGAGAGGTAGATGGTGGAAAGGAGATGTGGGAGACGTTCGGATAAAACGTCTTAGTTATTGTTTTTTTGAAATTTTAATTTAATAGAATTTGATAATAATTGAATATAATAATAATAATTTAATTTAAATGAATGTTAGTTTTATTATATAAAAAAAACATAAATGCGATTATATATTAATTATAAGTCAAAGAAAATGTGATTGGCTTTAGAAAGATCCAAATATGAAGCTTTTGATGATGAGTAAGCGTGATATTTACGAAATATATATATATATAATAAAAATAAAGTACTAAACGCAAGTTATATGTATTTATTGCAAAAGCCAAGTTCAAAAATACAACCAAACAATGAAGTTAATTTCCTGAACTCATTTCCCATGCAATCTAGTACCAGGACAATTAAACACTAGAAGAGTAATTACCTTGAAGACGACACAAACCTCTACTACAGACAAAGATAACACCAAACCTGCACGAGGTGAATAAAAGGAAAAAACAAACAAATATGACCAAATCTTGGATCTGGTCCCACCAGCATGCCAAATGTTGATCTGCGTTTCCAGCTTCCTATCCAGATGAGTGTACGAGTAATCAAGAAACACAAAACCACGTTGAGTATACAAGGGCTTAGTACCTTGGAGATGGAGATGGATGATACGGGCGCAAAGAAAATAGATGCATGATATCAAGAAGCTAGATTTGCAAAATTAAACCAGATAAGATTAGAACACAATATGCGGGGGTTACCCAGACGATGCCGGTTCTAAGAGGATTTCAACTCCCTTGGAGGATGTCAACCCTCGTGTCAGATAATATAATAATAGATCATGAACAGTGGTAAAAATGACAAGCAACTAAAATAACAAGAGGACCTGCTATGGAGATGAACTAGGCATGGAGATGGCAGGATAATGAACCATGGCCGAGATTTCTCCTTCAAATGGGTAGAACTTAGTTAAGCTCTTCCTTCTCTTCTCTAGGCCTAGGTCTCTCCAGGTCTTCTTAAAAACATTTCCTCCTCTTTTAAAAAAATATATGCTCCCTTTTCTTTTATAAAAATAGGGTCCCGTGAAAAATCTCTCCTCCCTTTGAAATATGGGGAAAACCCCATATTTATAGCTTAGATGTGAGACTAAACTACAGGTTAAATGATACCCAGGGTGGAGTAAAGTAACTTGAGTTAGGGATATGATGTGATCACATGGGGACCACGGCTTGAATTATTAGATGTAGTGGGGGGCATGGTGGGTGAGAAGATTCCAAAAAAAAAGGTGTCAGATGGGTGCATTTTAATACTCATGAATTAAATAATTTGTGAGAGATGGGGGATGATGCCAAAAATTGAATTATCAAATGGGTCCATATGGAGCCCATTGATAATCAATCAAATAATGTGAAAAAATAGATAGGATTTTATTTAATTTAAGAGGAATAGATGCAAATGGAATTAGCGTGCATATAAGATTACTAAGAATATGCCCAAAAATAGGTGTCTACACAATGTTTCTAAACACTCATTCTATGGTCCAGATGTCCATGCATCATAGAGTTTACGGTTATCACTAGATTGGGAAAATGATTCAAAGTTATTCAAGGGAGCAATCTTCATTAGTGTATAAGATCACTTGTGGAAAAAATCTCCGCTCAAAGTTTATGGCCGCATCAATGCATTCAAAGCATTTCGTCACGAGGAGTGTTTTCCCCTATATCCATTCCCTCTTCCTCTCTTTCCCTGTCTTCTTTCTCTCCCCATTCTAATTCTTCGTTATGCGTCATCATGTAATCGCAGATTTTGCATGGTCATCACTAGATTGGGAAAATGTTCAAAGTTATTGAGGGAGCAATCTTCATTAGTGTATAGATCACTTGTGGAAAAATCTCAGCTCAAAGTTTATGGCTGCATCAATGCATTCAAAGCATTTCGTCGAGGAGTGTTTTTTCCTATTCACTTAAGTGACCTATTTTAAATTTGTAAAATTATTTTCTTAAAATTATAAGAGAAATACTTAATTCATGGAAAATGAAAGGTCGCGAGTGGAATATGGAAACAAACAATCATTTGAGGAGGTGAAAGGACAATTCAGGTTCTTTATAAATTGTAATGAGCTCTTCATTCCAAGGGGTTCTAATTCTTAAATTATTCTAGCTGGTTGTATTCTTTAAAATTCATGAGAGATATTTGTCCCACTTGTGAGTGAAAAGAGTTAGCCACTTTTCCCCTATTCTCAATATCTTCCATTCGACACTATCTACAACTTCTTCTTGAGTATCAATACGAAAAAGAAGGAGTTTCAAGAATTTTAAATTCTAATTGGTCTTGTTGTTGTTTGCAATATTGTTTCTTCCTAATTTTAGTGCATGTGATGAAAATTCTAACTAGTGTTCGCAGGAATATGATTTTCTACTTGCAACATTATTTCTCCTACCTTTTTCTCACTCCCATATTCCACTCTTCGATAAAGTCTTCCTAGCAAGAGAATTCTAGTGTTCTTTGCGAGGGTCGCTGGAGTGCCCCCGTTGGATCCCAGTCGAAAGGCCATAATAGAAATCCACATTTTCTCACACATGCATATACAACAACCGCATTGGTTAAGCGAGAGGGACTTAGATTCTCTAAACGTTGGCAAGAAATCCACAATTTTTTCCACCCGAAATTTTTTTTGCCAACATGACTCAACCATCAAGACCCTTGGTGGGGAGTTGAAGGTGGAAGAGGTGCTTGGTACGACACAACATAGGCATTTTTGGGGCATAATGATCCCCTTGTTTCTCATCGTATAGACCATGATAAGAAAACATGTCCCCTATGGTGATTTTGAATACATGTGAAGGTATGGAGGGAAATTATTTAGATCTGACATTAGATGCTCGTTTTGGGCCCCTGCCTAGCTCTAACCCTCCTCGGTGCTCCAATAGCTCTATCCCACACATATGGCTTTAGGGGAACATCCCGGGCCAATAAAAACTATTGACCTACTCACTCCATCTGGAATAACTTGGTCACCCCTAGAAACCGATCCTCCAACCACATAGTCCTCCATATGCATCGTAACTCTACTAGCATCCTCTGACCATCCTCCATAGTCTCGATATGGTCTTTATATCACTGCCTTAGGTCCCATCCGATCTATCAGTGATCTATAGGTGTCAGTATCCAACTTTCTCCCACGTATACCAACCCATCTCTTAGCAAATATATATGGCGTAGCTCAATTTACTCACGGACCACCAACTAGCCTCAATATTGCTATATACTCATAGGCCCATACATGTAATAATGTTGTAGCTCTAATCCCACCTCCATGGATCCTAATGTGTAAATATGTAGAGATCTCTATAGAGGTGGGTCAACACACATCATGCCTGCGCGTACCTAGTACTCTCCTCCTCTATCCAACAAAAAATATCATGCATCTTTTATTAGATGCCCACACCACCTCCCTCTATTGCAATCTATGATGCAATAACCATGGCTATAAACTTCTACAAGTGTAGAACCCCTGATCTCAAAATCACATCCAAACTAATATGGGCTTCAACGGGTACTCAAGTCCTTAAAAATACCACTTAGCGTCCCTCATTTGTCTCTCCATGTTCTCCACAACCATGACATCTACCCTCTCACCAACAATCAGTAATTACAATATGCAATATACATCCTCTAGTGTGACTGTTATCTCACTTGTAGGAAGCCAAAATGTACAAGTGTCCGCACACCATCTCTCACACAACGCTATCAACATAGGCATATTATGGGGCACATCCCCATCCTCGCTATGTGTTGTAGGTTGACATAGTCTATAACCTCTAAATCATCATCTGCTAAACCAAACCCAAGCAATGTACTTAATTGGTGACCACCACGAAACTCCTTCAAATGGATATCCCTCTGCACAACACAAAACAATACCAAACATAGTGTTAGAATACCATACAAATACACACATGCTTAGTTACGACATCACTACACATCAAATTTCACATTTACACTACGCTGGACAAGAATCATAATTTTTGGACATGGGCACCTAGAAGTAGGATCACAAAGCATGTGCACAGGAGCATGACATTAGTGCCCATGTTTGGGTGCTCCTATCCTGAAGGCCACTAGTGCCTCCACCGCTATTGTGTACAGTCCAAAATGCTTTGAGAAAAAAATATATAACAATTTTGCAAAGATTCACCAAAAACGAGTACTACACACATTTTAAAAACAAAATCGCACTTACTGACTCTGCCATTGTACGCGATGCCACACCGGTCACTACCATCTCGAAATGACTAGGTCGTGGTGCTCTAACTTACGACATCCTTACACACTCAGAGCTCAATCTCATTCTTGCGCAAAAGACAAATGAAGTGACTAATCAATTTTTCACTTTACTATTAATAGTCACTTTTCATTATTCACTCCACTATGGTCATATGTCACATTTATTACACAACTAATACTCGTCACACGATTTTGCTTATATCTTGAGTGTTTTTACTCCAATTTCTATCTCATTTACTACATTGTCTTCAAAATTCCACCCACCATCATATCGTACATATGAGACATTTTATTTCTCCTTGATGTTGTATTTCACTAAATCTACACACATTTTAGCGATATCCATCATACACTTTCTATTAAATGATTACTTTCAGCTAAGTGTTCGTTCTTATCATAACTTCCCCTTTCACTGAAAGGAAGGGCATACAATTGGGGTCATCGTATAATTCACCTTACACTACTACGTGATCATTCAACACTTATAATTCATCATTTTTCGAAAATTTACCAATACATCATGCGACATTGTCTATCGATTCCCCCTAATGACCTAACCTAGGGGCAACAAGAGTAAAATATCTCAATGAGCAAAACAATCAAAACAAATAATCAATCAACCAATCAATATGTGCAAGTCTCTAAAAATCAAAATCACACCATTCAATCGATATAATACAACACATTCGGACTCCCAGATAACCTAACTTGGGAGTTACATTTTCTACTTTCCTAGATGACCTAACATGGGAAGTTATTCTACATTTTGTGTTTTCTTCCAGATGACCTAACTTGGAAGCCATCACACACACATTGCAGTGACACCCTTGGAGTGGGGGCAATGAGACGTCATTGCCTTTCCTATATTGCTCCTATATGGGTCTACTTATTTTGATTGAAATCTTTGGATCAAAAATCACTAAAAATTGATGCTGTGCATGCCTATAGTGGCTAGATATTTTTATGATGTAGTTACAAGCTAGACAATAATACACCTTTCTCCCTAAACTCTTCCTCTTGCGACAGGACACCCAAATCCCCTAGTTTTTCATACACACGCAATGGGGTTGGGATTTTATCACTCCTGCCCCATCACATCATCGCCATACAAAATTCAAAATCATCAATCATTCAACATCACAATCATCATTATCATTTAGTGCACTTCATCACCGTATTACATCTCTCGCTACATTGCATGGATCAACACACTGATCCATGGTTTGTCAAGCTCTTCTAACACATCTATGCATTCTTGTACAACATGATATTATCCCCATTTCTCTCAGTATGCATCTCTAATTACTTTATGTTACCGAGATTTCTCTCAACAAAATAAAGTTGGCAAGTGTAGTCATAAAATCATGCACTTACTACTATTATTATACCACCAAGTATATTGTTTTATATATGGATCTTGCGCAAGAAGAGTATTCACTAATGACCCATTCTATAGTCTAGTCATCTATGTTATTTGTATTTATTATCGTCTGTCGTACACATTTGTTACTCACTCGCATAGTTTCGATTGGGACTCAGGGATCCCTATCTGTCAGTACTCACTCAATATCATGAATAGTATTTGACTAGGGTGCCTAGAGAGGGATTAGGGCACCTGGGGCGCCCCTGGTCCTCCTCACACTTGATTTTGTTTTATACATTTGAGGTCGTATTTTTGGTTTTCCCTCTCATCTCTCTAGGTGCTAGTTGGCATGTCGGGTCATTAGTGTCAAAATTTAAGCAAAGGATCCCTATATAAACATAATGTGTAAACTATCTTATGGGAATACTATTTCTACCAAGGGCTAATTATATATATAGAGCAAGGGAATTCATTTGGGAAATATTCGCATCACACATGCATATGAAGGGGAGTTCATTCTATTTCATCGACCATTTTACATTTTATCTAGCTACTGCCCATTATCTTTGTGTCATTAGCACTAGGGCAGCCTAGGCACATTATTACACACACAAAGCACATAAAACTACATTGGATCTCGAGATGTACGGTAACATTTAGTTGTAAGTCCACCATTGTGGATACTAAGGACAATCGACCCCTTCATTTGTATCTTTCTTTTTAGGGTTTGATGTTTTATATGGGGTTTTGAGGTGATTCGCATTGTGTTAGCATAGTATATGTACCTAATTTTATTATTATACTAAGCTTCTATCTATTCCATTATTCTCTCACCTATATCCATATCTTTCTCCTTGATTTAGGGAATATTGTTTATTGCCTCTCTATATAATGTATGTACTACTTCATAATAATACAATGTGTGTAGAGTATTTCACTCCACATTCTTCTCTTCTATCTGCTCCTACATTTTGGTATCAGAGCAAACTTGATCTCTACCTGTGCGTCTGAAGGAGAAAAGTCTAACATAGGGGAGAAAAAAGGCAACCTACGTGCGTGGAAGAAGTATTCTATTTTGTGCGTAGAAAGGATTGGATATTTCGTGTTGCATTGAGGAGCAGACTATCACATTTCTTGGACACCAGCGATCTGCAAGAGGCTCACGTGGAGGAAGGACTGTTCGATCAACAAGTTGGAGAGTTGTTCTTTGCAAAAGCTGCGTGAAATTTGGGTGAAGATCATTCCCTACTCGTGGCCACTCTTAATACTCGACTGTGTACATAAAAAAAATCAAATGCTTATCAAGTTGGATGTGGTCATCCAGAGCCTTGAGTGGGAGAGAATTGTTGCTGCATGGGAGTATGTAATATTTTTTATTTCTTTTTGGACGTGGAGATCTGCGTAAATAGCTTTGCGTGGAGATTTTTCTCCCTATGTACGTGGATATTGTGCAGTTTTCAACAAAGAAAAAAAAAATGTGAAACTTTGGCTCTCCCTATTTACCATCTCTGGTTGATGGGATCTCCTTCCCTCCTAGGCACACACTCTGCCTGGACGTTGGAAGTTGCGTGTAGAGTCTTTCAACCTGCGTGCAGTTACATATACTTATGCGTGGCAATTTGTGACCACATTTGCATGGGAAGGAAACCGCTACTTTGTTTTTTAACTGCACATTTGATTTCTACATGAAGGTTGGCATTCATTGCGTGGAGAGAAGAATTCAGAGTTAGAAGCTCCTCTCTACATGGAATTTGACCAAAGAGCCAGTGCAAGTAGCAAGAGACAAGTGTCTGGTTCCAAACTTGCATGGAAAACAAAGAAAAAGCACCGCATGGAATTACGTGGAAGATTCTTTGATCAGCATGAGGTGACTATTTTTCTCTGCGTGGAAGCTTAATATTAATACTCTACCAAGACAACATGAAGTTGATCCTACTACACTTCACCGAATGTCAAGTGTAGACAACTCGATTGAGAGCGTCAATAACATGGTCACCACATCCAAAAGCTAGAATATCAACTCGCAAGCTAGAGAACACCATGAAGAAGCTCTGAGAGCTCCGGGTTCTACTTTGCATTTCTCAACAAGCTTCAAAACACCGACAATCTAGCCTTCGACAAGCTAGTTCGAGAAGGACTTCTTGAATATTTCCTTTTTGACGTCAACTATCAAGAAAAGCAAGTTCGAGAAGAATTAGAAGTTAGGTACAACATCGACTGTGATGACAAAGAAGAATGCCCCACAAAGCATCGCCATCTCACAACACGTGAATATCGCGAGCATCTACGAGCCAATAATTCTCATCAGTGAGTCAAAGTTGTAATAACTCTTGAAATAAATAAATAATTTTTATTATTATTACAATGTTTTCTCCAAAGTTGCTTCTTTCCGATGCTCAGTTGCTCAAAGGGCCCAATTTTGCGGCCTAGAAAACAAAATGAAGAAAATCCTTTAGTTTGAAGGATTATGGGGCATCGTGACGGATCGGTGCCCATTCCCACTACTCCTGACGAATTAGTTAAGTATGAGATGGCTAGTGTAAAAGCCTTGATGCTGATAATGCTCAGTATCAGTGATGATGTGCAACCGCATGTTCGAATGCGGACAAACCAAAGGAGGCCTGAGACAAGCTGGCAACAATTTATGAAGCCAAAAATCAGATAAAGATTCTTCATCTTTAGTCAAAGCTGCACACCCTCTCTATGGGGTCAGATGAGAAAGTGGAGGAGTTCTTACGTCGTGGCTGAGCTGAGATCGAGTTATTAGTGCTTGGTGAAATGGTGGATGATAAAATTCTCATGGCGATCACCTTGAGAGCACTCCCTTCACAATTCCGAGTGTTTGTTACGACACTGAATGTGTCCAAACAAATAGTGACATTCAAAGAGCTTGTGAATTTTCTAAAGAAGAGGCCATCACTTCAGCCCAAGAGGAGTCTCAGGATAAATCCTTGTTCTCAAAGCCATACCGTGGCCAGAAGAATCAGAAGGGTCCCCCAGAGAAGACAAATCAAGCGCAACCAAAACAACAACAAAAAGATCAAAATTCAAAGAGGTGGTGTCACATTTGCAGAACCAACACTCATGACACTGATCATTGCTGGTATAATAGCTTGAAAAAGGGTCTTCAAGTCAAACAAGCACATCAAGGTGTGAAGATTTTCAAAAGTCCAAATGACGTCCCCACTGGAGAAATCGAAGGGACATCTCGCAGCCCAAGAAGATGATGAATCTAATGAGGAGACATCAGAAGGAGCCCATTGTGGTAAGAACCTTATACTCGTCTCTCAAACTTCTCATTACGAAGAAAAAAGCTGGTTGATAGACTCAGTGTAAGAAAGCATATGTCGTGTGTCAAGATTTTTTGATTCACTACATGAAGAACCAACTAGAGATCGGGTTCGGATAGCCGATGACAAAGAATATGTTGTAGAAGGAATTGGAAATATCACCATTCCTCTGGGACCATGAAAATGTACACTTACAAAGGTACTATATGTTCTGGCTTGACTAACAACCTCTTGTTAGTTACTCAGCTTGAATCATCACCTTAAGGTAGAATTTCTTGTTCAAAATGGCATTAAATCATGCTTAATCTCCAAACAAGGTATGGTTCTTGCTAAAGCATTTGTAAAAGATAAGTTATTTGCTTTAGATATTGTTTCATCTTTTGCAGTAGCTTTATCTGCTTCTACAATAGAATCAACTACCCTATGGCATTTTAGATATGGACACTTGTCGGTTAGTTCATTACACCAGATGAGTTCAAAAGCAATGGTCCATGGACTACCCAAATTGTCCAGTTCCTTGCCTATTTTCCCTGGTTGTCTTGTAGGAAAACAACACAGAGATCCATTTCAGGTGAGCACCTTCCATGCCAAGAAGCGTCTAGAGGTAGTTCATACCGATCTGAACGGCCCGTTGCCTACTTCATTTTTAGGATACAAGTACTTCCAACTATTCGTGGATGACCACTCTCACAAGATGTGGGTATATTTCCTAAAGAAGAAAAGTGAGGCTCTTCAACATTTTCAGAACTTCTATCATCATGTTGTGAAAGAGACCGGATAACCACTTCTTCTACTTCACTCAAATCGAGGGGGAATTCACATCAAAGAAGTTCTTGGCATTCCT
Organism: Taxus wallichiana var. yunnanensis; assembly: GCA_018340775.1. Taxonomy (NCBI): domain Eukaryota; kingdom Viridiplantae; phylum Streptophyta; class Pinopsida; order Cupressales; family Taxaceae; genus Taxus; species Taxus wallichiana. Next base: position 483,944,820 of record CM031243.1, read on the forward strand.
GAACCAACAAGGCATAAAGAAGAACTTGACTTGCTCCCTACACACCCTAGAAAAATGGCATTGTTGAGCATCACAATCGCACATAATGATGGAGATGGCTCATTACATGCTAACAACAACAAAGCTAGAGGAATGCTATTGGGCTGAAGTAGTACAAACAAGCTATATATCTTCTCAACAGGGCACCGAAAAGATTCTACAAAATAAAACACCAGAAGAGGTATGGAGTGGTAGAAAGCCATCAATTTCTCATTTACGAGTATTTGGTTGCACAACATACATGCATGTCCCAACTTAGAAGAGAAAGAAGGTTGAGCCAAAGTCACTCCCATGCATCCTACTTGGCTATAACACTACCTCAAGGTGTACCGTCTCATGGATCCTGAGACAAAGAAAATATACAAGATTCGGGACGTGGTTTGTGACGAGTCATCCTTTGACTCAATAGTGACAACAGAAGATCCATTACCAACCACCTCTCATCGACTAGTCTCGAATCAGATGATCAGCTAGAAGAGACTACTCAGAGAAAAGAAATGCTACCAGGAGAGCTATTTGTTGATCTTGGAGAACTGGAGAATGTGACTCCACATCAATCAACATGACAACGACAAAGTTCTTCTCAAAAGTAGCCAAGTTCTCATCCGAAGTGGGTACAAAGCACCATCAAGGACTCACATTTGCAACAAATCCTAGATACATCATCCGAGTCAAAACAAGGAGTCAAACAAGAAATGAGGTAAACTTTACACTCATGAGTTCACTGATTAATAGCTCCGAGCTTGATAATGTTTGTGAAGCACTCAGTCAACCTCAGTGGAAGGAAGCCATGGATACTAGAAATATGACTCACTCATGAAAAATCAGACATGGGAACTTGTCGATCTGCCTACAGGAAAGAAACCCATAAGCTACAAATGGGTTTTCAAGACAAAATATAAGGTAGATGGATCCATCAACAAACATAAAGCATGACTTGTAGCAAAAGGATATGCTCAGAAAGAGGGCCTTCAAATATGAAGAAACCTTTGCACCCATTGCGAAGATGAAGACCATCAGAGTAGTTTTCACACTTGTAGCATAGAAAGGATGGAAACTTCAGCAGATGGACGTCAAGAGTGTTTTCCTAAATGGTGATCTGAAAGAAGAAGTATACATGACCCAACCTGAAGGATTTTTTGATGAAGAGCATCCTAAAAAGGTATGTCGTCTCATCAAATCACTTTGTATGGACTGAAACAAGCTCCAAGGGCATGGTATATCAAGATCAATGATCACCTTTTGCAGCATGGGTTCACTCATATCCCCTCAGATTCCAATTTGTATATAAATAAGGTAGGCAAAGAAATAGTCATTCTTGTTGTGTATGTAGATGATCTTGTGATCACTAGAAGTTTAAAAGATCAGGTTGATATTGTGAAGAATGATCTCAAAAGAACCTTCAACATGACAGATTTGGGGCTACTACATTACTATCTTGGCTTGGAGATATGGCAAAAGGAGCATCACATTTTTGTCTCCCAAACAAAGTATGCCAAGACACTCCTGGAAAAGTATAGAATGTCTGATTATAAACCTATATCCACTCCCATGGAAAAGGCTTACAACTTTCAAGATTCCAAGACTCACCTCAAGTAGATGCTACTCTCTATAGGCAATTTGTTGGAGGGCTCATCTATTTGACATATACTAGACTAGATCTCTGCTTTATCTATCGCCTATCTTTTCAAGTTCATATAGGAGCCGAAGAAATGTCACTAGAATACGTAAAAGCATGTTTTGAGATATGTCCAAGAACAATGATTGTGGTCTAGAATATAAGAAGAATGATCAATTTTCTTATAGGGATACGTCGACTCGAACCACGCGGATCTGTTGATGATAGAAGTCAAAGAGGATCATATTTCATCTCGGATACATATTTCATCTCGTGGATAAGAAGAATGTTGTTTCTATCTCATCCACATAGGTAGAATATTGCACCACATGAGGAGCTTGTGTGAAGTGATATGGTTACGTCGCATTTTGATGACACAGGGAATTCTGAAAAATAGTCACCTATTCTCTATTAACAATCGAGTGTGTTGAAGCTCATGTGCGAGAATCTATTCTTTCATGAACGAACAAAGCATATTGAAATTGATTGCCATTTCATTCGAGAGCACATCTTGAACCATCACATTTAGCTCCAGTATTGTCCCACAGAAGCACAAGTAGCCGACATTCTCACAAAATCTCTTGGAAAAGTGAAATTTGAACCTTTCAGGGGTCACATTTGCAAGAATAATGTAATAAGGGGGGAATGTTAGCATAGTATACATACCTAATTTTATTATTAGACTAAGCTTCTATCTATTCCATTATTCTCTCACCTACATCCATATCTTCCTCCTTCAGTTTAGGGGAATATTGTTTATTGCCTCTCCTATATAATGTACGTACTACTTCATAATAATACAATGTGTGAAGAGTATTTCACTCCACATTCTTCTCTTTTATTTGGCTCCTACACATTGTAGGTTTACAACGACACCAACGAAGCAAGTGTGACATTAACATGATAAAAGGAGAAATATTGTGAATAACTAGTGACTATATCGGAGTTCGGATTCCGAGTTGTTTCGTAGATTAGGGCTCCAGATTTCAAACCAGGGTGTCCTGTGCACCATCATCCTTCCCAGAACCCTAGTCCGCCACATTTACCTCTCTACAATTTTTTTTGAGGTTCGTTACAATGATCTGTTTTGCCATTGCATCACTTTTTTCACCCCAAATCACTTCGAGGTAGTTCTAAGTGAGGTAAGTACCTTCCCCCTTTCATTTTATTTCATTAAAAATATTAAATAAATTATTTAGCATTTACACTTCAGTATATTCCATTTATTCCATTTTTTTACTTTTAGATTCATAGTAAAATTCATATTTTATAGAATCGGTGGGAGCTTATGTTAATTCTTTTCTATTTAAATCTATGTTCCTAAATTAACTAAAGGATGCAAACAAATTTAAATCAAACAAAGTCTATTAATCTCCTTTAATTTAATTAAATCTACGTGCAACTAATTAATTAAAAGGAATGAAACTAATTAATTGAAACACTAAATTATATAGAAGATTTTTAAATGTGAAGAAACACAAATAAATGCACAGACAAAAAATCTTCTTCCAACTCACTTCCATTGCAAATCCACAGGGATAGGCGGGAGTAAGATTTCAAGGAATATTTTACTGTGTGTTGATGAAATACAACTAATGAATGCAATGAAATATTCGGGTAATTTGATAGCTAAGAATTAAAAGACTTTGTGCACAAGAACCTCCTCTGAATCCTTCCCAGGAAAATCCACATTGAAGAGATAAGAAGAAATATTCAACGGAATTTAATTACAAGAAATAAAACTAACTATAAATTATTCTTTTTTAAAAAAATGTTTGAAATGATTACATATTGAAATCTAAACTAAAACAAATAAATCTTCAAAAGAATTGAATTACACCCCCAACCTGGAAGTGTACAACTGAGACAATTTCTAGTGTTTTTTGTGCTTTTGTTAGTTCCCTCATCTTATTTTCCAATGGTGAATTTGATATCATCTAGGGAGTTGTGTTGGTTTTTAAGAAAAAAAGAAGATGTAGAAGTACCAAAGCTAGCTAGTTTGCAAGTAGTCTAGTAGCAATGTAGGTAAGAGAGTAACAAGGAAAAAGATATGTGTTTTCTTGTGTGCTTCTTGACAAGATTCTAGTAGCATAACCGTGAAATTCCAAATCAAAATATTCCAACCAATGCTTCGGGAAAAATCCTGGTTTTAATTGAAAGATGGCAGATGGTTCATCACACTTGGAAATCAGGAAGTGCCATATCATCATGGGAAGAGGTAGATAACTTACTAAGAATAGTAAGTCAGGAAGAGGAAGTCTATACACATCTAACAAGCTTAAAGGCAACTAATTTGGTCAAGAAACGCGTGAGAAATAAACTTATGAAGAAGCAACACTCGTTCAAAACTCATTGTTTGAGTCTCGCATTTATGCGCATGAAACCTCGAGTCATGCGAGAGGCGCTACACAACCTCTACGAATATTGTGTAACCACCTCTCGAGTAGACCGGCGGTTGTGTAACCATCGTGGTGGTTACGCAACCACCACTCTAGTTTCGAGACTTAAAGGAAAAGCTAAGGAAAAGGGGGACCAAAAAGTAATTGTGGAAGCATGCAAGGCTAGGAAACTAAGGAGCAAAGTAAACTAAGTCATGTAGGAAAGAAAAAGCAAGGAAATTGGACTTAGATTCATTATTTAATCTGGAAATGAAAGTTATCATTATCGGGATTATCAATGTTCCAACAATTTAACACAAAGGTAATTTTGGGTGCATATAGAAACCTCAAGAGAAGGAACTTCAATGGAAGAAGAAGATGGTCTCCTGACATCAAGCTTGGGCATACTAGTTTTTTCCATGTCATGTTAAATGATTTTTACCTAATCTTCATCTTCCTCATCACCTTCTTCTTCTTATTTTTCCTCTTGATCATTCTTTTCTTATCTTTCACCCCCTTATTTTGATTCATCCTTTTTCTCCTCTGTTATTTTTACTTCTTCTGAAGGCTATGATACTTGTTCAAGCACATGAGTAACTTCTTCAACAAATTCTTGAGTTTTCTCTTGCTCTACTTCTTTCTCAAGTATTTCATCAATCTTCTCTAGGTCCTCCTTAGCTTTATCTTTCTTTATATATACCTTGGTTGTTGAATCCAAGGGTGAGGAAGAAGAAGTTGATTGTATTGGAACCTCTTGATGAGAAGTAGAGGCTTCCTAAGAGGAAGATTGTTTCATTATTTTTTAATATTCTTTCATCCTTCTATTGAACCACTATTTTATCCTTGCTATCATAGGATTGTTGAATTCAGATGGATCATCTCTTTCCTTCTGTGACCAATCAATAGTTAGAATATGCATGTGTCGAATGGTTCTGAGATATTATACAAAATTAAAATCACATTCATCATCCTATAAGCCTTCAAGAACCTGGAAATTGTTGATATCCTTAATATTTTGTAGATATAGCCTTCCAAAATAGCTTTTCTATACTTCATATTCATCTACACAGTCTTCCCAAAGAGTCCTCCATTGTGACAATATGATAGTAATCCATTCTTAGATGTTTGGACATGAAGCCCTTACTATCAAAGGATGACCTCTTTTAATAAGTATGGAATTTTAAATTAGAGATGGTCCTTTCCACATTTTGTGCATCTAAGGTAGATTTACACATGTAGTTTCATAAAGAGATATGAAACTGAATGCTAGTGATTTTCATGTCCTTACATGTTCTGTGCAACACATCCAATTACCAAGAGACCTCCACAAGAACCAATTTATCATTGCAATATATGGGAAAAATTTTAGGACACCTCCAAAACCAATTATCCCGATATATGAGAATTTTCTGAATTGAATGAAGAGGCTGCCATAGGTAGGAATAAACTGCTTTTCCTCTTAGATACTCTCTCAACTATATTCCCTTCCAATAATTTGACTATGAACATTGTGAAGGCATCATTGACTCTTCTGTAATGAAATTTGTTGTTTTCATAAATTAGCTGAGGGTAGAACTCATATACAGGTGCATTCTTCTTATCATTCTGAGGTGAAAACCCTACCCATACTCTATAGGCTGCAATAGTATACATCAAGTAGGATGTCATATAGAAAGTTTTACTTTGTTGCACATTTATCATTTGTTCACTCAGGTTTTCACAAAATATCTCTCCTAGTTCAAATTTTGTTTTCCTTCACAGATGATTTTAATATATACACATACAGAATTGAAATTCATTGGTAGAAGGCATGCCCATCAATCTTACCAGCAAGGTTATCATATATGACAGTTCCTCTTTGAAATCTGATCTGTATAAGACATTGGGAAACTAAAGCTCATTTCTTGTGGGATTTCAGCTAGGATTTAGCTACCATGTTCTTATACCTATCTTTATCTTGATCAAAAATATTTTGAGCTGAGCATGGGTCAAGGTGTTAGAATCCTCAAAGGTAGGAATCCCCAGGGTTGTATTTATGTAACTCACATCTAATTTGGAAATTATTTGTCCTTGAGGATCCTTGAATTCTTTGGTTTTGGTTTGAAACATGAAGCATAGGCAAACACGATGTGGTGCATTGAATAGAGAGGGGAAACCTAGTGACATAGGTAATTCCACTATTTTTGATACATTGGGAAATGATAGTGGGAGTGTCTTCAGAAATTCGGGTCCAAAAGTCATCCAAATTCAGGCACTATCACTAATATTGGGTATAGAGGTCTCCAAAGAAGAAATATGTTCATACCCCCGTATTGGAACTTCATTGTGAAGATGTGGGAGAAAATTCATAAAGAATGGAGGCTTAACAATGGCTTCTGAGAAATTTGAAGAGGAAGATGAAAAAAACAAATTACCTACAAATTGAACCAAGAGGGCACGAAATAACTTACCTCCCATATGAAAAGAACGATGTCTTCACAACGCTCTCAATGCAATTTGAATTTTTTTATAGTGGGTTAAAAATGAGCAAGTTGTGGCCCAAAACATTTTTAGGGTACGGGAGTGAAAACACAGTGGACAATGAAATTCTCAATTGGAATGGTAAAATGATTCGGGTTAACCCCCTTTTATAAAAAAACAGTTCGATAAAATGAGTTAATATGGGAAATTTAGTGTTATGCGGGCAGCGGTGAGCTTTTGGGAGCTCATTAATCAATCTCCCCAATAGTGTGGATATGACGAGGATGCAGGGAACTTGAGGCCCGGAGGAATGAGTACCTTGTGTTCAAATAACTTATGCATCATCCACAACAAAAATAATTCAAATGACATGTGGGAGATAAAGGATGCGGGGAACAAGGGTTTTGGAGAACATTTACTCCCAATGGGAGAATTTCCACACAAATATTGAAGGTAAATCTCACGGTTCGAAGCACAATACGGAGAATCATGAGATATGGGAACAAGGATCGGAGTGGAACAAGTTCCTTGAGTTCTAAAAACGTCTACCATACCCATAACAAAGGGAAACAATAGAGAAATGAGGGAAGAAAGGGATTGTGGGGAACCACGGGAAGATGAGAACAAATTTCACAAAAACCCACAAAGGATGCATAAAAGAAACTTAACATTTTGTGGGAAAAGAGTATTCTGAGAGAACAACATCCCCGAGGGAACAAGTTCCACGGGGAAACACAAAAGCCACACAATACTAGAACGTCTAATGAGTTGCGGGTGACATGGGGATGTGGGGAATGGAGGAATGAAGGAACTTGTTCCTCCAGTTCCTCAAAAGTCCACAATTTCCACAAGACACTAGAAAATATCCAAATCAACTCAAAATAAACTAACTGCTAGAATTTTTCCACTCTTCAGACTTCATCAGAAGCAAACAAATTAGGGCAAAGCGGTCACTTAACCAATTTTTTTTTTTTTACACATTTTTGGTAGGTGAAAACACAACTCAAATGGATTTATTATTCCATTAATTATGTTGATTCTTAATTCCATTAATTATGTACTTGTGAGCAAGAGGCTCTTACTGCTTAGGGTATTCATGAGCGCCCTTATGCCGCTCGACCTCAACATCGACTTAAAATTTCTTAAACAACTTGAGTGGATTTCCTCTTCATCGCAGAAGCATGTAACACAGATCACCACCACCACAGTCACCGCGACTAACACACATACGGCCACAACTAGAAACCCTTCCGTTGTCATGATGTACATGGAGGAGGCTAAATTTATTATTGTTGTTTACGATTTCTATTATGCAATACATTTCATCTATTTATCACCTAAATGATTTTTGTTGTTACTACAGGTTTTAAATTTTGACTCTAGAAAATCACGTAAGAACTGGAAAAATGTTCTCGCAACTCGGCACAAAACTAGAGTCATATTTTCTAGGGTTTCTCTTTTATAACCGCTCATACTAGGCCTTTTCGGGTCTACGAGAATTTATTGCTATAGTCTCTCGTAGGGTTTCTTGCTCTCTAGGTGTCCCTTATATAATTTCCTCGCCATCTTCAAACCCGGTTGTTTCAACCATAACAGAGTGTAATGAACTTCTTTATAATTCAGATTATGAGAAACAATATAACACCAAATAACACAATATTTTAGAATAATGATCTCAATATACAATTAGAATAACTTTGCCACTTCGAGGGGTGACCTCTAAACCATAAAATAGACTCAAATGCTCCAACGATGAATCATCTACTACCTACAATCCCCTATATATACTATTCCTATGTTATGGCCATCACTAAGGCCGACCTACTAAGCATGAGAAAGTATAAATGATATAATGGTAAGCCACAAGTCATACTCATATCCTAATACAATCTATAAGTTAAGGGCATAACATGCCCTTCCCCTTCAAACCAACATTGTCCTCAATGTTGAATAATCCTAGATGTTCTTGTAAAAAACCTTCATCCTCCCAGGTTGCATCTTTTATGCTCAGATTCTTCCACTTGATCAAATATTCCTTAATGTCTCTAGTTCTCAGCCTCTTAGTACGTGTTTGTAGAATCTTCTCTGGCTCCAAAATGATTCTTCCTTCCTCATCAAGTTCTGGTAAATTTTGGGCTTCAAATTTCTGTCCAATAACCTTCTTCAGGAAGGAAACATGGAATACTTGGTGTATGCGTGAAGATGGAGGCAACTCTAGTTTATAAGTAACACTAATTTTCTCGTAGAACTGATAAGGGCAATAATATTTAGGAGAAAGTTTTTGTCCTTTTTCTTTTGCTTTAGGGACATCTACTTGTAAGGATGGAGACGTACAAAACCCATTCACCAATTTCAAAATTTCTTTCACTACGGTGTTGATCTGCTTGTTGTTTCATCATGTTTTGTGTGAATGCTAAATTCTCCTTCAAACTAGCCAAAACTTGTTGTTGATGTTGAATGTGTTCCTCAACATCTCTAACCTTAGTTTTCACCCTCAAGGAAGAAGTGATAAAAGGTGGATGGTAACCATATAATGTTAAAAATGGGGTCATTTGAGAAGAGGTATGAAAAATGTGTTATACCACCATTTTGCAAGTGGTAGCCATTTAATCCACCTTTCATGTTTATCTGATACAAAACAACGTAGATACCCCTCTAAGAATTGGTTGACCACTGATGTTTTCCCATTAGTTTGAGGATGATAAGATAAAATGTGAGCTAGCTAAGTACCCAAACATGAAAATAATTTCGTCCAAATATTACTTGTGAAAATAGGATCACGGATCACTTACAATTATGTTTGGGGTTCCATGTAGCCTTTGAACTCTCCAAAAAAATAGTTGCGCGCATCTTGATCTAGATGCAAATGGATGTGATAGGGCACAAAAATGAGCATATTTTGTGAGCCTATCTACAATCACCAAAATAACATTCTTACCCTCTGAATAAGGAAATCCGGTGATGAAATCCATGGAGACCTCCTCCCATCTCTCTGGCTAGGAATTGGTAAGGGTTCAACAGACTGTGTCTTAATTATTTTCCCTTTGTTATGTTGGAACACTAAAGATTCGATACAAAATTTTGTACATCCCCCTTGAGTCCTTCCCAAAATAATTCTCTTTTTATTCTATGTTTGTCTTCAAAAACCCGAGTGTCCTCTAACATGTGAGGCATGTAGCTCTGCGAGAATCTTATGCTTCAACTCAAAATCTTTACTCAAGTATAAGTTGTTCTTGTACCATAGGGCATTACCTTTCCACTCAATTTTTAAGATGTTATAGAGCCTTGCTTGATATTTTGTATTAGAGATTATGTATCCTTGTCTTGATCCCATTCTAATCTGGCTTCATCCACCCAATCGATCATCAACATGGACATTCCACATAGTAAGGAATCTGCATATGTATCCCTTCTCGACAACGCATCCACAACTACATTTTATTTACCCTTTTTGTATATGATTTCAAAATCATAACCCAACATTTTTGTTACCCACTTTTTTGTTCCTCGGATGATAACCTTTGCTCCAAAAAGTATTTGAGACTATCATGATCGCTTTTTACTTTGAAGTGTCTACCCATGAGTGTCTACCCATGAGATAGGGCCTCCATTACTTTCTCATAGACTTGCATGAGCAGATAGAATTGGTGACTCTCAAATGAAATTGGTCTTCCTTCCGCATTAGAACTTATCCCAATCTTAATCCTGAAGCGTCACATTCAACAATGAAGTTTTTTGAGAGTTTGGGAGTACCCAAAACTAGGGTGTTGCACATGAATTCCTTTAGCTTCTCAAAGGATTTAGCGTCTACATCTTTCCAATGGAAGGAATCCTTCTTTAACAATGTAGTGAGTGGGGTTTATATTCTACCATATCCCCGCACAAATCTTCTATAGTACCTTGTTAGTCCTAGGAAACCACGAATATTTTTGAGAGTTCTATGCCTTGTCCATTCCACCATAGCTTTGATCTTCTGAGGATCAACTTTGACACCTTCATGGGATACAATGTGACCCAAGCACTCTACCTCTTATACACAAAAATAACATTTGGAAGGATTTGCATAGAGAGTATGTGTCTCCAAAACTCCAACACTTTATTTACATGTTGTAAGTGTTCTTCCCATGTCTTATTGCAAATCAATATGTCATCAAAGAAAACTAATACAAATTTCCTTAAAATGGCCTAAAAATAGTGTTCATCAAGCTTTGAAAGGTTGAGGGAGCATTTGTAAGACCAAAAGGCATTACCAAAAACTCATAATGGCCCTCATGAGTCCTGAAAGCTATTTTATGAACATCTTCCTCTCTTATTCTAATTTGATGGTACCCAACAAAGATCTAATTTTGTGAAATAAATAGCACCATGCAATTCATCAAGTAAATCATCAATTACTGGAATAGGAAACTTATCTTTGATGGTGTACTTGTTGAGTTCTCGGTAATCTGGACACATCCTCCATGTTTCATCCTTCTTACGTACCATGACCACTGGCGAAGAATATGCACTCTAGCTATGCCTGATGATACATGCCTTCAACATTTCCTGTACCATTTTCTCGATCTCACTTTTCTAGGAATATGGGTATCTCGTATGATGGTCGATGTTAGGTGTTTGGCTCCCAGAATCAATTTGAATGACATGATCATGATCCCTAATTGGTGGTATTCCCTTTGGAATTGCATCAAAAAAGATGAGTGAGCATCAACAATCTTCTCAAGATCGGGCAGCATTGAAGACTTTGTATTTTGTACTTCTATGGAAAATAACTTTGCTATAAATCCATCTACTCCTTTTCTAAGAACCTTCTACATCGATGAGATCTAATAATCTGTGGAGACTTAGTTACCATCCCATTCAATTGTATTTTCCTTCCATTTGAATGAAATCACATGAACAATTCTTGGAAATTCATCTCTATAGTACCTAAGGTGGTGAGCCATTGACACCCAAAATAATATCTTCCCCTCCCATAGAAATAACAAACATAGGTGAGTCTAACATGTAGTCTCCGTGGAAAGCTTGATACTATGGCAATTTCTGTGCATTTGAATTTCCCACCATCCATAATCATGATAACTTGCATTTACGGAGCTAGGTAAATAAAACAATTGAGGCGGTAGCTAACTTACTATTTATGAAGTTATGAGTACTCCTCAAGTCAATCAACACCTTCACCTTTTATTTTTGAGGTATCCAATAACCTTGAGTGTTTGAGGAGTACTAATACTGACAATTCATGGCAAGAAATTGTAGGTTGATGATCCTCTACTTCATCTTCTACTAGTTCCTTAACCTCTCCTATAATTTCAGCTTTCTCATTATCCTCATTACCTCTGTCAATATAAAACAACTTCTTCTCAACACATTTGTGCCCCGGTCCATATTTGTTGTCACACGGTTAAAACATAATCCTTTTTCTCTCTTTTCTTCCATTTATTGAGGAGTCATTCTAATTGGCCTACCAATGAAGGGGAAGAGATACTATGATCTTTGGTGTTAATGAAAGGTAGTTCTCCTACTACAAAAAAATTTTCCTTTGCTCGACGTGCCATGATAATAGAATTAGAAAGATTGAGTGGATTAAACATACATACCTCATGCTTGATGTGGTCCTTAAGACCCCCAAGAAATAGGTCATTCAGATTCTCTTCTAGAATATTCTCCACCCTTAAGGATAGGTTCTGGAATTGATGCACATAATCTTTGACTGATCTTGTTTGTCGTAACTTTTCTAATTGAATAAAGTAGTTCTCTAAAACACTGGAAATATATAGTGCAATTGCAAATCCTCAATAAAATCATCCCAAGTGACACCGAGAGAATTATTTTGCCTCGAGCACATAACCATCGATACCAAACGAATTGGTCTGGTTCAAGATACAACGGATGTCAATGTCACCTCTTGTCCTGATGGTGTTTGATGTAACTCAAATAATTTCTCCATTTGATTTATCCAATTTAGGGGATCCTTACCATAAAATTTGTGCATATCCACTATCGCATCATGTTCCGTGGTTGTGAATAAGTTGGATTCGATTAGGCTGGAAAAGTTGATCCAATATGGTTATTTTGTCCATGATTTTGAATTGAAGATCCCCCTTGGTTGATATGGGGTGGATTTGGGCCATATTTTTACCCTTTACATGTTGTATGATATCATTCGACCAACCGATTGATTTGGTCTATGTCTCCTTTAGAGGTCATCTCGGATTGTACATTTCGCAGCTCATACTCAAGTTGGTTCACCCTATGATCAACTCGAGGTAAACCCTAGTGTTAAGGAATCTTTATTTACCCCTTTTGACTCTAAATCTTCAATCACTACCCCATTTTATTTGGGATTTTTCCCGGAGTAACCGGATTCTTTTTTTGCTCTTGTGGAAGTCCCCACCATGATGTCAAACCTTAGGGTTTAGGGTTTCGATACAAATTCATGACGAACAGGAAAAAAATAGAGAATATAATAATACTATTTTTTGAGAGATTTCCGAAAATGTAAAGAACTTGAAAACATTCCATAATTTACACCCTAGGGAGTGATTTGATGAAAAAACCTAAATTTGAAATAAATTTTGCAAAATAAATCAATTTTTTTTTAAATTATCAAGGAACCTTATTGGAAATGTTTCACAACTATGGTAAAAATATCTCCCACCAATTTGATATGGTTCGTAATATATGGAGGAAACAAAAAAATAGGGTTTTTACCTAATTTTGGCCCAAATAAGAGCTCGATACCACTTGTAATGAACTTCTTGTATAATTCGATTATGAGTAGAAATATAACACCAAATAACACAATATTTTAGAGTAATGATCTCAATATGCAATTAGAATAGCTTCGCCACTTCGAGGGGGCAACCTCCAAACCATAAAATAGACTCAAATGCTCCAATGATGAATCATCTACTACCTACAATCCCCTATATATACTATTCCTATGCTATGGCCATCACCAAGGCCGACCTACTAAGCATGAGAAAGTATAAATGATATAATAAAATGATATGGTAAGCCACAAGTTGGCTACTCATATCCTAATACAAGCAATATAGTTAAGGGCGTAGCAAGAGACAATGGAGTGAACAATGGCACCACTGGCGAAGTGACCCAGGAAATTCGTCCTGAAGGATTTTCATGAGGTAATCTTTCTCCTCCTGATGTAGTTTTCCCATTATTGAATTTAATGTTGTTTGTCAATGGTTAGAGCTAGTTTTTCCTCATTGGGTATTTTGTGGGTCAAATCCCCTCTTGAAAGCATGCTCAAATCCTCGGGTTAACACAGTCTGGACTCCTCATGGAGTCCACCTGGATAACATTCAAAACATGACCAAGGGTTTCTTTCTTTTTCATTTCTCTAACCTTGCTAATGCGCCCAATATTCTGGATAAGCAATCCACATGGTATGTTTGTAACTCGATGCTTGTGTTAACACCCTCACAGAAGGACTTTGTGGTATCTGAATATACTGCCCTTAAAGTGCATGTTTGGGTTGAATTTCTTGGTCTTCCTTCTGCCATGCGGGCCTTTTTTCGACAAATTGTCACCTCACTTGGGTGGTTATTTTCCTATAAGCCGATAAGTTTTACGTCCACAAAAGTGAGTATGCATTCAGATTGATCTCTTGTAGGATCTCAAAGAATTTGTGGATATTCAAATGGGCGATAAATGCTACTCCTAGTGGGTCATGTATATCAATCTACCCAACACTTGCTTCCATTGCCAAATGTCTGATCACAAGATCAAGGATTGTCTCGCTTTATGTACCTCGTAACTACTCTGTGGCCAAAACAACTCCCGAGCTAGTCAAACCCCAACAGGAGGAAGGTTGGAAAGTTGTCGGGGGGCGGAAAAATAAGAACAAAACCCAACAATACAAAGCTTTAGCTCCCATGGCCATCGGGAACCAGTTGTTAAAGAACAATCTCTCAGTATCCCGGCGAAGGAGCCTACACTTGTTGCTAAAGAACCAAATGATGATGCCATCTCGGCTACTCCATTGCCAAAGTATTCTAGCACACCCCTTGCGGTGTCAGTTCTCATGGACCAAAAAAATTATGTTTCTCACGTCCCCATCCCGCATTTAGTTCCACTGCTACTACCAAACAACTCACAAGGGCCTTCCAAATAACCCCAAAGTCCTTCTTGCATCTCTTGGGACCATATCCCAACATGCAATGTGGATTCCACCAAAAAGAATACAACATTGAGTACATCACCAAAAAAAGTTGATTTGTAGGATTTTTGCAGCATAATGTTGCTCATTTCTTACACAATCAATATGATGCCCTTGATGGCTTGGAGGATGGGGATATGGCTCTTGACCAATGTTTCCCATGAATTGTTTATCTTGGAATGTTAGGGGTCTTACAGACTCTTGTCGTAAATATGTGGTGCGTGAAACTCAACAATGATGTGCAAATTTGGACGTTTTATTTTTGCAGGAAGTAAAAATTATAGGTTTTTAGTTATAGATGGTATGAAAATCCATTTAGCGTGACAACTTGACTTTCTGTAGCAATCATGAAGTAGGGCGTGGGGACTACTTTCACTTTTTGCTCCCAAATGGCGGCCCTTATTAATTGACCATGGAATCAACCCCACCAACCGTGTCATATGGTTTCTCTTTAATATTGATGGTCACCCTTTTGGGCTCATA
>CM031243.1:483960076-484142638 GCA_018340775.1 Taxus wallichiana var. yunnanensis
GGAAAAGGTGAAAATTTTCCTTTGTCACAAAAGGGCCAACCAAATACCGCCGTATTTCCCATATGTAAAGGGGGACCCATTTTTCAAATTGTTTTCCTGCCCATTTGTATGGACTTGATACAAACTTCGAAGGGGCATATCTTTCGACTCAGGGCTCGAAATATTGTGAATCTTACACCGTTAGAAATGTATTGACATCCTCTATGCCATGGAAAGATTAAAAAATCTTTTTTGGGCCTTGGTAGGTAAAAAAATGGAGAAAATTTCTTCGGGCCTTTAATGCAGGATCTTCTTGCTCTTCAACTACCATATCCGATTCGATTGATCCTCGCTTTGGGAACTAGAACTGAAATATTGTGGGTGGATTTGCAAAAGGAATTGATATTCATTGGTTAAAATTTCAAAGAGGGATTCGATGCGTATCCATGTGTGGTTGAAACAGATTCAACTTTTCCTCTTCTCTCTCTTTTCTTTCTATATATATTGTAACACTTCTCGCTTGAGAAGGAGAGATATTCTTGGCATAGAGAAACTCTCACAAATTTGTTTCTCGATGACATTTTGAGCAATGAACCTTCTCTTATGCTCCCGGAAAATTTATTTGTGCCTCTATTCTAGAAATGTAATGGTTTTTGCACCTTCTAGAGAAATAAAAATGTGTTTTTGTGGTGTTCTTCAACCCTTTGCATCGTTTTTTGTTTCTCGTGCCTCTCCCTTCCATATTTGTTTTTCTGTGCATGTATTTCACATTTGCATGTGTAGGATGTTGTGTTTCATGGAGTTTAATGGCGAATTTGAAGATCTTGGCCGTGTTACTTCTTTCCCACCTCCCTCATCTCCATATTTTTGTTTCTTTCTCCTCAATAGAATATCTCACTTCCTTCATTGGGTGTATCACCGCTTTAGTGTAGGCTCTATTTTTTCCTTTTTTTCTCTCTCCTTGGTTCCATGGAATGGTTAGATTAGGGTTAGATTTATTTTCCGCATTGGAGTAGCTCGTGGGTGTAGTTTAGGAGAGGAACCAATCTTCTCTCGGAGAGATTTCCCACTTTTGCAAGGTCCCACACCTTGGGGAAACTTCAATGTTATGCAATCACACCAGATGATTCTGCCTTAGAAAAGTAGATCCATAACTCATTTGGGGGTGCTATGATTTTGCACTAATAATGCCTACATTGAGAGGCTTATGTCGATATTATAAGCATGAAGCCCGTAAGCTTGGTAGTTGGGGACATGGCAGTAGTGCTTGTGTATCTTCAACACAAGCCCAAGCCGGAGAAAAATAAGTATGTGGAGAATTATTTCACGCTCCAAGGTTTCCAAAAGGTAAGCATACAATGGAAAATTTTCCAACACCTAAGCCCACAAAGACAATAGAAGTAGATGATGAAGAGGAGGAGCATGAAGATAGTGGTGGTTTGGAGCATAGAAGAAGAATACATCTTACATATAGGGTACAAGTTGAGCGCGTGACTACTCTACCCCCAGCCATAAGAGGGAGATGATGAGGAATGGATGCTAAGCTTCTAAAGAGATCACCTCTTCAAAAGAGTATTATGAGAACAAGGACCCAAGGTGCTACTCCACAATCAGTGTGCATATCACCTCAACTCTCTCCATAGAAGGAGATAACTGAGAAGAGAAGAAGGAAGTTGAAGTGAATGAGGAGGTGGAAGAGTTTGAGGAAATCGTGCCTAATTCCCCTACACCTTCGTAGAGAACATGAGAGAACCAAAGGATAAATAAATGAAGGATGGAGAAGAGGTTGAAAAAAGGAGGCAAATGAGACAATGTTGACTCGAGACTTTTAGGTACGTTAGAACAAGCTCTAAATATTGAATCCCAAGTTCTTAAGGGGCCATTACGATTGAAGAGAACAGTGGAGAATATGTTCCACCTATCATGGGCTACGCCTGAGACACAAGTAAAATTGTCCGCACCCATTTTCAAATCACAAGTGACACAAAAGGATTTGTATGGATAGAGATGATGGATGAAGATATGGAAATCATGCACACAAGGAAACAATTGTCATTGTCAATGCACACGCACATGGACGAACCAGACTTTGATGTATGTAAAGATTTGTGTGTATCAAAGAGGTTGAAGAAGGCACCTTAGGACAGTACACATAATAGTAAATCTTATAGTTAGGTCAGATGAAAAGTGAACAATGCTTTGGTGAAGGTCGTGACAAAGGTGACACGATGAAATATGGATAAAGTTGCAACAATTAGGGCGCTAAGAGAAGATCTCAAAACTAAGGATGTAGAAATAGTGTGCCAAGTAAGACAAATACTTGACACCAAAGAAGAACATTGTTTTCATTAGCATGACAGAGGAATTTGGAGACAATATCATGAAAGGAAAGCCACACTTAGAGCCTAAGGTACCTAAAATGTTTCCTTTGGTAATGCATTATGTACAAACCTTAGTGGACTTGGTCCTGAAGATGAACCTCTACACATGCCGTAACCAAAGGATACAACACATGAAGCGAGCTGAAAAGGCATCGGTGATGAGAAATATTGCATTATATGAGGGGTTGCTTCAGATCTTGTAGGGAGGAGTTGAAGAAAGTAGATCAAGTGTTGAATATTTATATAGCCCCGTAAGTCGTTATAAGTACGAGGACTATTATAGAGGACAATGAAGTCCTAAAAGCCATGAAATATGAGACATTGGGCCATGCAGACGATTAGTACTTGTTGCTGCAACTGTGAGACCCTTACGGTAGCTCAAGAACCACACAAGTTAATGCTAGACGAGCTTGGGAAACTCATCGCAAAATATGGACCTATTAGAAGGAAGAATGACCTGTCATGTCTAACATTGTGTTGATCTTGCATAATGAGAAAGGAGATATTGTAAAAGATGAGTTGGATTCAATTGTTACAAAGGATATCCCATAAAAGGTAGAGGTCAGACTCAATGATTGACAAACTTTAGAGGAAGTGGAAATAAAAGAAGAATATCTAGAATTGATTCTTCGAGGTTGAAGGTAAGATGTCATAGTGGTAAATACATTCTTTTATTCATCAAAATTCTTTCTATTCTTCATTTCATATTCTTTGATTCATTTTGAGAAAGCCATTGTCGGGCGACAATACAATTAGTGTGGCGTAATGTTGATAAGTTAAAGTATGACACTTAGCAAAGAACATACGAGAAGGTTCATGCGGAAAGCAGAGCTCATGCAAAAGCGCAGGAGGATCGTAAAGGAATCACGCGCCGAGGATGAGGAAGATTCAATACTTAGCCATTTTCATGATGAGGATCTATTTTTGGAAGATGGCATGTGGAGCACACAAACCGGTTAAAAACTTGTGATGACACATTGACTATTTTTTGAGGATCAACTACGGCGCATCGCATGGGTACAAGTTGAGAATCGATTTACTACTAACAGCTAACTAGAGAAGTCTATTGTTAGCGCACTTGTATGTGTGGCTATTATTGTAATCGCGTGTGGCTAATAATAGTATGAAACCTATTTTGGGATTGGATAATCGGTGAAAGGCAAGTCCCCACCCTTATAAATATGTAATGAACTGTGTAGTATAGGTGTGTGAGGATATATATGTAAGGACTGGATTACTGTGAGATTACACTATCGGATATGTACGCGCATGAGTATATGATGCCATATTTTAAAGAAACTTCTTTGTATTACTACATTTAATATAATGAAGGTTATCGATCAATCAAGGTGTTAATCATGGTTATAGTTTGTTACTGCATGAATGTTCTTGCTATGATTATTGTTTGATTCATGATAATTTAAGATCTAGATTTGAATATGTATTGTAGAATGATATATTAGTAATAGATCTGAATGCTTTAAGTCTTCATCATGCTAACATCTTGTACTAACAATCAGAATAGGAGCTCTGGTACCTTTGCACACTTCAAGTGAGTGCTCGGTCTAGGCTGAGTGATGTGCCAGCGCGTTTGGGATTTTATTGGTGAATTCTAGGTTGCTTCAAAGGTAGTAGGAAATGCCCGTCTATGGATGGTTTCAGGTATGTTTATGGGAAACTTCCTCGATATACCTAAAGGTGCGTGAGGTCCAACTTTGTACTTCTACCACTACAAGCATGTATATTGGGGCCTACCCCCTCACTTCACGGTCCCATTGCGATAAGGGAGTCGGGTGTTGAACCATTATATACCGATAGACATGTGTTTATACTCGTTTAGAACACCGAGTCATTTTCTCCTCTTGGGAATCAAATCTAAGTAGGTATCCACCGGGTAGGGTTGTTTAAATGTGGTTTATGTTTGATTGTGATTTGGTAGTGTGTGAGGGAAGAATAAGTGGATGCAACCAATTTATTTCCATAATTAAAGCTATGTGAGCAAGAAATATGCAATGGTTAATGTTAAGACCCAAAATGAAATGTTGTTTTGATGAGGGAAAACAATCAGACGATACAAAACTGAAAGAAAAGGAGGGTTAAGGACTCACTGTGAGAGCGCTCCTATTTTTTTATATTTTAGCAATTCTTAAAGCATGCAATTAGCAAATCCAAAAGATGAAGATCCTTAGAAACATAACCATGCAAGCAGATTAGAGAAAACAAATAATAAAAAACATTAGATTGTGAAGCAATGATAAAAATAAAAACACAAGTTTAATTTCTAGTGATTGAGCAAATCACAGTAATTGGGCAAATCACGGGTGATTACCACATAATGAAAACAATTAGTATTCTATTGAGTGAAATAAAACAAAATAATAAGGGACAAGGGTCCCATCAAGGCGTGACAAAATTTTTAGGATAGATATCACCTCTTCAACCTAACTTAATAATAAAGAGAACTAGTCTTTCCAAACCTCAATATGGTGGGGTTTCAATGATACCTGAGGATGATGTGTGATGTTGCACTCCATGTACGAAATGAAAAAATCTCATGTCCTGCAAAGCAAGATGTGATCACAGACGCTTACACAAGACGAGATTAGATAAATGTATGGCGGATTACCTAGTAAAGGCCACCCCTAGAATTCAAATTACTTTCGTAAGGATGTCAATCCGTTGTTTTATAAATTGATAGAAAATTATGTGATAAATCGATAAGTAATAACAAAGCGAAAGCATACTGATATAACCAATCAAGTGCAAAGGCAAAGGACCTGACACGGTCTAAGGCTATATGTTGGTTTGATGGTGACACTTGATCCAAAGGGAGTCCATGGATTACAATATGGCTTAAAGGAGAAAGGATGTTGATAGTTTATGCGCTCACAAAGGCAATGAGGTGATAAGTTTGATCGACTTACATGATAAAATTTTGTGGATGGATCAAGGAGCATAATAGAATTTAATAAGTTTAAAAGGAAGATTGATGGAAAAGGATAATTACGTATTCTCGTGATGGTCAAATAGGATGAAAAGTTTGTCCTTAGATGACAGAAAAGTGTGGAAGATGGTTTAGAGGATCTTGAAATGTGTTAATGGATGCTTGTAGGACTAGAATACTAGTAAGGATATGATATGAAAATGGTAGAAAGAAATAATGTAGGATAATCACGGTGATTATAGAAATCTTCAGGTGATTCTGTGAATTCTAAAGCAACGAAATAGAGGGTATAACTCTATTAGTTTGCAACTGTAATAAATTTTAAGATTTGAATGAAAATGGTTACGTGAAAATGGAAGCAGAAGTCACTGAAGCAAATCTTACCTTAGTGGATGCTTGATAAGATGTCGTAGCTCAAGTGAGAAATGGGTGAAGAATGGCTTCAAGATGTCTTGACAACAATACTAGATGATGTGATGATTGCTTTGATGTAGTATAGGATTAATGGTGTCCGATCAAAGCCTCAAACTTAGAAGCGTTCGTGAATGCATGTGAATTCTCTTGTAAAATTCCCAAAAATCCTTCCCCCAAAGAGGCTAAGAAACCTTTTTATATAGATCTCTATGCGACTGGGATAATCACTGGAAATTTTGGCTAATTCAAGTTTGGGGATAAAAAGAGTGATTTTCTGCCAATTTGAACTTGATTTGAAGGGATTTCGAATGAGGTTGTGATAGTAAAGAGGGATGAACTCATGTTAGGACTAGGCTAGTTAGGATAAATGTGAAGGTGATTTCGTGGAAGGTTTTAATTTTAAGTTAGTTCTAACTAGTTAAGTGTGGGGAGGTGGTTAGGGATAGGTTAGAGGTAGTCAAGTAGAATTTATGAAGGTTCGATAAACTAGCTAGTTACAAGTAGTGAGTGTAGGTGAGTTGACATGGTGAGGTGTGAGGGTGAGGGTGAGGTGTGAGGTGTGAAGGTATATTTATTTTATTTTATTATTTAATTATACGTATGGATGTGGTGACGCGAACATTAAATCAATTTAATTAAAGGGCAGAAAGCAGTGACCTAGTGTTGTGGTTGGCATGTTTTGATCAGTAAATGGGTTTGGATAATGAAGGTGAGAGAGTGTATATTTTTGGTGTCTACAGAGACCTTCCATAAAATAGATATCAATAAAATATTTTCTTGATTGTCTAGTGAAGGGTTAGTAGTGAAATTGCTAAAGTTGAAGAATTGAGGGTTATAAAAGGAGTTGAATCACCAAAATTGGGAGCATGTTTAGGGGGATGAAAAGTCACCTAGGATGTATCTAAAAGTTTATAGACATCTCAATAAATTACTTATCCTGTGATTTTTCAATCATGTTGCTCAAGAACCTTGATAAGGCGTAATTGACATGTTTTGGCACATGATGATAATTTGATGAAATCTAACCTTATTAATGGTCGATATTATGAATGTGAGCATTAATGCATAATGCATAGTGGTTTAGGTTTGGAAGGACTAAAATTTTCATGTTTTTACTAGTATTGAAGCTAAGTTAAGAAAACCTAGTAGAGACAAATAATGGTATGTAAGTGATATGTCTATCTTCATGTTGATTGATGTACTTGATTCAGTAATGAGTTTTGGGAAAGATTATTGGTCAATGCAGATGATGGTGGAACTCTTTGAAGTGAATTGAAGGGCCTTAAGACAGCCTACAATCAGTCCTAGAAGGGATATAAGCAAAGTTTATGTGACTACACCATCCTCCCTCACCATAGTTTATGCCATCATCTATTTCTCATCATTCCCCCTCATCCCTCCCTCGACAATATCCATTTAAAATTCCTTGCACAAATCTCTAATAGGACCAATGATTCACTTTTTTCTACATGATTATAAGTTCATTTAGGTATCAACATCATCCAAGATAACCTTGAGGACCTCATGATTCATTATCGTGAACGAATCTTGAACAACATAGATGACATCATCAATGATGCAATGCCACTCATTTACTTGTTGTCAATAAATCTTCTCACAAGTTATTTGCATTTATCTCTCCACATGGGCTCATCCTTCCTTCTTAGGTTTATATGGCTATTTCCACCTATCTTGGATACTTTGGTAATTCATATTTATCCATCGTACTTGGGTTTATCCTTCCCACTTAAGTTATACAGCCATTGTTTCCTATCTTGGATACTTTTCTATATCCTACTTGGGTTCATCCTTCTTGGCGCAGGAAAAATTTAAGGAACACACAAATTTTAGTTTTAGAATGGTAGAAAACATTTTTATATCCAAATTCGCATGGGTGGAACATCTAGTGAAGATGTACATTGATTTGATAGCAAAAATGGAAAAAACATAAAAATTGTTGTACATGAAATGGAGAATCTAGCGTTATTTCTCTTATTCTTAAAATTGATTTGACAAATGTTCAATTTATTGAATGTCCTTTACGGGGAATTAATAAATTATCTTTGTTTGACTCTCGTTGACGCTTTTGTATACTAGATCCTTGTTTGTCCATTACTTCAATCTCGCCAAAATAAATACAAGAAGAGCTATGAGAGACTATGAACTCCATGAGATTGCATCTAAACCTAATTATTTTGGACTAATTTTTAGGTCGATTAATTTTTTTGTAAATGCTTTGTATATGAACCCTTATCTATTTTCTTAGATGATGCGAGTTATGATTTTGTTTATGTAATTTCCTTTAAATGATTGCATGAATCTTATAAACAATTGAGGAAACTATAGTAAATTGTAAACGGTACATGGGAATTCATTTTAGATATCAAATGAAAATTTCAAATATTCAATAAGAAAATAGAGTAATTATAAGGATGTCAAGGTTCTTTTAAAGACTGTAAAGGGTGAAAACCTACTTTTACCATGTTGCACAAACGATCTCACTCAAAGTTTCCAAAATCATTTACCACATTTGTTTTAACATTTCTAGTTTAGAGAGTAGACTAATTATAAGAAAAATAAATGAGGGATCTATTGGGGCCTCACCCTGAAACGTGTGTGTGTGTGTGTGTGTGTGTGTGTGTGTGTGTGTGTGTGTGTGTGTGTGTGTGTAGTACAATTATATGTGTTTCTTATGTAATTCTATCTATGTATATATGTATATATATATACATATATACATACATACATAGAATTACAAACACATATAATCAGTACTACCCAAAGTTACATTAGTTATCCAAAGTAGGATTATGATACAATAATATTGATATAAAAACTTACAAATCAATAAAATATATATATATACTATAGAAGAATAATTTGTTTCCATACAAACAAGAGCACTAAAGACCTGGTTCAATATTTGTATTCCCCTTCTCTTTCACTGAAACTCCTCTTTCTAAATATCAAAAGGGTGATGAACTGAAGGTGTAAAGTATTTTTCCTTCCTCTCATGAAATTCCTTATAATCATTAATGACCTCAAATATGTATAAGATTTTACGGATGCATGATGTATACATCCCGTTTCAATCAAACTCATATGGGAAAGACAAGGGTCACAAAAAAACTTTAAAATTTGAGCCTTCCTTTTGGGTGCAAGCTAGCCTAATGAGTCTTGTATCATTTTTTCTCCATAGAGTAAGGTTCATCTTCCCCTTCCCCCAATAATCGTGACTCATAATTCTCCTTTGAGTGCAACACCAAACTCACAGTTCTCTATTTGAATGCCTTACACACCTTTCACTTTAATCTTCCTAATTTATTCAACAAATGGGAAACATATTTTATCATAGAATCTATGCCTAGACTTCCACCTTCTATCCCCACAACCTTTAGGTGAATTTATTCCAAATAGGCTTAGGGAAAGCCTTAGAAGTAAACTCTCATTCACATGAAATATTTAAATCCATGAATTCATACATTTCAAAAACATTTTTAATATTAGCTAGTCTAACAAGAAATCCAAAACGAAAAGTGTCAATAAAATAAAAACCCTCCACTTACTCCATGGGATTAGATAAGGTCAAGATATGATGGAAGAATTCCAATTCAACATCATTACACGAATAATTTTAGTGGTGAATATTCGTAATATGGCAAAAAATTCATTTTAGGAAAATTTGAAAAGGTGAATTTTTCGGATCAAGTCGCCTCCTGTTCGCCTAAATATTACGGTATATTTTTTAGGGGTTGGCTTTGCCTACATTTGAAAACATCTCCTATAAAAACATAGGTGATTCACCGTAGTATACTACTAACTAACTACTAGTTGAGGTATCGACATATCAAGTACTGTGAACTTGCATACTCTAAGCACCAGTGCACAATGCAGATATGTTTCAAGTTTGTAGTTGGGTGACAAGTGCTATTTATTGACGCATGACAAGGATATTTCATCGACACGCAAAAAGGATATTTCATTGACACGTGAAAATGATATTTCACTAATAGACAAAAATGATATTTCATTAACGCACAACAAGGATATTTCACTGACGCGTGACAAGGAGATTTCACAAATGGGCAACAAGGAGATTTCACTGACGCTGCGGCGACAAGGAGATTTCATCGACGCGTGACAAGGAGATTTCACTGATGCGTGACAAGTATATTTCACTAACGCATGACAAGGAGATTTCACTAACGCGTGACAAGGAGATTTCATTGATGTGTGATAAGGAGATTTCACTGATGCGTGACAAGGTTTTGGTTGTTGATGCACGACACTGCTACTAGTGACGCACAACGTGATTTCTCTAACCTGCAACAAGGATATTCACTGACGGGAGATTTAAATTTTGTAGTCATGTGATAGTATGTTTGTTGTCATGTGAAAACAAGGTTGTTGTCGTGTGACAACGAAGTTTCATATTGTCGCGACAACAACCTTGTTGTTGGGTGATAATAAGGTCTCTATCACGCGACAACAAGATTTTTTCGCACAACAAGTAAAATTTTTGTTACACAACAACAACCTTGTTGTCGCATGTCTTGAAAATGAAAGCTTCTTTCAGGCAAAAATGTTGCACACAAACCCCATAAAATTCACCTATTTCACGAAAGTGGTTCTGGGCATATTTGCTAAGGATTTTCCACCTTAGATTTCCTAGAGGTATCTTAAAATGAACCCTTCATCATTGGCATAGAACATTTCACACAATAAGCTCCTTATAATGTCAGCCATATTCGGTCAACACAAATAATATATTTTAATAGGAAACTGTAAGGCTTAAACAACATAGGATGAGAAAAGAGAGTGAAAGATAAAATTTGCATGATTTTACAACTTGTGAATTAGACTACTTCTCCTTATATACAATTCACCCCAACTAGAAGATCAAAAACTTATGCATTTAATTTAAATATTGTTAAAATTAAGCTTTGATTTCTCATGATTAAACATTTATATTTGAGCCAATATTTACATCCATGCCATCCCCCTCAAATACCATTTCAAACATGATGTGATTTTATATTCATGGTAAGATATATTAAAAATTTAATGTCTGACATCTCCTTCTATTTGTTAACCCACTCTCCATAAATTGAAAAGAAAAGAAAAGCTTTGATTTCCCACGCGTGTAAGAAATGAGTGAGTATTAAAGTACCCTCACATCAACAAATTAGGAACTCAAGAATCTAAAATTGAAATAATTTCCATATGTGACATAATTTACATGTTCGAAAGAAAATTGGTATATTAGGAAATTCATAATATATTAAACATTTTTTTAATGACCATATCAAATTGTTGATATGGGTTTTAGGTTACTCTATGCACCCCTTACATTAGGGTTCACATTATATAGTCAATTTTAAATATGGTTTACATGTCAACTAATAGTTCTACATTTCAATTTTTTTGTTTAAATTTCCATGCTGTGTTATTAAGGGTGACCCATTCGTGTCAGGGATTCTGATTGTCTTATTTTAGGTGAGAAATTAGTGTTAAGGTAGTCAGTATGAGTGTTTAGGGTCTATCATTTAGTATAACTACAATTTAACATTGTGATGTAATCGTATACATACATTAATGCATAATGTGACATCCCAAAAACACTAATGCAATATGATAAACACTCATACATGTTCATCATATATAATACAATTTGAACGCCCTAAACACTAATGTGTTATCTTGATACTTGAAAACTCATGCAACACCTTAAACACTAATGAATCGCAAAAATAACATAAACTCTTATAGGATAATGTAAACCTTAAACCCCAAGGAATAATCTCTAACCACAAACCTTAAATCTTAGTCACGAATGTGACTCCCTAAAAACTAATGGATCACTATAAATAATATAATCTCTCTTGTGACTCCATTTCTTATCTCTCTTGTGAATCTATGATGTACGCAAATATTAGTATGAATTTCATTTTTAGTGACTATTAAAGACCACCTAAGGATTCTAACACAAAATTAAACTTAATATCAAAAATCTCATTATTAAAAATGAATACCATTAGTTATTTAAACTAATTGCCTCACATTGATTTTGTGAGTTCCGAATTATTTTAATTGTTGATTTATGTGTTGGTCCTACTGAAAAAAAAAAAAAATTGTATGTTATTAAGTAGATTTTTCACTTATAATTTTAGTTGAATCTTATAGGGTAAATATTTTGAGCTATGTTAATCTCAGTTTCATTAGTTAGTGTCTCTTATGCTTAGATTTGTAGATGTGTTATTCAATCCCGCAGTTTAGGGATTTAGATATATTGGCAAGTGAATATTACTTATATAGAATTTGGTTAGCTTTAATAGTTGTTAGGATGTGTTGTGAACAACACCTCCCCATGCTTTAAACTAAAAGAATTGGGACCTATGATGTGTTTAGAAAAATATGTCTTTTTATTATATGAAGCAATTTTGTGTTTTGGTTACAATTTTGACACATTGTTCTATTTAAAGTATGATTTATATACTAACAAATATTTAAGAAAATAATGGTTTTAAGTATGACATTGTAGGCTATTTATTTGTAAAAGAAACATGAATTTCTAGTCTATAATAGTATATAGACCATCATCACATTGTTAGCTAACCCATCAATGTTTATTCACATTCTAACTTACAAGTTCTAACATATTTATGGTTTACAAAGAAACATTGCATTCTTTTATTCATTTTTTATGATTTTGGTCCGACATATTTTTACAGTTCCAAAACTATGTGAATATTGATGATTCATTCGCTATTCAAAAATTGATTGGAAAACTAGAAAAGTTTACAAATCCTAATTTCAATTGATAGGAAAAATATCTTGTAAAACTTACAACCCTTGAATTTTCCAAACAAAGGAAACTGTGTAGAAGTTATTCTTTCGTGTGCTCCTCACATCATTAATATTCAAAAGGCTTATGGAGGAATGACATTATATTTTGTAAAATAACATGGAGCTATCTTATTGGCTTACATCTTAATATTTATGAAAACATATTAGTAGAGATTGGTTATGTGAAATGTGAAGTAACATGGAGTATTCTTATTGGTTGACAACTGACAAGGTTATATAAGGACTGACATTGTGAATGGTCAAGTAACTTGGATCTTTCTTATTGTCTCATACTTGTAATGACTGATAACACATACCAAGAAACTGAAATTACAAATATAATATATGCATTGAACTTTCTTATTGGTTTTCACATCGTGATGACAGAGATAATGGCTATATAGAGTTTGAAACTATGAAAATCATACATACATGGTATTATCTTATTTTTTCGCACTTTGTAGTGAAACATATCCGATATAAATATCATATAATACTAAGGCCTCAAAGAATTGTACATATGTTGATTCTTCATATTGGCTCACCTTTCACACTTTGACATGGTTTTAACTTCTTGTAAAGGGAAATAATATGTGAAGCTATCAAATCTCTCCATGTGGAATTAACGAGACTTAGAGTTGAAAATACATGTAGAATCCATCGAAATACATGCGGAGAATCGGAAAAGTGGTAAATTAAAGCCACATTAATTGTAAAAGCCATGAGTAGCTCAAAATCAACAAATATGTATAAACGGATGACAAAACATCAATGTTGGTGTCCTGAAATGGCATACCACCATTTTAAAACTAATTAATAGGATTCAAAAATTTTCTAAGGATTTCATACCAAGTACCTAATATTCGACCTATTATAGAGTGTTTGAAGTCTAAATTCATTCAATTACAAAGTAATACAAAGTATTGTTATTTTCAAATATCAAGAGCGTTACATATTTATAATTGCATTGACTTGCTTTGGGGTATATTGGGAGACAACATGAATTGCAATCAAGGGGTTTTGACATCCAAAGGAGGTAACTATTGATGAGGGTTTGTTACACCCATATGTAGAAACAAGGAAGTTTTATGTTCCTCACTCGTTGTAAATCTTGGAGATGGTTGACTCAATGCATGAGTTTTAGGTATGTGGTTTTATAGATAACCAAGTGGTGGAATATCATAAATATAACTTTTTAACACTCATAGATTCTTAGTATGCTCACAATTTACCTTATTTTTGGTATTATCTTCTCAAAATGATAATTTTAATATTGATAAGTAATGCCTCAAAAAATGTAAAAGGGTAAGGTAGGCTAGGACTAGGGAAGAAAAGAGAACTGGCAAAGCGTTTAAGTTATACTATCTCAATATCACCACTAAATAATTCACCTAATATACCTACATCAACTTAAACATATCCTAACACAAGTTTAAGATGAAAAGGTAAATCATTCTATGTATAATTATATCAATAAACAATCATTAGAAAACTACTATTATTCCTAGTTTTCATAAAGATATTGTCAACACACATCCATCTATAGAAAATATCTGAAATAATAACAATTCATGTTAATAATTGATTTTTTTTGCACAATTCATCTAATGTTATTGTGTATCATGAAAACATCATGCAGTCTAACTAATCAAATGATGTGTTAGAAAAGCATCCAATTATGTATGCACATTAACACCTTGCTCACACAAAGTAGAATTAATGAAATTTATGATTATGCAAATAACTATTTCACATTCACATATTTCATGAAAAATCAAATAAAACAGTGGTTAATCAAGAAAACAAATCTAAACAACTTTGAAAAATGATTGAGAAAACAATACAAAAAAACACTCATTAAAAATCATAGGATTTATTAAGCGATTCCTTTATAAAATTCATCCTTCTTAGAGGGTAAACAAATAATGTACTTATATTAAATCTCCACTTCCATGAGGATTGAAAATAACTAGTTTAAACAATATGTAAAACTATTATGCGAATTTCTAATTAAAATACCAAAAACAAAGCTTTCATGCAATGAAGCTTATACGTCTATTCTTAGAATTATAAATTTTGACTATAATGAATCCTTAAAATATTAAATTGTTTACTCCTTCAAGCTATACTTGAAGCTTTCTCTTATATTTTCTTGTGTGTACTATGTTTAGTTATAGTGAAGATTAGTCGTGCATGCTTTGAATTCCTCCTCCATACATCCCAACTCCTATGTATGTGGCCTCGTCATATCAAGAACTTCCTAAATTACAACTAGGAATCTAATATAAATAGAGTTATCATTTTAAATTATAAGTGAATATTTATCCACTTTCCCATTTTCATAAGTTACTCGTGCCATAATAACAGATGTTTTCTTGGCCTCATCTACTTTTGGAAAATTAACGGTAAGAATAGAGATTAATCTTTGTAATTGTTGTTCAAACAAAGTTTTTTGGAACCTCACATGTGGTGATACATTGAAGTAATGTCTGAGCTTCAGATAAAAGCTTAATATATTAATTCTTTGTCCCTTTTAGCTCTCTCATTATCCCTTCCATCATTATAAACCAATCAATTGATTCTTTCTAGATGTAACCTATGCAAATCTTCCCTACATTCGAATCCCATGTACTGATACACAATGCATTGAGAATGATTCCCTTTTATGACAACCAATAACTTTTCCATTTTGTAACTCATCATATTCATTTGTTTGAGTTAGTTTTGTACCTACTACAACATTTCTCTGCCATATATTTATGAGTTTGTATTCATACTAACATATCATATAAAGTTTTGAAATCCATCTGCATATTGGGAAAAATATTCTTTGGTGGTGTCATTTGTTGTTAGGCATGAATTGCATCCAAATGAGGCTGCATTGTTTTTACCAAATAAGTTTTCATTTTTTGAGTGGCATCAATAAATGATTTAGGATCTACGTCCATGACTTCCTCGCTTTTATGTTCCTTCTTGGATATTATTAATATGTCACCCTATGTTTCCATATAAATGGGATTTTCCTTGGGGAAACTTCCTCTTTTCACCCTCTTCATAATTCATGTAGGAGAATGATACTTTACTTCTAAATTTGGATCTTCAAGATTTTCCATAGCATAAGTAATTTCCTTTTTCCCACTAAGAGGAGTCCATGTTCCTTTTGGGGTAATAAATACAATTTTAGTTATAGAAGGAAAAGTCGAAGATGACCTTACTACTTGTGGTAAAGTTGGTTGAGACTAAAAAGTTCTAGTGGATCCAAGAGATGATTCATAAAACTCTTAGTGGCCATATAAGTTTGGAAAGAATAAATGAGAATGAAAGAAAGAATTAGAATAACTTGATAGAAAAATTGAGAAACATAAGGTGTGATGGGAGGAAGAAATGGTGGATTGAGATACCAACTAGAGTGAGGAGGAATTAGAGGTAGGGTATGAAAAATGGGGAAGGATTTCTTGGTTCCTTTAACTTGGCTTTATAAGGTCTTCTACTAATAATTCTAGATGATGTTGGATCTGAAGAAAATACAACAATGGGAGGGATTAATATAATGATTGAAGAATAAGAAACAATGGTTATAGATGCTACATTCATTGACTCGGTTTTTGTTGTAGTAGCTACATTAGATTGAAGATAAGTGACTAGAATGAATTGGGGAAATAAATATGCAATGAATAGAAATGAAATAGGAGTGTAAGAAACATTTGAAGGAATTGGTGAAGAAGAAAAATAAATAAGAAGTGAAACTTGTCCCAAGATAAAGGAAAATAAAAAGGGGATACAATAGGAATATTTAAACTAGGGGAAGAGGGGGAGGAATTTGAAAAATAGGGGAAAAGGGATGACGTTGAAAACTAGGGGAGCTAATATCCCATGATCACCCCCTATCTCATCTTCTAAAGAAGAGCTAGTAGAAATGCAAGTACTACTAGTGAAATTTCCTAGAGAAATTGGAGTGGAAGAAGGAGAAACCATTCCTATAGATCTTGGAATTGGTGAAGGATAAAATGAAGGATAATTAACCACATTTGTAATAGTACTTACTAGGGGGAAATTGTAGTAGGACCGGTCACTTTTGAACTTAAAAATATCAATGTGGTTCTTGTAAGAATTGACACCTATGTTCTTAGAGAAGGAAAAAGTGAGAATGACTAGATTCACCTTTAGATGAAGGAGGCTCTCCAACATTTATCTTCTTGAGTTACTTATGGTTTTTACCTTGGTCATCTAAATCTTCCATTTCCTCTCGCTTCTAGTTGTTTCTCTATCCTAAGATATATTCCTCCAACTCGATAGATTTCCCAATTGGTACATATATGATTATGAAATTCCTCATGAGCAAGAAAATTCTTGATCCTTGGTTTCATTCATGTAAACCATATAATCTTTTTTTCCTTTGATTCGTATAGTTATAAGTGTGTGTACTAAGGGTGTGTTTTCATAACCATATTACCCTTCTTGTTGGGTAAGAATTCCTTAAATTATGGTACTCCAAGTGGAATGATGTCTTATTTTCTACCACCCTTTTGGAAATTTTCCAATCATTCAAGACCATTGAATCAATTGAGAAAGGCATATGAGGATAATTATACTTTTACTTATTTTGTTACTTTTCCACATGATTGACTCAATATAAAAATTGATAAACAAACTCTTCCTTAGCTAGATTGTCTAAAACATATATGGGGAGTATAAATGGGATAGAGAGAATCCCCTCTACTCTTATCACTTGTACACCATAGCTAAAATGGGAAATATCTCCTAGTTCTTAATGAATTTATGATTCTTTGACTTTGTTAGAGTGGTCCACAATCAAGGATTGGTACTTGTATAGGATCGAATGCACAAAGTAGAAATATGTGTGGAGTAGTGAGATATAAAAAACACTCAAAAGAGAAAAAATATTCATTCATGTATGCATAATCCGAATTAACAAAAATATGCATATGATATTATGTTATAGAGTGAGAAATTAGGTCACCGAAAAAGGTAACGAACTCAACTCACGTTTATAATATGACTTTAAGTACATTACCCTAATAACCTATTATTAACCTAAGAAAACTAATTTGACCATGTAGGTAAACCCTACACCAACACCCCCTTAAGTGTAGCTTAGATGGGTAGAAAGAAAAGGTGGGTCCCTGACAACAAGACTTGATGAGATACCCACTTATAATGCAAATCTATTTTAAAGTGGAGAAAAGGAGAAAACCGAGTGGGAAAAATATTCTCCCCAAAAGAGATAAATGAAATGAAGGTAGGACTATAAAAACCCACTTAAAGTCATGTGACAACCTCTGTAGCCACCCTATGTCTAGAAAATGAGATTCCCAAGGTGACTATGGATCAAAAGGAGGAGCGGTGAAGAGTGTGTCGATTTTCCCTAACACGGAATTATGCTCTAAGAAAATAACAAAAATTGGATCACAAGGTTCTTTGGGGACAACATTGATATATATTTTGAGAGGTATAAGGATAATAATTGGATGCAGTGAGGAGTGGATCACCATGGAAAATTGAATGAGTGTGCCCAGTGGCTAATGGATCTCTATCCAAGGTGTAGATCCTCGAAAATTAATTATTCTCCTCGTGAAAAATAGAAGATCCAAATGCCCCATGAAGGGATAATGTCTCTAAAGAAACAACAAAAAATAAAATATTAATGTCCTACAACTATGTACTAGACTACCCAATGTATGATGTCTCTTCGATTAAGGTGCTTACTCCCTGAAAAGTCATGCAGTGGATCAAAATTAGGTGGATCAAGAAATAAATCCTTAAGATTTAAAAGGTGACAAGGAGATGGTGGAGGTGGGTCCCCATCACTATTGTAGTCATTTTTTCCGTAAGAGAAGTCTTCATCATCATATATTTTGTCAAGATTAGAAATGACATCAAGTGTAGGTGAATCCAATAAATAATCTGGAGGGATAAAGTGAAAATAGGAATAGAGCCACGTTTGATGATTGAATACACCCACTATAATGATAGTGTCGTATGTAACTCTCTAAAATACACTAAGTATGGAATGAACTCAACATGCAAGCCCCGACTAAGGTGATTAATATGGTATACTAATAGGAGAATAGTTGACAATAAGGGAATGTTAAGAACATTTTTGAATGTTCCTCCACTCACTTCAATAGACCCTTTCCCACATAATAGTTTTCATCCAATCATATAGAGGACATGTCATATGGATCCAAGGAAGTGAACTCTACGTGTGAATAGGCCATATGATGTGATTCACCATAATCAATTACCCATGATTGGTACAAGGCTGTAACCAAGGATCTCCTCTTTGTTTTCTCCTTTCTTGATTCTTTCTATTTCATTTTTCCATGTTCATTTACCTTGGAGAATTCAAGGGTTGATGATAATAGTTTTATATACTTAGGTACGGTTATGTTATTCTTCTCAAGAAAAGCCATGATGTGGTCATATTATTTCTTCAATCATTTTTTTTTCATCATGCTTGCATGTGCAATACCCACATTTGATCCTCTCTTTCTTGGAATTAACATTAGAAGAGGAAGTTCTAGAGTTTGATTTGGACGTGGGATAATTTTTTTTCCTTTTTTCTCATGATTCTTGTTATTCCGATTCTTCTCTTTGTTTAAAGCCTTAATTTTCTCATGTCAAGAAAGTAGAGAATGGGGTTTAGAAGACTTTAATGAAACCATTAGAATAATCTTTTCTTTCTCTTGATTTAAGTCAATAAAAAGTTTTCAAAGGATGACATGGTCCATGTAGCTCCCATGGTGCTATTGGTCACATAAAAGGTAGAAACAAAGATAGAATAGTTGGAGCCCAATTTGGTAAGGATGGAAAGAACCAATTTTTCATCAATTTTATCTATGCCACAAAGTTTCAACTATAACCCGATTGATTTGATTTTTGTGAAGAATTATTATATCGTGTCAAATATTCCTAGGCTCTAACTCATGAGCTCAATTTCCAAATTGTGACATCTTATTATGTCATGCTTCCCAAAAATTCCTTCTAAAGTGGTCCACACATCATTAGGAGTATCTTGATTCAATATGAAAGAGAAAGTCAGGAGACATGGACATGCATAATAGAATATAAGATTCATCACTTTTTTGGAAGCACAATGAACTAAGAAGGGTGTGAATAAGTTATTTAAACCGCTTAACAATTTCAAATTAATTTTCATGCACCATTAATGTGAATTTAACATCATGAAACAATCAACCAAGAGAAAATATACATGAACACAATATATAAGTGGGAAACCCTCAAGGGGAAGAAAACCCAATGAAATTATACTTATATTACAAAAAGAAAATAAAATTAGTGAAGCAACAACTTCACAAGGAACACCAACCCCTAGTTTAGTAGAGCACCAACCCTACAATGAGCACCAACCCCTAATTTAGTGAAGCACCAACTCCAAAGCAGGTGGTACAACCCCTAATATGATAAATTACCAAAGAAACCTTATTTATATGGATATATTTTATATATTTTTGTTGTCACAACTGATGGATATCACTAATTCATCTCACACACCTTTAGTGGATATCACTAGAGTTGATGGATATATTTTATATTATTTTTCTATATCAATATTCTAGCCAAAGCAATCTTGTCTGAATCAATCAAACATGGTCTTCACAAACCGGTTGGTTTACGTATCAAATCACCGATCAAGAGATAAACCATACATAATTGGAAATGTCTCTGAATCTACTTTCCAAAAATCTTACATTTCTTTCCAACACTAAGTTGAAGTCCTTCAACTAGGTCGATCTATGAAACTTCTCAAAACTACCCTTTTAGGCCGAAAAACTAGTCCTCAAAGAGAGGGCACACTTTTCCCTTTAAAAAACACCCATGACCTGAATCCACCATGGACATCTTGTAAAACTCACAAGATTACATAAATGGTGATTTGTTTAATACCTCCTTTGTACAAATTTTCCAAAAACTAAAAATCTTCAAAAATATACCTATTTGAGTGGGGCCCACATATTGTCACTAGCTCTATCATACCTTTTGGAAATATGGAGGAGTCCTATACAATTTAAAATCATCTTGTTTGTAAAAGAATCAAAACATGACATGTAAAAGCAATTTTCTCTAAGTTTTTGAGCTAGGGTTGAGCTAGGGTTTCAAACCACTTTACCTTCTTAACGATCATTCATAAAAACTTGATGATCAAACAACATCATTATTTTTTTTAAACCATATTAGTTCCATGGAAAATCCTCACTCAAAACCTCTAGGTCCCATACAAATTACACAATCCACAAAGAACATCGGAAGGTCAACATTTAGTATAAAAACACACTCTAGAAAACCCAATTTTAGCAAAAACATCAAATATTGCAAAATATTATTTACTTTGACTTAAAACTTGTCATGAAACATCTTGAAAACATCATCAAAATTACCATACTCACCATATAGCTAAAATTATCTCAGTAACCTTCCAACCGCGGTGACTTACCTGTGTTTTCTAGCGACTTCACCTTCTTGCTTCCCAATGACCATGAAGCACCACCAAACCTCTGAGAACTTACTTGAATCTCATCATAAACTTGTTATATCATGTCACATCACCCTTCCAATGATTGGATAGGAATTATTAGATATAATACTCAAACCTCCAACTCATTATGCATGTTTTAGGACCAGGAATGGGTCTATAAAGAACCGACTCAACCATGCTAATCTATGAACTGACCATGATTGTCATGTGCAGACACTTAGAAACCTATAATACACATCTAGGACCATTTATTACCTAATGAAAACATTTTAACAACTCTAGAGAGCTCATACAACGACTTTGCAAGCTAGAACCATGCTAGAGAAGATGACAAATCATCAAATCTCGTCACTCGCCATAAACCTTCATGTTTGGCTTTGACATACACCTCATAGGGACTGATATGACCTCATGACACCCTTTTCCATCAATGGCTTTGACATAAATGACAACATAAAGATACAATGGCCAACAATCTCCCTTATTGTCATTAATCGACAACCACCTTCAAAACAATTGATGGCAACCATAAGGAAAAACAAACCTACAAGACCTTTTTATCATGTTTATGATTCTTATATCCCCATTTAACATCTATGAAAAAGGCTACGATGACAAATAGACATGGAAAATTACAACACACATCATGACACAATGGAAACCATGCACTAGACACACTTACTTGCTCAAATGGATCCTCCTTCGACTATACTTGCACTTTTCTTACCTTAACAATAGAAAAAATGATCCATGGACCTAAATTTGAGATTTCACATAACTCTGTTGAATTGATCTCCTCATGTTTTATCTTCATCTCTGTCATCCATCACCATCTAGTACTTTACTATGGAAGAAATCACAAAATCTGGCTCTAAACTTTACATGACCACCTTTAGGACCACTATCTCGTAAACAACATCTTTAGAAAATAGTGTCTAACTTCTCAAGGAAATAGAATTAAACATAGCGCATGAAAATATAAAACTTAACTCCCCTATCCTTATGTCACCAAACTCTACTTGATAAATTGTAATGGGGATGGATTAACAAACATACCACATCCTTGAAATTCATTTTAAGTATTTTCAACCTTGTTTCTTGTCACCTTATCTTGTTAAAACATAAAGCTAGCCCCCTACACCTGTACTTGCATAACCTTGGATATATCTATGAATTGACTTTAACTTTGTGCATATACTTAAAGTATTGGCACTCATGCTTTCAAAGGATTATATTGACCTTTGTCATATAAACTCTAAACCATGTGCTTCCCCTGAGAGCTTGTTTTGCCACCATATATCATCATGAAATAATGAAATAATAACTTTACAAAGTACTCTACCTCATTTAATGATGTAAAAGTACACATGATACACTTTAACTTGACAAAATATCAAGGATTAAACCATGATATACTTGTAAAATCTCTACAACTCCTCATTCAAAAGGAAAATCATCACTAGTATGACCCAAAAGACCATACTCAACCTTGTACCACTACTTAACTACTGAGAGACTTACTTACTATCTTCACATATCTTGACAAACCTAGGAATCTATTTTCATCTTCTATGATGCATAATATCTCAAGGACTAACATCCAACACAGTCACCAATCTTAAGATCAACATATTCAAAGAAATCTTCTTCTTTCTACACAACTACCTTCTCAATGACAATTTCATTGACATACCTTAGTTCTTCAATCATCCCATAACTCAAGGCATACTGACCTTTATATGGTCATCAAGAACTCTCTTTTGGTAGATGAGTAACTCATAGATAAAAACGCAATCATACCTTTCATTATCCACTAACAAAATATATTTCAACAAAAGTATGCACTTGTCTTAGATGAAGAAATAGTTCTCCTTACACACGTTAATGCATTTAATGACCTTTTCAAGCTTAAAATCAACAAATACAATCCTTATATACCACCTCAACTTCCGATTCGGACCATGATTAACCAATTATTTTTGTCAATCTTTATCAAAACCCTTTCTAACTTCATAGCATCTTGATACACCTTTTAGTTAATCAACACCAACTCCCCCTCAACCTTGGCCTATGAATCTTCTTGCATTATTTCCATACCTATCGAAATATTCTATAACACCTTTAAGAATCTTAGTACATCATTAAACACTTTATTGAGCTATTAACAAGGTCATATAGATGATTTTTATCATCTATCACAAAATTTGAGATCTAATTTCTTCATCATATTAATTACCCTATCTTCCAATCCTCTAGGTCTGATGAGATCACATATAGATCTGTAACATTGTAGCAAAAATGTAGAATCATACCTTATCTCTTGTCATACCTTGGCGAGGTTCCTTAGAGCACATGACCACAAAATCATATAACTAAACAAGTTTTCACCATTCCATTCTCACACATAGACAAAACAAAATAGGTCTTGAAAAACATTTTTAGCTTCAAAAACCACTGTCTCATATCACCATGCACTACTCTTGTACTAGCTTCATAACTCGGAGAAAAGAAAACTCATGACACATGGATTTGTAACAATATATGTCAACATAAGAACTAACATTTTGATCTTTCACAATCTTATCCAAGCTTTATACACTCCTTATACTACCTTCATCATGCATAAGTATACTTGAGACATCCCATAACATATTCAAGGACTAAGATACTTCTTTTAGAATCAACATACATCAATGCAACACTTACAACTTGTTTGTTTCAGGAGAAGAAACATAATTATAATTCTCTTCCCATAATTTATTGCAACCAGACCTTTGAGATATATCATGAAAAATTGATTGATGACATACCTCTTGATTGATAAGAACCACTAGAGTACACCATTGCACCTCATGCCCACTTTGAGAACCTGCTCAAGGTACCATCATTACTAAAAATGACCATAGATATTTCGACCTTCCTTTACCACACACTTGAAAGTCGGATGAGAATTTGCAACAAGGACTAATCAAGGGACTCACAACCTAATGGGACCTTAATGTATGATCTACTAATGTCTTCACTTTTCACAGATCTATTGTCATATGTCTAATTTATATGCATACTACTAGACATGACCTCCTTGTTACTTATAACATCAAAACATTATTTACCAAAAAGAATCTTCAACACTTAGACCATCATTATATAGAAGACTATGATTGATAGACCCATAAACCAAAACTACACTTAAAAATTGAATCCTTAGTGTTCACCAAGACCGTATACTCAACATGTAATACTCCATTTTGTAGAGATAGATGATACAAATAACATAACATTTTAACTATATGTAACATTAACTTTTGAATAAAATATGGCACCATGGATCATAGAATTGATTCTTGAAATTAATCTTGGCCTCATGACAATAGACTCGAGGGAAAAACATAGTGATATCAGACCTCTTCATAGCATATTATAAAACTTCAAAGATCAAGGTGATACAGAGACTTTTAAAGGTGTTACGAGACATACACAAAGTTTCTTGACTTAGAAATCAGACTCTTGATACTTTTCAAATTTTCATTAACTGATCATATTAGATACACTTCACCTTATAACTATTCTTTTCTCAAAGATACAACACGGTTGAAATTTTTTTATGGATGACATATTGAGACACAACTTCAAGTACTTTTGACCAAGAATATCAACATGAAATATGAGATCTACAAACTCGGACACCTACTAACAACAAGGAATCAATAACCACATGGATAGATCACATCCCATACCTTATGACTCTTGAATTATCATAAAATCCTAGGATTCTCAACTTTTCATACACTAGAGATTGAATAGCAATTAAGCATATATGACTTTTTCAATTCTAAGATCTTCAACTAAAGTAAATATACTTCCTTGATTTGATTTGGGCTTGAATAAATTGTCTATGTTGGTCATTTTGTGGTTATGTTGTGATTTATGTAAACCCCTTTGATGGAAAAGAGTGTCATGTGAGTATCCCCATGATGTTGTTTCAAGTTTCAAGCATAAAGAGTGAGTGGTTCACATGATTTGGAGTGTTTTAGGAGGTCCCTGGTGCATGGTTGAGTGAGGAGACGAGTCATGGTTTGAGTTCTCCCAAGTGAGTTGAAAGTTGTTATGAGATCATACCTAGTCCACGAGGTTTTTTAGGTGTTTATGGGTCTACATGAGGTCAACAAGTTCATCTCATGAGTTTTTATGGTTGAGTCAAGTCATTCCAAAAAAACTTTCTAGCCCTAGAATAAGCGAATGAGTTAGAGATATGAGTTTTGGGCCTAATAATTCATGGTGAAACATCGTAACAATATGATGATGGTATAAATGGAATGCATGGTGAGTTTTAGGTCAGCATTTAGTTGTTTTCTACTTATATGGGGTCCTTGGGAAACAAGCAGTTGGAAAGCAGACGGTTTAGAATAGATAAGGCATTGTGGCTATAGGGTTACATGCATATTTGAGCTATATGGTAAGTTTGAGAAGTTACAAGATGTTGTCCTGATGCTTCATGAAAATTTTAAGGTCATAGTGTTCAAGGAATTGCAAGTTATGTAAGTTTTGGAAAAACCAGGTAAGTGACAATGCATTGTTAGAACAAGCGTTGGCCTTTTGATGTTCATTGTGAGTTGTGTTATTTGCATGGGGACCCAAGATATTATATATATATTATTAGGTAAATTATGAATCTTTCAAAACATAATGAGGTGGATTTATCATCACATTTTTATGAATGATCGTTAAGAAGCTAAAGTGGTTTGAAACCCTAAGCTAGGAGAAGCTTGTAGAAGATTGATTATAGTGAGTCTATTCTGACTCATTTTGAAAACAAGATGATTGAAGGTTGTAGAGGACTCTTCCATATTTCTAGAAAGGTATGTTAGAGCATGTGGTGATATGTGGGCCCCACATGAATATGATTATTTCTGAAGAGTTCCAATTTAAGGAGAAGTTTTTCCAAATGAGGTGAAGACTAAATTTCCATTTATGATATCACAAGAGTTTTTATTGATGTCCATGAAGGTTTCAAATCATGGTTGTGGTGAAAAAGTGCAAAGTGTTCCCTATTTATGAGGACTAGTTTTTGGGGTAGTTTGGAATAACCTGGAGTAAAATTGACATTGCATAGAGATACAAGGGGAGTTAGGACTCCATTAAATTTTTTTGTGAATATGGTTCAAATACCTTTCCAATGGTGTATCAAACTAGATGATTTTACATGGTATGAAAAATTTATGGCTTGTTATTTGAGGAATAAGTTTAGAGGATGCTCATTATAGTAGGGTACAAGTAGCTTCATGAGGTAAGATGATGTTTTGATTTTATCAAGCTTGGTGAAGTTTTTATATCATAGAAATAATTTATAAGTGTGTTACATTCCTTTTTAATATTGTAAGTTGGTTTTTGGGTGATGGAAAATGTTGGGCTAATTGTTAGTTCTTGAGTCCAAAAAGGGTAAAAACAATTGCGCAATGATGGTCTTGGTTGAAGGCCTTCCACTTGGAGTTGGAAGGTGTTTCAATATTGTATGGAAATAAGATTCATATAGATTTGCAATTATGTATGGATTGTGACTTGGTGAGGTAATTTGATGTTTCTTTCAGGCTGATTTGTGAAGAAGTTTGTAGTTGCATTTTTAAGATAGTTTTGTTCTTGCTAAAAGATTGAGTTGGTTAGATAATCAAATGGATGAGTTGATGTTTTCTATCACCTGTAAAGTAAATAGAAGTGAATTTTGAATCTATTAAATTAATTTGATGCCCAGCCCACTCACCGATTCAATAAAATATATAACAATTTCAATCATGTAGAAATCAACTCATGTATGTGATCATTTATAGCTCAATCCACCCAAACAATATTAACATCTATTAACATAACTCAATTTCATTATTTCAAATCCACTTCAGTTACATATAAATAGAATATAAGGATGCATTAAGGAGTCAAAATTCAATGCGACAAAGATAAATAATAGTGTATATATCAAAAAATTCCAGTCCTCATTCTATTTTTCATTTTTTTGTTCCTTTTATTTCATTGCATGAACTTTTTTTTTTTTGATATGAACTACTCCTATCAAAATTACATGCATCACACACACACACACACCTAGTATATCTGTTACGAGAATAATCTAAGAACTAGAGCCAAATTTTGATTCAACTACATTGGAACCAAACTCCTAAATTTTAAGTAACCATACTCTAAACTTAGGGTATAAAAAAACATCCCTAAACTTAATCAAGGAGTTACAACAATTTAATACTCATACAACAACCCAATTCACTGCCAATTTTGACATAAATTTCCTTTTATGTCTTATATGACTAAATTTTGCAACTACACACAATATGAAACATTATTATTCAACTTATGACTGTCTCTTATCCCAACATAGACATGTGAACATAAAATTTATTCCTAAACCACAAATGGACTCCAAATCATTAAATGAAGCATTGATGCTCCTGCATTAGATTTCCCAGAGGGAAAATATTTGAGCGCCTACTCAAATACATGCTTAACTCTTCTTCGTTCATTCCTTCCAATTTCTTCATGCCATATTTGATGCTTCACTTGGCCTCATTAATCTTTCTGTAGTCACTATCCCCATTTGAGCTTGAATTTGCATCTCTTCTTCATATGTCTTGTCTTCTTGCTTGTTCTTTTCTTGTCCTCTATCTCTCTCGTAAACTTTGATAGTGATTATGCCATTTTTCTTTCATAATTACTTATAGCTACATCATCCACACCATGGTTCAGGGCATACATGTAAGGCTTGATGGCCTCCTCAACTTGTGCCACCACCATTCTCTTTTCATCTTCTTTTTTGTTTCCTCATAAGCTTTCTTTACTCTGTCTATGAAGTGAAAATCCTCTACATTGAAGGTTAGCTCTTTTGCATTCCTTGTGAGCTTACTTGACCCCTTAGCTATTTTCACAGGCCACTGTAGAGCTGATTATATGAATCATCTCTATTTGCATTGTCTTCTTCACTTTGAGACTCCATAGCCTCACTCCATTTTTCCTCTTTGCTTCCATGTATGGCACTCTCCAAGGCTTGCAATTGTTCAAGTAGTTGCTCCACGGTTCTATAGACAAACCCATAATTTGATGCTTCTTCATCTTCAAGGTTTAATGCCTCAAATTGGCATTCTTCTTGTGTGGCCTTTGTACCTACAATCAACCACTCAAAGAACCAATTAGAAAAAAATCGAGACCCTTGGCCTCCATGGATGCCTCTTCATTTGGCATCTCTCCTCCTTGTTGCATTCCTTGCAAGTTATTTCTCGGTTTCTCCCTAGGAAACTCTTCATGTTGCTCTTCTCCATTCAAAGCAACATTTTCTCTCTCCCTAATTCACCTGGACGTCCACTAGCTTTTGTCTACAACCAATAATTGACCATGAATTAAAAATCAAATGTGTTTCTTATCACTTTTTTACACTTTTGTCTCGTAGTTTGGACGCCCGAGTAAATATAAGAAGAAAATGTGTAGGAGTTATTGAAAACTACCTGTCTAGTCTTACTATGGCCAACACAAAATAATAACTAGGAATAATTTGCTAAAGACTCCAATATACGTG
This sequence comes from Taxus wallichiana var. yunnanensis, assembly GCA_018340775.1. Taxonomy (NCBI): domain Eukaryota; kingdom Viridiplantae; phylum Streptophyta; class Pinopsida; order Cupressales; family Taxaceae; genus Taxus; species Taxus wallichiana. Next base: position 483,988,732 of record CM031243.1, read on the forward strand.
GATTGATCTAGATCGATTCCATTAAATGATGCACAACCCACTCACTTGATTCAATAAAATATATAACAATTTCAATCATGCAGAAATCGGTTCATGTTCGTGATCATTTACAACTCAATCCACCCAAACAATATTAACATCTCTTAATACAACTCGATTTCATTATTCAAAATCACTTGATTACATATAACTCGAATACAAGGATGCATTGAGGAGTCAAAATTCAATGCTATAGAGATAACTAATATTGTATATATAACAAAATGTCGGAGCCCTAATTCTATTTTTCATTTTTTTGTTCTTTTTATTTCATTGCATGAACTTGTTTTTTTGATATGAACTCCTTCTCTCAAAATTACATGCATCGCACACACACACCTAGTATATCTACTACGAGACCAATCTAATAACTAGAGCTAAATTTGGCTTCAACTACATTGGAACAAACTCCTAAATTTTAGGTAACCATACTCTAAACTTAGAGTATAAACACAAAAACACATCCCTAAACTTAATCAAGGATTCAAAATGATTTAATACCCATACAACAACCAATTCACTGCCAATTTTAACATAAAGTGCCTTATTATGTCTTATATGACTAAATTTTATAAGTACACATAATATGAAAAATTATATTTAACTTATGATTATCTCTTAGCCCCACACTTTGAGACATGTGAACATAAAATGTATTCCTAAACCACAAATGGACTCCAAATCATTAAATGAAAAATTAATGCTCCTACGTTAATTTCTAGGTCTTTAATGTATCAAAAAGGTGTTTATCATTGAATATGGAAAACTTGTTTTTGGTCAATTTGTTTTGGTGAAGAAAAAAGTAGTTGTGGTTTACACAGGTGGATGTTTCATGAGTTCTAACTTTCATATATGTGTTCTACGGGGTATGGAATTTCCATTTAGCGGTCTGTTGTCCACTCAAAATTCCCTTGCTTTTAAGAAGTTGAAAATTAAAATTTTGAGGTCAAGTGTCTTTATGTTATCCTATTAATGTGAAAAGCCAAGAAATTGGGAAAATCTACTTTTTTTGGTCATTTTGTGTGTTTTTCGGGCTGTTGGACATTTTTGTCCCACGTGTCCCGGAGTTCATTTGATCTCTCTGTTCCCGAGATCGGCGGTTTACCTAAAGTCTGTTCTTTTCGGGCCCGTCGGAACTTTTTGTCCCAAATGTCCCAAGTTCGCCCGGACCCGTTGTTCCCTTTTCGTTTGATTCGACCGATTCACGTATTCCACATACTTTCGTCCCGCATGTCCTAAAAGAATTTGTGCGTCTTTTCCCCATCGCCGAATCGAATTTGAACCGTGTACTTCGCGCTTTCGCGTCCCTCGTGTCCCAAATGAACCAAGTGCCATTCGTGCTAATTTTTCCTGCTCTACCCGAATATCTTGCTTTTCAATTTGGTAGATATGTATTTAATGCGCATTTATTGCCTTTCTCTCTCCTAAACGGCTATATAATGAACTACCCCCTATGCGTTTTTGCACACTGCTTTCATGCTATCTATTGCTCGAACCCTTGCAACCAAAATTCTTGTGTGCGTATCCATTCCCCCTGCAATTCCATCCCAAGTCTAGCTTGCAGCTTTGCTCTTCGAGTTACTATCAACATGAAGATCAAATTCCAGGGGCAGGAACAAGTTTCACCACTCGAATCTTCCGTTCCTAATATCGGGGACAGTGAAGTTCGCCACCTTGATTTTGGGGATTTTGGGCAAGGATGACGACACGAACCCTTCACCGATGGCACAGATGATTCAAGACGGTGGCTTGGCGTGTTCGCGGTGGCTTCCCAATTTTAGTACAATGTGCGAGACATAGTACTCACTTGCGGAGCTCATTTGATCCCGACTCAAGTGAACTAATAAACATGCATGCATGGGAGCTCATCGCCAAACTTGATCACCAGCTGCGCCATTGACACTGCATTAAGGATTCCAGAAATGGACAATGCTATAGTTATCTCTCAGAATCAGGCATAGGCCCTTTTTGATCAGGAAAGTGAAAAGTATAAGGCGAGGGTGGCGAAGTCTGGTCAAAAGACCCTAAAAGGAGGCATCTCGTCTATCAAGGACTCTTTTCCGTGTCGATTTCAATGAATAACTATCAGATTTCATAATCCTACTGGCTCGGGTCATGGGTTTACCCTCTACAAATGAGTTCCATTTTTGGATATGCCCGCTTATCAATATGGTGTGCGAGGGAACTTAGAATATCAACTGGGTAGAGATCATTAGTATGAATCTAGCAGAGCAACTGTCAAATGTGAAACAAACTAAGAAATTTTATATGACTTCATACCTGATGTATACTCTGGCAGCATCGAGGCAATGGTTTGGTTTCTCATACATCGATGCTCACAAGGATGACCCCGTGTATGCCTCACGCCCATGATTCACCACAGAAACCAAGCAATCACAATTTACGAGAAGGGTGAATGATGCTTTCACCATGTACATGGTCAGGCTTCTTGAGAGTGACACAGCGAGAAGATTTTCTGATGAAGCCATGAGTCTGATATCGCACTACGGTGCTTATTTTATCCAATTCAGAAAATTTTCCTATATCAGGCTTGCTGGCTATGAGAGCACTCCTCTCAAGCTTCCTATGTTATCTTGATGACAAAATGGCCTTGATAGAAGTGTGCAGGCAATTGGAAAAATTGCATAGAACCTGTAGAGACAAGAAAATTACTGGTTTGCACTTCCCCATCTCTTTGGGAAATTACACCTACAAAATAGCCCTGGATGCACAAAATATAGAAAGGGCCTAGCTCCCATTACTGTCCATTTCTTCAGGCCCAGAACGTGCTTTGACTTGAAAAATTTTATTGAGCGAGAACATCAAGATCACCTATCATCATAGGGCGAGACACGAGAGGACTATTGGGTAGAGTCTTTGATGATTTTGAAGCGAGAAGGAGGCATTATGGCGGAGTTTTCCCTACTGAGTTGATTCGGGAACTCAATTTGTACCAAGTTCTGAAGGGCTTCAAGATGATAATTCGACTGTACTCATATGAGTATGACAATGTGGTCAAACACACTCCCTTGGAGGACTTGGATTGGTTCAAAAAAGGAGAAGGATGATTTGGCTGAAATCGGCTCCGGTCTTAGTCGGGACCAAGATCTGGTTTGATAGGAAATCCAGTGAGCTTAGGAGGCACTCGGGGAATCCTCCTCGAGGATGCTTCAACACGAGGAGGAAGCATCGACACCCGGATCGAAGCACTGTGCAAACCCCTCCTGCCTCGTCAACTCAAGGACCTGTAGTCTCTACTCCTTCCTCATCCACCCAGGTGTATCAGAAGAAATTCAAAGAAGTTAAGAAGGAGCCTGTGGAAGAAGACCCCGAGGAAGCATGCAGAATTGCCTTCAGGACCAGAGAACATTATTGTTCTCAGTGAAAGTGAAGAGAGTGAAGTGCCAGCTCCTGCAAGCGCCCCTGAAGCTCCAATGGATAAGGATAAAGAAGTCCAGAGCACTGAACTTCCAAGCACTGTTGATTCCTCTGCACCAGGAGCCCCAAGCGCTCCACTCATATCTCAACTCGAGGCAACAGCAGTACAAACCTTGGGCGCCATGAGTTCTCTGTCTCTTGGCCCTCTTGCCCCACCTTCTTCCTCCTCTTCCTCTTTTCATGGGTGCAACCTCTCGTTGACAATAGGAAGAGAAAGTCTTCCTCCCGGATCTCAGGACCAAATTTTGATGCGTTGTGGTAGCCTTGTTAGGCACTACTCCTCCTTCTCATGCCAAAAAAGCCAGAACTACCTCCAGGATAGTGTCTGATGCTCAGGGCCAACAATTCCTGGAGATAGCCAAGCCTAAGGTAGACAAACCTGAGCAGGATTTGCAGGCATCCGACCTTGAACTCTCAAGAATTCCCATGGGAGAGTCTACCCCTGAAGGTGAGATCCACAATCTTTGAAAGCAGCGATTCACGAGTCATTGGGAGGGTAGAGAAAGGGCAACAAACCATTGAACAGTTGGAAGAACAAGCCCAGATTCTTACAAGTTTCATCAAATCTCTTTTGTCCAAGGACAAAGTTTTGGACCCTACCCCATTGACTACTCTTCCACCACTGTAATTTTGAGCCAAGATGAAATGAGTATCAAAGATATGCACAAGTATTTTGTTTATGGCGAGCTATGGAGGCCATGGTGGATGATATGCTTGTTGCGGGATTGAACTTCATTGATGAAGCTTTCAAACTCCACGGGAAGGTGAACAACTTACAACAAAAGCTCTCCTCCACTATTGGGAGCATTGATAAAGAACTTAAACTTTGGAGCAGTTGCATAGTAGACCTCCGCCTCATGGGACAAATAGATGAAAACATTTTATTGGTAAGCAAGGTCTTTGAAGATCAAAGGATAATTTGTCAAAGTTCTGGGTCTACAGCGTGGAATGGAAGATCAAGGTCTGGAGGAGGCTTTGGGAGAATTAAGAAATAGCTGGCAGAAGGGTGAGGCCTTCAAAACACTAGTTATATCTGCCTTTAAAGATATACATTGCCATCTTCATGATGAGACTTCTGGTGTGCCTCTCACTTTACAAGAAATCAAAGCTCAATTAAGAGCTTTTGTCAAAGGGATCTATTCAAGGAAAGCTCCATTTCCAAGGAAAAAATGAAGGAGATATGTTCTCTTCAATCGCCATAAAAGAAGCCAATAAATATTATCATACTCATGTCAAGTTCGATAAGAAATGGAGAAGTGCCTCGGATTTTGGACTCGATCTCTACCGCATGACACATCGGTCCCACGTGGCGAGACATAGCGAGGCATTGAAGAGATTCAGACAGCAGATCTTAAAGTCGGTGGGTCCCTCCCAGTCATAAGCACCTGTCTTCTTCTCCTAATTCTTCTCTTCTCTTCCCCTTCTTTCTCTCGGATTTGTTGTAATTAGTTGGGGTATTGCGATTTGCAGCCCTTTAACTAATCATTAGTTAAAAGAAGTAGTTACCGAGAGTAACTAATTTGTAAACTATATAATGGCCTCTCCTCGCCATTTTGAGGGGGAAGAACTTGGCTTATTTCTGAAAGTGTAAATAAATCATAAAGAAATCAATACAGAAGGATTTTTCATTCTTTGTCTATCTGGTTTCCTTTATTCCTAAGCTATTCATTTAATCTTGTTAGATTATTTTATACGTATTATCTTTGAGAAGCTTTGTATTCTTGCAGATGTTATTTACAGAACTTTGTGTCTTTTCAAATTTCATCTTATTAATGTGATACAAATGATCTTATTCCAATTCGTTGTACCCTCGCATGCATAAGGAATTACTCTATCATCTATAATTCTGAATGGTGCCTTTCTGCTCGTTCTTGCATTTTCATTCCTCAGTCCTTTTGTGATTGATAATCCTTATAGAAAACACTTTCATAATATCCAAGTTCCACAAGAAAATCATGCTTTGTATATGTGTAAATAGGTTCATTTCTGAATAAGGGAACCTCTCCCATTAAAGAGGAGGGACTTCTTGTCCCCTGACTATTGCTCTTCTTGAAGTCCTTTTTGACGACCAATAGTTTTTGGCGACTCCACTGGGGAATCATATTCCAGTTCTATAATCATTTATTGATCATCTTTTGATCTGGCGACTCCACGTTTTACTCGAGGGAGAAGGGCCCTTGGTATTGAAGATTCTCAGTTTCAACTTTTGGAACAGCAGGGTTTTCCTCTCCCTTCAACAAGAAGAAATAGAAAGACTCATTCAACAAGCACTCCTCTGTCAAAGATAGAATCCCTACGGGTGGTATTCCTTCAGAAAAAATCAGTCCTAATCTTCAAGCTCTGATTCTTGCTAGTGTTTCAGTTCCTCTTCAAGCCATTTTTCCAAGAATGGTGGTACCATTTCCTTGGGGCCATCGTGTTGGGCCTCTTGCCCTTCCTCAGCCTTTGCATGAGTTACCCAGAGGTAACCGGAAGAACTTTCCTAAATTCAAAGGCGATGGTAAAGTACATCCTGATGAACACATCGCAGCCTTCATAGTTGCATGCGGAGTTCTGGGAGTTGAACATGAAGACGTCTCCGTAAGACTTTTTGTTGAGACTTTACAAGATAATGTTGCTGATTGGTTCTATCACCTTCCGGCCGGAGCTATCACTAGCTGGAACACAATGAGAACTAGGTTTGAAAACCGTTTCAAACCGGCGGAAGACGTGCATGCTTTGCTAGCCCAAATTTCTCAAATAAAGAAGGAATCACAAGAGCCCATGAGAGAATTTGTGGCTCGATTCAACAGGTTGATTAACAAAATTCCACCAAATACTCAACCTGTAGATCAAATTCAAAAATGCTTCTTCCTAAACGCCCAATTGCCTGAAGTTAGTTATGCACTGAGAAGGGCTAATCTCGCAACATTGGCCGAGGATCAAACTCTTGTTGTTAGTGTTGAAGATGATTTAATCATGTCAGGGAAGTTGAGGAGAGACCCTTCTAAATCTAAGTCTGCTTCTTCCTCCTCTTCCACTCCTAGACCTAATACTGATCCATTGGTACAAAAACTTGCAAATGATCTCATCGCCATTAAGAAACAATTGGCTCAGCATACTCCCTATGCAGACGTTCCAAGGAGGAATTTTCAGCCCAGAAATCATTTGCCTGCTTCTCAAACAAGGCTAGCGCTTGAAGGACCTCCTATTAAAGTTCTGTCAATGCTGACTTTGTGAAGTTGAGGAACCGAGAGGATGAGGAGGTTAATGAAGATTGTGAGGAATTTGTTGAAGAGGTTGATGATGAAAAGCAGAGATGAACTTGAGGGATCTCGAGTTAATTTCTTCACCTGCCCTTTGAAGGCATTGATGAAGGAGATGATTATGATGAAATAGTAGCGAGACATGAATAGCGAATCATACGTTGTCATGACTCGAGAGTAGACAAATCGAGAGGGAGAAAGTGATGCAGCCCACAAGAAATATAAGGAGCGCCGACAATTATCCTGTAATTGCAAAAAGAGGATCCCTATCCCCATTTCATCTACACCAAAGGTGAGTCCTATAAATTCGCTACTAAAGTTACTTCTTTTTCCCCTAAAATTGATAAACCTAGGATCTCAAGTGATGATAACCCGTCCACTTCTAGGTCTTTTGATATTATTGATCACTTAAAAAAGACTAAGGTTCAAATCTCAGAGGTTGAATATTATCAAACCCATCCCAAGGATTTTGCTAAAATGATTCACTTTGTCAATTCCCATTCTAAAACTACCTCTAAAGGCCTTTTACCCACTCCTTCTTCTACACCACAGCCTAATCTAGTAGCCACTATCACCTCACCCAATGACAAAATCAAACCATTTTATGTAACACTCCTTATAGCTGGCCATAGGCTCAGTAATTGCGTCATAGACTCAGGAGCATCAGACAATGTAATGCCTGCCAAAGTAGCTCACGCCTTAGGCTTGACTCTCACATGCACTTACGGATCTTGTTATTCCATGGAGAGTAAGGAAGTGCCCTTGGTCGGAAGAATTAAGGATGCACAAGTGGCTTTTGCTACTTTGCCTGAGAAGAAAGTTTTGGCTACTATCTTAGTAGCAGATATTCCTCCTTCATACGGGATGTTGCTAAGCAGAAATTTCTGTAAGGATGTGGGTGGAGAAATTCAAATGGATTGGTCACATGCCCTCATACTTGTTAATGGGAAAATGAAGAAGCTGCTGCCTGAGAAGCAGTCTGAGTATATTGTACAAAAAACAGATGATCCCAAAGCACAAATACTCTATGAGGATATGGGACATGGCAACTACATGATTATGTCTCCAGAAGAAATCCAACTCCCCAAAGTGTCACCTAAAGATCCTAATGGTGTTTGGATATTAGAGTTTGATGGAAGTTGTTCTTCGGCTAGTTCCGGGCTGGTGTCATATTGGTATCACCTGAAGGAAACATTCATCCTTTCTCATTCAAGTTGCAATTTGAAAATACCAATAATATAGTAGAGTATGAAGCTCTCATTCTTGGACTCCAGGTGGCAAAAGAACAGGTGTGAAGAATCTTCTAGCTCGTGGGGATGCGGAATTGATTGTCAAGCAAGTTAGAAACCTCTTCCAGGTAAAGAATGGAAGGTTGAAACATTACAGGAATCAGGTTTGGGACTCCATTGAATTTCTTGACGCCTTCTCCATCGAAGCAGTGCCTAGGGAGAAGAATACCAGGGCTGATTCACTAGCAGTCTCAGGGTCATTGCTTATTCCTCATCCTGACTTTTCTCAAGATAAGTTCACCATTGAGATGATCCATAGACCCAGTGTACCTGATAATACAAGTAACTGGCAAGTTTTCAATAATGATCAACACTTGCTTTCTTTCTTAGAACTCAAGGATAATTTTGAACAGTTGTACTTTGAAGGAAGCGATAATTTGCCTCGTGAAAGTGTGCCCTTTGACAAAGAAGCTGCCCAAGAAGAAGAAGCGGATCAGGATGGATGTATCAAACTCAAAGGAAACAAGATTCCAAAAGGATTGGTGAGTTTAGAAGAACTGTTTGACAAACACGACAGGTATGTAAAGTTTAAAGCCTCTCTTGGACCTCCAACAATCAGTGAATATGAAAAATTAATATTGGGAGTTCTATTGATCCTAAACTCGTGAACATTGGAAAATGTTGCACCCCAGAAGAAAAGAAGAAGGTAATTAGTCTTTTGAAAAAGTATAAAGATGTTCTTGCTTATTCCTATGAAGACTTAAAAGCTTTTAACCAAAGGAGATGCTGACATTTTATCCCTCTCAAACCTAGGATTAAGCCTTTTAAACAGAAGCTAGAGGCAATACAATCCTAAGATAGTGACACAATTTTTCAAGAAATACAGAAGTTATTGAAAGCCAAAATCATTTTCCTATCCATCATTCAACATGGATTGCCAATATTGTGCCCCTTAGAAAAGAAAAATGGTGAGATTCGTATCTGTGTTGACTTCGAGGAATCTAAATCAAGCTTCCTTAAAAGATAATTATCCCTTACCTATGATGGATCAGGATCTTGCAAGCGATAGCAGGATCGAAATGTTGTCTATGCTTGATGGCTTCTCGAGGATATAAGGTAGAAGTTAATACCACTGAGATCAACACAAAATGGCTTTCACTACCCTTGGGGTACCTTTTCTTACAAAAGGATGCCTTTTGGGCTCATTAATTCAGTGCTACTTTTCGAGAGAGCTATGGATTTAGCCTTTGGAAGTTTGAAAGGGAAGTGTATTGTTGTATACCTTGATGACTTGACTGTGTTTTCTAAAACAAGGGCCGATCATTTTCAGCATCTGGAAATAGTTCTTTTGAAATGTAGAGAACATGGGATCTCTTTAAATCCTAAGAAATCTGTTTTTTGTGTCACGGAGGGGAAATTATTGGGGCACGTTGTCTCCAAAGATGGTATAAAAATCGATCTGAGCGAGTTCAAGCTATTCAGCAAATTCCTCTTCCAACCAGCAAAAGGAGTGCACTCTTTCTTTGGTAAGATCAACTTTTTGAGAAGGTTCATCCCTGATTTTGCAGAGCTAACTTTGAATATCTCCCAAATGATGAAAGGAAAACAAACGTTTGGTTGGTCTCCTGAAGGGAAAGAAGCCTTTGAAGGTATTAAAAGGGCCATTGCTAAAACTCCTGTTTTAGCATGTCCAGATTTCAACAAAGATTTCATTATCTATTGCTACGCCACGGATAACACCTTGGCTGCTGTTTTGACTCAGGAAGATTCTAATGAGCATGAACTCCCAATTGCATTTATGAGCTATATTCTAAAAAATCATGAGTTAAAATACACCATAATGGAAAAACATGCTTTTGCAGTGGTTAAAGCTGTCAAGCAGTTTCGTTTTTACATTCTTAACTCTCACTCCACGGTGTTGGTACCAGATACAACTATCAAGTCAATTCTCACACAACAGGAATTTGGATCCAAGAGAGGGAACTGGGTGGCCAAGGTTCAAGAATATGATATTGACATCAAACCAACCAAGCTCATCTATGGAAAAGGCCTGTGTGAACTCATCGCTGAAGGAGCTAGACATGAGTTACTGGAGGATAAAGTTGGTCTTCCTACCGTTCTGTTTCTTAGCTCAGTTGATGAATGGTATGCTGATATTGCTCACTTTCTCACCTATGGAGAATGCTCCTCTCATTTGACTGCCAAAGAGAAGAGAGCTGTTAAACTAAGGTCAACCCAATATGTGTTGTGGGAAAACGCCTTGTTTAAACGTGGGTTAGATGGAAGGTTTTTGAAATGTGTGGACAAGGAACAGAAAAAGCTACTCTTAGCTTTTCATGATCAGGCATGTGGAGGGCATTACTCATCAACTGTCACTACTCATAAAATACTTCGTGGAGGATATTACTGGCCTACCTTGTTCAAAGATGCATCAAAATGGGTTGATAAATGTGAGGCTTGTCAGACTTTCGTGGGTAGACCCAAGTTGGCCTCCTTGCCCCTTAAACCAGTTGTGATCGAAGAACCTTTTCAGAAATGGGGTTTAGATTTCATTGGAACACTTAATCCCTCTTCTAGTGCTGGTCATACCCACGTATTAACCGCCACAGATTATTTCACCAAATGGGTAGAAGCCATTCCAGTAAAGAGTACTACTTCAGAAGTAGTATGCAGTTTTATCAAAGAAAACATCTTGATAAGGTATGGTGTGCCAAACAAGATTGTGAGATAATGCTTCAAATTTTTCTTCAACCGAGATGATGGATTTTTGCTATGGATATGGCATCTCCTGGCTCACTCCTCAGATTACTATCCTCAGGGAAATGGACAAGCAGAATCAACAAATAAAAATCTAGTGGCCATAATAAGGAAATTAGTCAATGAATCCCAACGAAACTGGCTAGCAAGAAACTCTATGATGCTCTTTGGGCAGATAGGATCACACCTAAGAGAGCCATTGGGATGTCTCCTTTTTAGGTAGTATATGGAGTGGAGGCCCAATTGCCAGTTACAGTGGAGCTTCCAGCTCTGCATTTAATGAAGGCCATTGAAGATACTAGTTTCAATGATTCTTTGGATAAGAGAATCATGTATCTTCACAAATTGAATGAGGACAGATTGGAAGTTGCTGATAGGATATCTGCTCACCAACAGAAGGTAAAAGTCTTATTTGATAAGAAAGCCAGGTTCAGGGATTTCAAAATTGGAGACATTGTTTTGTTGTGGGATAAAAGGCATGAACCTCGTGGCAGCCATGGCAAGTTTGATTCCCTTTGGCTCGGACCTTTCAAGATCAGACACTTCGCTGGTAAGAATTCTTTTTACCTTGATTATATGGATGGTTCTTCTCTCCCACTTCCTTATAGTGGGCAGTACCTGAAACTGTTTAAGTCTTAGGTGATTAGGGAGTCCTTTGTATATTTACGTATAGTTTGTTCTCCTTTCCTTCCCTTTTTTTTGTGTTGTTTGCGGTGTTGTCTCTGTATTGGTTTGATTTTGACTCGTGCCCGATGGATAAGGTATTGGTCTACTTCCCCGAGTTTGTCTAAATTCTTGCCTTGTCTCATTCTTTGAATTCATGCCAAGTCATCCCCAGAAGGAGCCAGTTGTTGTCCACTCAAAATTCCCCTACTTTTAAGAAGTTGAAAATTAAAATTTTGAGGTTAAGTGTCTTTTCTGTTATCCTGGTAATGTGAAAAGTCAAGAAATTGGGAAAATCTACATTTTTTGGGTCATTTTGTGTGTTTTTCGAGCCTGTCGGACATTTTTGTCCTATGTGTCCCAGGTTCATTTGGCTCTCTATTCCCCGATTGGCCGGTTTACCCGAAGTCCATTCTTTTCGGGCTCGTCGGAACTTTTTGTCCCACATGTCCCAAGTTCGCGCTGGACCGTTGTTCCCTTTTCAGTTCGATTTGGCGATTCGCGTATTAGCGTACTTTCATCCCGCATGTCCTAAAAGCATTTGTGCGTCTTTTCCCCGCATCGCCTGAATCGGTTGAACCACGTACTTCACGCTTTCACATCCCTCGTGTCCCAAATGAACCAAGTGCCATTCGTGCTAATTTTTCCTGCTCTACCCGAATATCTTGCTTTTTAATTTGGTAGATATGTATTTAATGTGCATTTATTACCTTTCTCTCTCTAATGGCTATATAATAAACTACCCCTATGCATTTTTGCTGCTTTGCTTTCATGTTATCTATTGCTCGAACCCTTACTGACCAAAATTCTGCACGTATCCATTCCCCTGCGATTCCATCCCAAGTCTAGCTTGCAGCTTTGCTCTCGAGTTACTATCAACATGAAGATCAAATTCCAGGGGCAGGAACAAGTTTCACCACTCGAGTCTGCCGTTCCCGATATCGGGGACAGTGAAGTTCGCCACCTTGATTTTGGGGATTTTTGGGCAAGGATGACAAATGCAAACCCTTCACCTATGGCACAGATGATTCATGTAGACGGTGGCTCGCGTTCGCGGTGGCTTCCCGATTTCGAAGTACAATGTGAAGACACAATACTCGCTTGCGAGAGCTCATTTGATCCCGACTCAAGTGAACTAACAAGCGTGCATGGGAGCTCATTGCCAAACTTAGATGCCACCACATTGCCATTAGCCTTGCCTAAGGATTCAAGAAATGGACAATGTTATAGTTATCTCTCGAGAATCAAGCACATGCCCTTTTGATCAAAGAGTGAAAGTATAAGGCGCGGGTGGCGAAGTCTGGCTAAAAAACCTAAAAGGGGCATCTCGTCTATCAAGACTCTTTCCATGTGATTTCAATGAAGAATTATCAGATTTTATAATCCTATTGGCTCGGGTCATGGGTTTACCCTCTACAAATGAGTTCCATTTCTGGATGTGCCCGCTTATCAATATGGTGTGCGAGGGAACTCAGAATATCAACCTGGTAGAGATCATTAGTATGAATCTAGTAGAGCAAGCTGTCAAATGTGCAGCAAACTAAGAAATTTTATATGACTTCATACCTGATGTATACTCTGGCAGCATCGAGGCAATGGTTTGGTTTCTCATACATCGATGCTCACAAGGATGACCCGTGTATGCCCTCGCCCGCATGATTCACCACAGAAACCAGCAATCGCAATTTTGAAGGGTGAATGATGCTTTCACCATGTACGTGGTGAAGCTTCTTTGAGAGTGACACAACGAGAAAATTTTATGATGAATCCATGAAGTACGATATCGCACTACGGTGCTTACTTTATTCGATTCAGAAATTTTCCTATATCGGGCTTGCGGCTATGAAAGCACTCCTCTCAAGCTTCTATGTTACTGATGACAAAATGGCCTTGATAGAAGTGTGCGAGGCAATTGGAAAAATTGCATAGAACTGCGAGGGGATAAGAAAATTATTGGTTTGCACTTCCCCATCTCTTTGGGAAACTACACCTGCAAAATAGCCCTGGATGCACAAAATATAGAAAGGGCCCTAGCTCCCATTACTGTCCATTTCTTTAGGCCCAGAACTTGCTTTGACTTGAAAAGTTTATTGAGTAGAACATCAAGATCACCTATCATCATAGGGCAGACACAGAGGACTATTGGGCTGACTGTGCTGATGATTTTGAAGCTAGAAGGAGGCATTATGGCAGGTTTTCCCTACAATTGATTCAAGAACTCAATTTTTACCAAGTTCCTAAAGGGCTTCAAGATGATAATTCTGACATGTACTCATATGAGTATGACAATGTGGTCAAACACACTCCCTTGGAGGACTTGGATTGGTTCAAAAAGGAGAAGGATGATTTGGCTGAAATCCTGGCTCTAGTCTTAGTCAGGACCAAGATCTGGTTTGATAGGAAAGTCCGTGAGCTTAGGAGGCACTCAGGGGAATCCTCCTCGAGGATGCTTCAACACCAAGGAGGGAAGCATCGACACCCAGATCAGAAGCACCTGTGCAAACCCCTCCTGCCTCGTCAACTCAAGGACCTGCAGTCTCTACTCCTTCCTCATCCACCCAGGTGTATCAGAAGAAATTCAAAGAAGTTAAGAAGGAGCCTGTGGAAAAGACCCCCTGAGGAAGCATGTAGAATTGCCTTCGGGACCAAAGAACATTATTGTTCTCAGTGAAAGTGAAGAGAGTGAAGTGCCAGCTCCTAGCAAGTGCCCCTGAAGTTCCAATGGATAAGGATAAAGAAGTCCAGAGCACTGAACTTCCAAGCACTGTTGACTCCTCTGCACCAGGAGCCCCAAGCGCTCCACTCATATCTCAACTCGAGGCAACAGTAGTACAAACCTTGGGCGCCATGAGTTCTCTATCTCTTGGTCCTCTTGCCCCCCACCTTCTTCCTCCTCTCCTCTTTTCATGGGTGCGACCTCTGTCGACAATAGGAAGAGAAAGTCTTCCTCCCGGATCTCAGGACCAAATTTTGATGCGTTGTGGCGGCCTTGTTAGGCACTACTCCTCCTTCTCATGCCAAAAAAGCCAGAACTACCTCCAGGATAGTGTCTGATGCTCAAGGCCAACAATTCCTGGAGATAGCCAAGCCTAAGGTAGACAAACCTGAGCAAGATTTGCGAGGCATCAACTTGAACTCTCAAGAATTCCCATGGGAGAGTCTACCCCTGAAGGTGAGATCCACAATCTTTAGGAAATAGTTACCAGAGTCATTGGGAGGGTAGAGAAAGGGCAGCAAACCATTGAATAGTTGGAAGAACAAGCCCAGATTCTTACAAGTTTCATCAAGTCCCTGTTGTCCAAGGATAAAGTTTTGGATCCTACCCCATTGACTACTCTTCCACCACCTGTAATTTTGAGCCAAGATGAAGTACAAGTATCAAAGATATGCACAAGTATTTTGTATATGGAAGAGCTATGGAGGCCATGGTGGATGATATGCTTGTTGCGGGATTGAACTTCATTGATGAAGCTTTGAACTCCACGGGAAGGTGAACAACTTGCAGCGAAGCTCTCCTCCACTATTGGGAGCATTGATAAAGAACTTAAACTTTGGAGAGTGTTGCATAGTAGACCCTACGCCTCATGGGACAAATAGATGAAAACATTTTATTGTGCAAGCAAGGTCTTTGAAGATCAAAGGATAATTTTCAAAGTCACGGGTCTACGACGTGGAATGGAAGATCAAGGTCTGGAGGAGGCTTTGGGAGAATTAAAGAATAGCTGGCAGAAGGGTGAGGCCTTCAAAACACTAGTTATATCTGCCTTTAAAGATATACATTGCCATCTTCATGATGAGACTTCTGGTGTGCCTCTCACTTTACAAGAAATCAAAGCTCAATTAAGAGCTTTTTCAAAGGGATCTATTGAGGAAAGCTCCATTTCGAGGAAAAATGAAGGAGATCTGTTCTCTTGATCTGCCATAGAAGAAGCCAATAAATATTATCATACTCATGTCGAGTTTGATAAGGAAATGGAGAAGTGCCTCGGATTTTGGACTCAGTCTACCTTGACACATCGGTCCACGTGGCAGAGACATAGCAGAGGTGTTGAAGAGATTCAGACAACGGATCTTAAAGTCAGTGGGTCCCTCCCAGTCATAAGCACCTGTCTTCTTCTCCTAATTCTTCTCTTCTCTTCCCCTTCTTTCTCTGAATTTGTTGTAATTAGTTGGGGTATTGCGATTTGCAACCCTTTAACTAATCATTAGTTAAAAGAAGTAGTTACCGAGAGTAACTAATTTGTAAACTATATAATGGCCTCTCCTCGCCATTTTGAGGAGGAAGAACTTGGCTTATTTATGAAAGTGTAAATAAATCATAAAGAAATCAATACAGAAGGACTTTTCATTCTTTGTCTATCTGGTTTCCTTTATTCCTAAGCTATTCATTTAATCTTGTTAGATCATTTATACGTATTATCTTTGAGAAGCTTTGTATTCTTGCGAGATGTTATTCTGAGAACTTTGTGTCTTTTCAAATTTCATCTTATTAATGTGATACAAATGATCTTATTCCAATTCGTTGTACCCTCGCATGCATAAGGAATTACTCTGTCATCTATAATTCTGAATGGTGCCTTTCTACTCGTTCTCACATTTTCATTCCTCAGTCCTTTTGTGATTGATGATCCTTATAGAAAACACTTTCATAATATCCAAGTTCCACAAGAAAATCATGCTTTGTATATGTGTAAATAGGTTCGTTTCTGAATAAGGGAACCTCTCCCATTAAAGAGGAGGGACTTCTTGTCCCCTGAATGTTGCTCTTCTTGAAGTTATTATTAGAGCTTGAATAAAATTAGTTTTAGCATGAGGGAATTTTTCTTATTCTAGTGATGGCATTTTAAGGAGTTTTGGTGTATGGATGAATGTTTTTAGCATGGCTGACCTATATGGGTCATATTTGACAATTGTAATGAATTTACTTGAATTTTATAATGTTTTATGGGTCTAATGTATCATGAGGACTGACCTCTTTTGGTTTTGGATGAAGAGAAGGTTATAAACCTAGTGTTTTTATTCATTTTGGACTAATGCTCTTGGAGGGAAAAGTACGACCCATGTAGAAGTGTTTTATAGATATGTGTGCATGATTTGAAGGTTAAGGAATATAATTTCATGTTGAGGAATATTACAAAGCATGAGTGCATGTGTTTAGAGCCATGACAAGCTAAGAAAGAAGAAGATTGTGCAAGATCGAAGACCTAGGGTTTGAGTAAGGTTTTGTGAGTTGAATAAGTGATCTTCATCGGTTGTGGCTTGAGGAAAATAAGAGATAAAACATTTTCAAGAGGATACTTTGGTTATTATTCATACTATGGGTTTTTATCCTCCTTGTGGAGTTGGTGCTCCTTGTAGGGTGGGTTCTCTACTAAACTAGGGGTTAGTGTTGCTTGTGAAGTTGGTACTTCACTAAATACCTTTATTTGTGTAATATAAGTATAGTTTTAGTGGTTTTTTTTCACCTTAATGGTTTCCCACTTATATTTTGTATTCGTGGGTATTATCTCTTGATTTTGCTTATGTGGGTGATTTTTTCATGATGTTAATCACACATTGATGGATGGATAAATGTTAATGGTGCATATATGATGATATGATTTTTTTAAAAGGTTTAAATAAATGATTCACCCCCTCTCATTTAATTATGCTTCCAACAATTGGTATCAAAGCAGGTCCTTGAGAATCAATTTTAATCACTTGAAGGATATCCATGAAGCATAGATGAGTAAGCCAACTAATCTTTGGAGGAGAAAATATAATATTGTTGAGTCTGTGGTATTTGGATTGCAAGAAAAAATGAGTGACATGGAGAAATATCATGATCAATCCATTAAGGGTTTTAAATCTTAAGTGGAGAGTATTTCTAAATCCCTAAGGGATAAAAAAGAAGCTTTATCCAAGTATGAAGAGAAGTTGAAAATTTGGAATCATATCTCGAAGATGTTTCAAGTAGGTTGAAGATGTATGACAAGTTAGAAAATATTTATGAATCTCTTGATGAGATCTTGGAGAGACAAAGAGTGGCTAGTGAAAAAATAGGTCTAGGGTTTAAAGGGGATCATATGAAGAATGATGGTGAAGTTGGTCCAAGTTCTAAATCTGATGAGAAGGTGAGAAATAAGTATTATTTGAGAAGTTCCAACCTAGTTATACACCCTAATGCTATGAGGTATGGTTCTTCATTCAATGGTTATTGCTATGTTTGTCATGATTTTGGTCATAGAGTTAGATATTGCAAAAGGAGGGTTCTTAATAATGATGTAGCGATCTTCAAAGGTTCATGATTTTCATGTTGTGAGTATGGTCATAGGGATAAGCATTGTGGTTGGAATTTAATTGTGTTTGAACTAAGAAGGAAGAGGAGTGGTGTTATGTATCATAAGTGTCACAAATAAAGACACATTACTATTTTTGTCTCGAATTGGAACACCTAGAGTTGTTAATCAATTTCTAGAATCCAATGAAAGAGTTATCAAGAGAAAATTAAGCTCTATGAAGGAGTCTAAGACAATCATGTGAGATCAAAGACCAATAATCACGTCGAAGAGATCAAGTGCAATGAGTATCATTCAAATATGCAGAATTTTAAGCCCAATTCAATGAGGTTCATTAAAGAAGGATTTAAATCAGACCAAGGAGGTATGTTTTCCTTAGTTAAAGTGCTCGAAGTGAAGAGGACCATTTGTGCCTAAAATATTTTCATTCCCAGAGTGCATGATAAGTTGGAGGAGCTAGGTTTTAGAACACCGCAAGTGTGATAAGGTATGACATGTAATATCTCCATGTGTTATTGAAGTTTTTATCATATAGTATGTGTACGAGTTCTTTATAAGATGTATGAATGTGTGTTGGATCAGTCGAGTTCATATATTGGTCATGAAAGACTTTTTCTCATCAAGTAGAGAGATTTTTCATCGGTTTAAACATCAAGGTTTAAGTAAGAAAAGATGTTTTTATGATTTTAAGTCTGTCCATCCATGAGTGAGAAGTTACGAGACTTTTCAATATTATGTTGCTTTGGTCATAAGTGTCTTGAGTACTAAGAAGGATTAATTCATCATGAAGTAAGGTTTTTTCCTAGTTTAAGTGAGAAAATGAAGTCATGGTTTAGTTAGATCATCATCACAAGTATGGTGTATGTTTCGATATTTGTCTCATGGAGATTTGACTAAGTGGTAATGATTAGAGCCCATAAGACATGTTGCTCGAAGTTTTAGGAAGGTGTAAGGTCACTAAGAGTGTATCATGTTGAAAATTTTCATCAAGAGGGTTCTCATAGGTCATATGCATTGCTTTTAAGATGTGCGTAGTGTCGATTACACTATATTTTCACTTGTGTATGTCATAGATAGGTCAAAATATTGTTTTGATTTTTAGTAAAATCATGATGGATTTAAATTTGTACAAAGGTTGTTCTTACCTCATAAATATGGTTATGAGTCATTGTTATTCAAGTAAATAATTCTATGTTATGGTTGATATTGTAAAATTGACTCACTCATGAATTCAAAAGTATATTAAGTCTATGTGAGTCAATAAATGTGGTCTTAAGTATAAGTTCTACTTATTTATATCATGGGTCTTGTCAAATGATAAAGGTTTACGTGAATGAGTCAAATCAAGTGGTTGAATTCAAAAGAAGATCACTAATAGTTCTTAGAAGTGATGTAACACTCTCCACAAACCTAATTGAAGACTTATTAAGAAGTGTATGATCAATTATTCCAAATAATTCCATGATAAAGTGAGGTTTAAATGTATTGCATTAAAATGGGTACTTAGTCTTGGAAATGTTTCTCTGTGGAAATGAAGTTATAAAAATTTAGGAGTGATTCTTTCCCATGCGAAATTTGGTAGAAGTATAAGACAATTTTGAAGGTTGGTGAGTATAAACTAAGGGATATTCAAGCAAGGAATTGGTGTCTATGAAACTCAATCAAATAAATTTTTATAAGAGAATTTGAAGGATGACGATAAAAATTTAGTGGCGTAAGTTGAGACCTTGATATCAAATTTGTGCATATTTGAGTTGATATTACCTTGACTAGGTTCAAGGAGTTCACAAGAAGCATTATGGTGGAAATCTCATACTTGAAAGATAAAATGAGTGAGTTGATGATAAAATTTTGAAACAAATTATCTAGAAAGAGAGTATATTGAGATTCAAAAGGTTTTGTACCTTGAAAAGATCAGAGTGTCTGGAATTCATGAAAGTCTTCAACATTAACAATAAAAATGTCTAGAAGACCTAATTGATAGTGAAAAAATGTCAAACTAGGCTAATCATCTATAGTGACATGCTTCAAGACTTATGATTATGACAACATGATCAAATGGGTCCTCAAAACTGGTTTAGTTTTCTTATGAAAGTGCATGCATTAAAGTCTAGGAAATATTTTTCATTTATTAAGGGATTATAGACTGTGTTTGTGTAAATTGTTGTAGTAAAGATGGTATTATGGGTATTTGATAGTTCTTAAGACCAATCAGGCATGAATAAGAACATTTGATGTCTTTTATCATAATTGAGAATAAGCTCATGTGCCTATAGTAATAAGGAATTAAAATCTATGAAGGAAATCATGAATGAAAGTGGTAAGACTATGAAAAGAAGAAGAATGTGCTTCTACGGGCATGATGTGGTATTATGAGTGAAATTTTGTGACTGAGATAGATATATTTGAGGTTGCATGTGGGTATGGTCCTAATCAATTAAGGAGTTGTCCTTAATATCCTTTCAAAGTCTTAGAGCTCCAAAGTATTGGCATTATGATGCATAAGTTATTTTTGTAAATTCTAGAGAGTGGTTGACAGGTCAAGAATGTTAAACTTCGTATCTAAGAATGAGAAGGGAATATCTACGATGAGAATTTTTTTCCCTATAGGTGCCCATCATCTCTTGGATACTGTAATTAGTGATTTGAACCCGTCTATGAAATGTTATGGGTATTTATCATCTCTAGAATGCATGAATCAAGACCACAAGTCCATCAAATGAGAAAAGTTAGGTAAAGGTTACTTGAGAAGCTACAGTATTGAGAAAAATTACACTTTATAGGTCAGTATGATATCTTGATGACTGAAGGAGTCAATAATAACTTGATTCAAGTAACTTAGGTGTTTTAAGGATGTTACAGATGCTCTACCTGGCATAAGACAAAGCTTTAAGATCTAATAAAGGAACTATAAGGTTACACATGTATGATTAACACTTGAATGTGTAGTGTAACAAGCTATCTACATGTCCAAAGTAGGATATCAAGACATGGGGAGATTCATTTAGGTGTGAAAATTTGTTTATGTGCTACATAGTGTCTATGAGTGATAATAAGGAGAAACTAATTATTGTGAAGGTTAATGGTGCTAAAAATAGAGTATTTGGCTTAAAAGGGTTGAGCAATAGTGTATAAAGTCTTCATTCATGTTTTTGTTTGTACAAGATTGAATCATCTGGTCTTTGTGATTATTTATCTTGCGAGGATGTGTAAAGACTAAATGTGATGGTTTGATGATCTCAAATGTCTTTTTAGTGCTATGTGGATGTGGTAGTAGTGCTCTACATTAATGATCAAAGATCAAGTATCTCAAGTATGTATTTGAAAGTGGTATACATTTGTATGGTTTATTGATAAGATTTAGATGCCTAAATCATATTCATTTAATTTTCTAATAAAGTGCCAAGTAGATCTAGTAAGTGAAATATATGGATAATGGGTGTAAAGGAGTTAGTCAAGCTTTCAAGAGTGAAAAGTTTCATATGTACGGGAATGTCGAGGAGGTTTTTAAGGCATAAGAAGCTTAGATTGTGTTGGTTTATGTGTTCTAGGAGGTCTTATAGATCTTGTGTAGCTAGACAAGAGGATGAATTCTAGGTATACCTATGTACAAGTGGTTTATTGAATCAAACATGTATAATATCATGTTAAGAAGGGAGTAAATGACCGAGAAATTCTTCCAGAAGCTGTGGAAAAGTATTTGCTTGTCTACATGGCATGGAATTGAGGTAGAAGCATCTCTTATGCTTTCTACTAGAGTAGGGTGCTACTATCCCAAGGGAATCCATAAGAAGACGGTTCATTTGAGTTTGAGATCTTATTTCTTACAAAAAAATCATTTGTGAACTGAAGTTGTTGTTTAGGGACAAGTAGTCCTAATGGTTGACTTGTTGGAGATGAAGACAAATCTTTTGTTTTTGAGTTGGAGCAGGTCTTGTGAGTGATGTCTAGTAAAATTAAATCAAAAAGAGGTATCTTGGTTCGGGGAGGATCTTGTTGCATGACCATATCGGATCCATTGGATCTATTTTTTTGTTTAAGGAGTCAAATAGAGGCAAGTATATTTTTAGGGGGTCATTTTAGAAAGTAAGTCAAATTCTTACATTGTTTCTATTGTTTTTGTCATGTATTGTCATTTTCCATGTCTAGTAGTCAAAGTATCCTTTGTTATAGATGGAAAAAGGGGAGAGAACCATCAGAAACATGGTATTATGGTAATGTGTGTCTTTTGTTTGACATCAATGTTTCTAAAGATGGTTGCAATCAATGAAAAATGGGCATATTATTGGCCATTGTGTGGTTGTGTTGCCATTGATGTCAACCCCATTGATTTCAAAGGGTGTCATGTGAGTTTCCTATGATGTTTTTAGGTTTCAAGCATGAAGAGTGATGTAGAGCCTTGTATACCATCCTTGTATAAAACCAACAATTATATTAGAAGCATCAAATTCAACTTTTATAGTCACTTTTACTCAAAAAACCATGACATTGCTTAAGAAGCCAAATATTTCTCAAAGCACTAAAATGGGTTAAACCACTTAATAAAATGCTACAAAAACCTTACACATGCTCAAAATCACCTATCAAACATGTGCATTCATGATGCGACCTAGAATTCTTTGTAAATGACCTAGGAGCGCTAGCACGTCGGTCGACTGAGTTGAGAACTCACCCAAAGCACACAAAGGTGCCAAGTACCTCTTTAAATTTACTTGTTCATAATGTTAGAATGACAATGCATATGTATATTCAAATTCATAATCAATAGTAAACAATCCACATTGCACAAACCAGATCTAGATCTTAGAATATATGAAAGATGAACTAAATAATGACTATAACAAGATTTACCATGCAAGAACAAGATTCAGTCATGTTCAACACCATTATCCATCCAATATGATCCATTGCATTAAGTAATGTAAAACACAGAATCTTATTACATTACAAAAGTATCTTTATGAGTTATGCACGTGACAAAATCAACAACATAACTCTACAATAATTCACACACACAAAACCATGTATATCAATTCATATATATAGGGGTGGGGAATTTCCCTTCACTACCCATGTAATTTCTCAAAATAGGCCACATGCTAATAATATCCATGCACCTTTAAAAAGGATGAAAAAACATGCAAGTGCTCTA
The DNA here is from genome assembly GCA_018340775.1 of Taxus wallichiana var. yunnanensis. NCBI lineage: Eukaryota > Viridiplantae > Streptophyta > Pinopsida > Cupressales > Taxaceae > Taxus > Taxus wallichiana. The sequence goes on from CM031243.1 coordinate 484,011,533, forward strand.
ATAATAGACTTCCTATAGTTAACTCTGAGTAGAAATCCTATTATTAGCCTAAACTATGCATGGTGCTCAGATGATGCTTGTTCCCAAAATACCATTGTGTGGACCACAAGTCTTCATGTCTTTTTGTTCCTAACACGCTAACTCCAAAATATCCTAGACCCACAAAATGGACTAAGTTCTGAATTCAAAGTGTTTTGGCACGTCCTTCATTTTTCTATTCTTCACGCCTTCAAATGCGCCTTACTCCCACGTGTGCATCCTTTATGTGTCTTCACTTTAGAGAAATATTCCATCTACTCAACATTACCCCACACTAAAGTACATTTCCACCTTAAAAATGGGTAATTCCCTCTTATTTCTACAAAAAAGAATAAAGAAATGAAAGAATGAAGTTTTACTCTGCATTCTCCTCTTCTATAGGTAGGATCAACTTTGGATATTCATTCTTAAGCTCGGATTCCAATGTTTTTAGTCACTCCGTGTGTCCCCTATTTTCTTTGGAATGTCTATCACTATGGCATCCAATTCATCCTGAGTTATCTTTCTTTTTCATTCTATAACACTTGGACAATATTGGTCATACCTGACACCATTCCTTCCATGAAATCCATTTTCTATGCTATAAGTTTCCCAATTTCATTGATCGATCCTTATGTGGATCTTGGGTTGTTGTGAGGGCCTCACACTTTTGTTTCACTAGAGCTAACCTTTCTATGCACCCAAGTGTCTCATCCTTCATTTCCTTTAGAAACTTCATTATCTTCTGCTATAGTTCTGATCCTTATTATCATGTTTGGCACCACACACATATTTAGAGCTTGATCTGCTTTCTTCAGTTCATCTTTCAAGGTTTGGAGCAAAGCCTCATAACTTGAAACTTTTTCTAAATAATTGGCCTTTGCTCTTGCTTCTTCTCTATAGGATCTTTTGGTGCGGTCATTGAATGGGCCCTTCATCTAAAACTAGATTTACCAGTGTGTGCAAATAATGCATTGCAGAGGGAAACTTCTGAGGAACTTAAGATTCTAAATGAGGCCTTACCTTAATAATATGGTCACCAAGTTCCTCAGCCATGCTAACAAAAGCCTCATTCTTTTCCCTCTTCTCATTCCTTCTATGCTTTTAGGTGCTTTATTTTGTAGTCTTATCCTTATTGTCTTCCAATAGCACTCTAATTGTTTCCGCTTTATCCACATTCCTCCACATAACCTCAGCAAATACCTTGACCAAGGCATTGCTCACTTGTTCATCGGACATCACAGGAGGTTTGACATTCATGTGCCTGATTTGTGGTTCCTTCTTCACTCTGTGAGACACATGATTCCTCGCATACATCAAAATATGGTTCATCCATATGTGTTTGCATGGACCAAGACAATTACTTTCTAGTACGCGCATTGGCCATCTCTGGATCCATCAACTCCCATCCATATAAGTCCTTTGGCCCACATGGTGCTCAAAAAGGTGCATATAATTTTTCTTGGGTCTTCTACATACCCCATAGTAGGAGCCATATTCTTCGCTCACCTTCCCCTTCTTGATTTCTGCCCCTTAGGAACCTAGGCACCAAAGTCTGGAGTTGGTCCTTCACCTTCCTGAGTGGTATGGGGTGCGCTAGATGGCTCGCCCATGTCCTCTTCTATTTCCTTTAACCCCTCCTCATCATTTTCATATCCTCATCATGAGGCTCCTTTGTATCCTCAAGTTACACTGGGGTTCCTAGCGCGCTCTCTTCGGACTCATCCTCCTCATCATCCTTGAGCTTCAGCTTCCTTCTTCTCTTCTTCTCTTAGGTGCTTCCTTCTAAGGGGAAAACTAAGGTGACCTTCACAAAGGTTGTGATGGTCTTGCTACTGAGTTCTAGTTCTTTTGAACACCCTTTTGAATTGGTGCTCCTCATTGACTGGTATATGTCAAATGCAGTCGTTTGTTTCCAATCTTCCTCTCTTCTTGTTGTTGTGGAGGAGTAATTACATATGCTCACTTTCCTTCTTGTCAGTGGGCTGCCTCCGACCCCTGTGCACTAAGCCACCACTATCCTCATGTAGGTATTCTTCCTCTTCTTCTTCTAGGGCTGAGGTAGGCTTCTCAACTGCCAAATTTCTAATTATATGCTTCCCCTTAGGTAGGCTTGGTAGCATGAATTCATTCTCCACATACTTGCCATTTTCCAGCCTAGGCTTAAGCTTGAATGTAAATTAGCATGGCCCCATTGTCACCAATGGCCAAGCTTACTAGCCTCATGGTTATATCATCTGAGATGAACCTTTCAATGTAAGAAGACCTACCTAGGTAAGTGTAAGTCTTTCTCAAGGTATGGTAGTCATAATCTACCTTATCTGCATTGTATAGCAAAGAACCAATGTGCATTTAAAACCTTGTGAATACGCCTCTGGAAGAACCATGTTGTGAAGGCGTATGGTAGTTTGTACCAGGGACTCCATGTCCCATCCTTCATCGCAAAGTGCATGATGCAAAAGTGTTGGTACACTACAAACTATACCGACTTGCCTACCACTGAGGGTAGCTCCTTAGGAATTCTCCATTCCTCTTGAATGTCATGAAGTCAGTCATACCACATCTCTACCCTTTCTTGAATGGGCCACTCATAGATCCTTCACATAAATATTTCTCAAACCTTTATGTGAGAGACTTCTTCTCTATAGGATACTCCCAAATCTTATTCTTTGGCCCATCGGGCACTCCAATTTCCACAAATACAAGAGATAATAAAATAGTGCCAAAGCTTATCTTCTCACCTTTTGCACCTCCTCAATTATTGTATCAACTATGTATCTACCAAATTGTATATATCTCTCTCTGTGACATCTTCTTAACAATGTGAAGCCACATGGTGTTCACTTGTGACCATCTCTCTGGTCATTCAATTTTTGTAAGCAGTGTGCGCGGTCACTTACATAATAAGATACTTCCTCAGTTTGTAGATGTCCATGCCACGCATGGACCCTTTGAATAACCCAGCTCCTTTCTGGTGGCCAAAATAGCTCCTTTCAGTTAAATCACTGCTAATTTCTATACATGTACCCTTTAATCCTGTCAAGCTAGTAATTAAGGGTGTTGTGATCCTCATTCCGGCCGCCCAACAAAAAAAAGAAGTCCTCATGGACTCTTGCTCATGAGCCATTGGTATATTTTTTTAGGTTTTCCAAAATAAGGGAGTTCATATAACTGGTAGACCCCTACCTTCTTCAAGAAACTTCTCTCTACATCATCGTAGATGGGCATATCATCAATTGTTCATTTATTGGTCTTCTATTCAGTAACACATCTAACTCCTCCTTGTTATCAATTGTTTGATGATTATAGTCACTCACTTTTCTCTGATGGATATGAGAATCCCAATCCCATCCCATGATTACTTCTTCTAGATACTGCATCTTAGAAAATTTTCTTTTGGGGGTATCCTCTATCTCGACTTTGGTCTCTACCTTCTTCTTCCCCTTTTCCCTGACTCCAGGTGCTCTCCTTGGTGCCATAGTAAGAAAAGGGTGTGCCTTTTTACTTTTTTGAGCTATGCGATCCAAAATCTCATGCCCTAGCTCAAAAACACATGCCCTAGCTTCTTCTCAAACCCTGATGCACTCTATTTCTCCTTTCCACATGCCTTTTCTTCACTCAAACCTTCTTCAATGGGAACGCAAGAAGTCAATTTTTGCACACTTCTATTATCCCTCCTGGTTTCTCAAAGCTCTCTGCACTTCAACATGCATCTCTTGGCTCATTCACAAATAGCTCACTCAAATACTCATAATCACAAAGGTAAAATTGAACCCGCATCCCATCCTTATATAGATTTCAAAAAAATTTATCACATTTATTTCTCCTCCACCTACCACTAATTCTCATTTTAACTCATCATTCACCTCCTTTTTACGCTATATACATCTACGTGCCATAGTCATAACCTTCTAGCATGCCTTTCTACTTCTTGGCTAATAGACCTCCTTTCATGTGCTTCCATGTGCCAAAGTACTTCACCATTGTGCCTTCCTCTAAGTAGTTTCCATGGCCGTAGCTTACCTCTCGTTACATTGTGCGTTCATTTTTTTCCACTATGGTCTTCATTAGGAGAAATTTTATTTCTAGTAACACCTTTCCATACCATCTGCACAAATATTTCCTTATGCATACCCAACTTTGGATGAAAACCACCCCACACTAAGGGTATGTGTAGTCCTCTACACATGAAAACACTTTAGATTGTAATCAGCTTCCAATTGTGCAAGCATGCTTATTACACAAAACAAAGAACTAAATTGAAAAAATAGCAATGATGAAAGAAACACATCTAAAGGAAATACATTAAGGGAAATCTAATCTAGATGGAAATACTGCCTTATTACAAACACCAAGAAGGCTTATTTATAGTAGGGCTTCACCTACTCCCATTAAAGTAACCGGGAAACTGTGTTCCATCAAGCACCTCTAGTTGGCAAAGCACTGAGTCAAGTATATGAGTGATAACATACGGTCCCAACCAATGCACCTTAAGCTTTCTGGGTGGCACAAAACTTTGAATCATAAAGAAGTACCATCTACCCAACCTCAAGCTTCTTATCCCTGATGTGCATGTCATTGTGTCATGCCTTCTACCTAGATTTTTCTTTCTTCTGACTCCATCATTGTTATGTGTGCCTCTCATCCAATTGTATCAACTTGTCAATTATTTCTTCCAATGCTTTCTCATCAGCCTAGACCTCCACGTGCACATAATACACAAAGAAGGTAACATGAATTCCATGGGAAGAACTACTTTTGCACCAAACACCAATTAAAAGGGTGTTTCCTTATTCAACCATTTGTAGGTTATTCTATATGCCCAAAGCACAACAAAAACTTTATCATCCCAAGTATTTCCTTCCAACATCACAAATTTTTGTCAACATTTGGCTCAATATCTTGTTGAAAGCCTCAGCAGTCCCATTTTTTTGGGGTGATAGGGTGTTGTCTTATGGTGTGCAACCATAAATTCATCCAATAATATCTGATGGTCTCATTAAGGAAATGAGTGCCTCTATCACTTGTCAAACTTAAAGGACATCCATACCTAGTAAGAATATTTTCCCATAAGAACCTTTTGTTGTAGTTGTTATGTAAATCCTTTATAGGTGCCACTTCCACCCACCTTGTAAGATAATCTATACAAGTGATGATGTAGCATGTGATCTATTTCTACATGCGGGGGGAAATAGGACCCACAAAGTCAATTTCCCATTTCTCAAAAGGTTTTACACTAGTAATAGGCCTCAAAGGCATTTCATCTCTCTACCAGGTTTTCTAAGGCGTTGATAGTGATCACATGCCTTACAATATTCTTTATAATCCTTGTATAAGGTCTCCCACCATAAACCAACTAGTAGAATCTTGTGCGTGGTGGCATCCCCTGCGTAGTGTCCACCTGCATGATACCACCATGAGCCTCCTCCATAATTTTTATTTGCTCATGCTCTAGTACACACCGGTGCAATACTTCATCTTGGCCTAGTTTGTATAAGTCACCATTGATCAACATGAAAGGTGCGGCACGTGAATTACAAGTTGTTTCTTTTCTAAGGCCTTCATTCCTTTGGGTGCCATACATGTGCATAAAAATACAACAATATCCTCTAATTCTGAGGGTGTGTGGTTTAGCCTGTATAACTGTGCATTTGGCATTGTATCTTCAATATTCTTGCATCCTCTCTGATTGAATCCTTGATAAATGATTTGGGCAAAATTTCTTTTACTTGGCTTTACCACAATTGTAAAGTCAAACTCTTGGAATAATAGAACCCATCGGCATATGCGTGCCCTATAAAATGGGCTTGTTCACCAAGTATTTCAATGCCATGTGATCTGTATAGAAAACAAAAGGTGTTGCTAGCAAGTACTGTCTAAACTTATGTAGCATGTAGATCATTGACAAAGCCTTGCACTCTATAGTTGTATAATTATGTTCTACGAGGAGTCAACTTTTGCTAGCAAAGCAAATAGGATGATCTATAATACCTTCTCCAAGATGAGCTAGAACTACACCAATGGCCATGCTAGAAGCATCCACATGTACATGAAAAGGTATATTCCATGAAGGAAAATGTAGGATAGGCACCATAGTAAGCCTTTCCTTCATTTTTTGAAATGCGTTGCTTTGTGGTTCTCCCAATAAAACTTACCTTTACCTTTTAATAACTCCTCAGGGGCACGAAAATCTTAGCATATCCTTTGATAAATTTTTTATGTAATACCCTATGTGGCCCAAGAATCCATGCACCTCTCTCTAACTAGTAGGCTCCTCCAAGCCTAAAATGACTACAACCTTAGTTGGATCTACTAACAAACCCTCCTTGCAGATGATATGCCCTAGCAGAGTTCCAAAAGGTGTAGAAAATACACACTTCTTAATATTTAAAGAGATGCTTAACTACTTTTCACCTCTCAAACATTAACCTCAAGTTGTCACAATGATCCTTGACAAGCCCATATATGGTCCAATCATCTAAGTAAACCTGCAAGAATTTGTGAATAAATCTGGAATGCTTGAACAACAATGTGTGAAAATACTGCAGGTGCATTCTTCAAACCAAAGGGCATCACCATGTATGCAAAACTTCCCCATTCAAGTGGTGAAGTTTTCTTCTCTTGATCCTCTTTAGTAATCCTTACTTGATGATATCCAGAAAATCCATCTGTAAAGGAGTAAATCTCATGCCTTGCAATGCCTTCAATATTTCTTCAGTGAATGGTGTAGGAAAGGATCAATCACACATGCAACATTTAGCTCTGTAGTCCACACAAATCCTAATTCTTCCATCTTTCTTTATGTTGATTACCATAGGGCTAACCCACTCTGATTCCTCTATGGGCTCAATGATGCCAGATTTCAACATCTTGTCAATTTCTTCTTTAACTTTTACAGTGCGTAGAGTTAGGGTTCATCTGTAAGGTCTCTTCCTAATTGGGCACGTGCACCTTCCTTTAACTTAATTTTCATCTCACCCAAAGATTCATGCACTCCTTTCAACTCATGGTAGCCTCTAGGAAACAAGTCCTGAAATCATGTAAAACTCAATTATCTTAGCCACTTCAGAGTCAGACCAGTAATCTCAATGATGGCCTCTTTAGGTTCATCTTCCATCCCAATGTTCACTTTCTTTGTCTTCATAGGTTCATGGTAGGCACACCTTCTCATCCACATTATCTAAGACCTCGCGTGTACCCTCTAAATGATCTATGTCTAAATTTTCCACTTCTTCATCATCCATCATGTAGACCATCTTCCCTTTCTCCTTCTCTAGGAAAGCACACTCAAGTAGTTCTGCATCTGTCTCTTCTACTTCTCAAAATGCACTTCTAGGTCTGAATCACCAAGTAACTCTGAATGAGTTCTTCATCTTTTTCACTATCTCCCATAGTCAAGTGCTTCATAACCTATAATGCCTCATTCACTGGAGGTTTAGTGGAGAAGTAGTCAAAAGTATGGATCATACCTATAGTCAAGTCTTGCCAATTTCCAGTCTCTCTATTCAACTCGCATAAACATACCATGCACGTGCACCCTCACAAGGTGAAATAAATTTTTGCACCCATAAAAAGGTGGTAAAGCCTCTTACCCCTCTATCTAGAGTCTCTCACACTGTTGAATGTGGTGTTGAACATGATTATTACCATGATATTCACATATTTGAGTAGGTGCATTACTTCTGAGAAACCTTGTTGATAGGGAAATTCTCACTTCTCTCCATTCTATGAGATTATCCCTATGAACCATCCACCAACGCATGTTGTCCCATGAGGGTATAAACTAACATGTTCCTTCTATCCACCTGATCCTTCCACTGTAATTCCATGGCTCACAAGAATACCTCAGGGTTTCCTTTCCATTAGTGTATTGAGGTACATGGTTGTTGCCTAACACCTAACACATAATGTGGCCTACTTTATGCACAGCTTGTGCTTCTTACCTCATGCCCAACCATCTCGTAAGTGTCATGTGCCCAATTTTCACAGGAAATACTTGTAGTATCATTGATGGACTATGCATCATCCCACTGGAGAATTCCTTCCTTAGATGGCTCAAGTGCTTCGGATCTTGAATGGTGTGCACATAAATTTTGTTCAAGTCTTCTTCACTTAAAGGCTCAACATAAGGTGTAGATTTTCCATCTATCAAAGGGATAATAACTCTCCTCCTTGTTCTCAAAATTGATATATCCCTTATTGAAATGTAGATCAACATTATTTTGCATAACACCAAGGATGCCCAAGTAGAGCTGGGAAGTTTTCGCTTCTGCGAGTGCCAAAACCTCAAAATCTCTAGTGAACTTAGCCCCTATATGGTGATTGATGCATCTTTCAAGACTCCAATTGGTGTGGCCTTAGTCGATTTTCCATAAATAATACATTAGAAGATGGCTACAATGGAGGTCTACCCATCTGAACCCATGCATCTAAAGTAAGCACATTCACTTCCATGCTATGTGTTCAATCAAAATATTACTCAAAAGCCATCCATCCACAACAACATTTAGAGTGATCTCCTTGTCATAATCCAAGCTATGAGGAGGGAGATTAGCATGCAAAAATCTATCATTCATTCTCAATACCAATGCGTGGAGTGTTTCCCTTTAACCAACTCCCTAGTAATGGAATAATGTTTCTCCTGACATAGCATCTTGCATACTTCTTTTAGATCATCAACATCCGATTGGAGAATGTCAGTTGCCTTCTTTGTTCCAACTTTCAGTGATTGTTCCTTTAGACATTGTATCTCACCTTAGATCTATGAGTACCTCCATGGTTTCTTGGTAAACCTCCTTCTGATGTGTAGGGTCTAGATACTTTGCATGCAAAACCTCCTCCTTAGTAATGTAGGCTTTTTTTTGCAACATTTTCTCTAGTGTGCGTAGACCTCACATGTAGTAATCTTCACATAGGTACCATCTCAGGATATCCGGTGCTAACTTCGACATCCATTGGTTTTCCATGAGCATTGTATTCTAACCATCCTATGCCCTTGTTCTCCTGTTTGTGCTTCTTGCTAAGATGTTCATATAAATTGGGCACTCTTCATAGTTATGATTCTTTCACAAAAAGAACAAGTAATGTTTCTGAGGGCACTCACACTTGTAATGGTCAGGGGATCCACACGTATAACATGTCCATGAGGAAACTCACCTCATCCACCACCATGCCTCGGCCCCTGAATCCACCATGGTATCCTCGACCTCTACCACGGCCTCCCTCAAAGCACCCTTCATTATGATCATAGCACCCTTGAGTGTGATCATGATCATGTTGCTCACTTTTATCCTTAGAGTTATTCACAACTCTAATCTATCATACACCAATATCAATGGCATCATGGATCTGATCAATCAACCTATAATCTTTAGTATTGTGAGTTGTGGACCGAGAAAATTTTAGTAGTAGGACACATTCTTCCTTATCATGCATTGCAATAATGGAAAGTGGCTTGCATCATGGTCTAAATGACATATCTCACAATCCAACAATAAGGAGCTTTCGATCTGTGAGGACAACTATCCTTAGTATGCCCTTCTACTTCACAATTTATGCACCAAATTCTAGTGCATGTGTCTCATGTGTTGAATTGGCTGATAATTTCTCTAACTATTTTTCCATTGTTACAATCTGAGCTTCCAAGAATGGGCTTACTCATGTTCTATGCTTCCCAACTACCTCGGCATGCAAAGTTGCTTCAAGCACTCATGGATATATAAGTCTTATGTGAGAGTGCCCTCTAAAAGGCATGATCAAGCCTCGATGAACCATTGTGCATGTTGACTTGCATGGATATCATAAGATAGTTTAGACAAAAGTGTTTTGAAATGAGCATCATATTCCCGAACACTCTCAGTAGTGCCCTACTTGATATCCTTGAGCGCACTTATAATTTTCTGCTCAAACTTAGGGATATAAAATTCTTTGATGAAAGCATCTCATAATGTCGTATAATCCACACAAGTCTGATCAGGGTCAAACTTCATGTATACCAGTTGTGTGTGTGTCCCTACAACGTAGTTGCAAACTAACTTGCCTTGTGCTCTAAAGCTATAATTCCTTTCACGCGCCACATATCTCACACATATGGACATGCTCAACAACATATTCTATTCCCCTATATTATGGGAGATGAAGTGACATCTCCATGTAAATATTCTGGGGTTGGTGAGGACCATGCCCACCAGATCTAGAACCTCCTGTGTTACCTCTACCTCTAGATCCACCAAATCCACCAGATCCAAGCCACATGTGCCTCTGATCCTCCACCTGTAATAGGAATTGAACCAGAGGATGCACTACCTTGTGTCCCAACAGTGGTGCTAAACTGAACTCCCCATAGTCTGTGAAGTTACACTACCCCTAGATGTGAGTCCAAAGTTTTTGCGTGCCTGTGTTCTACACCGATGACATGCACTGAAAAAGTACCTACCGGACCTCAAATAAAAGGAATATGTCTTGCCCGACCATAAATGTACTTGTTATTTGATTTACTCTTGAACTTGTTGATAAGTCAACTTTACCTCTTGTTACTCTACTGCCCAAACTAGCTTGTTGATTATTGGTTGTACTAGAAATTGGAAAACCAAGCGCAAGGGCTAGGTCACTAGGTAGGTTCAGATGCATCCCCATGGCCCATGTTGTCTCTGTTGGCATGCTCTCATAAGAGGCCGATGAGGGTTCCTTGTCATGTTTTCCCAAATGGGGGAGTTCCAGATGCTCTGGCTCCATGTCCTCTGTGTGAGCTCTAAATCCTTCATGAGCCATCTCTCCACAATGCCATCCATTCTGCAACCTCGTGTTGCTTCTCTAAATCCCTCTCGTGTGCCTCATTAAACTTAAGCCACCTTTCTTCTCTTTTCCTTTTCTGCTAGGTCTACCATATTTCACCACACTCTAGTCTGCCCCCCGTGCGTGGTGGGGTTTAGCTAGCCATCGAACTTCTCTTCCAAATTTAGGGTTACCATCAAGATCTTGATCACCAGTGGAATTCCATGTAGATATGATCCCTGGGATAATGTAAAAATTGAAACTCAGCTACCTCAGACAAAGAGTAAGTGGAAATTGAGTACTCAAAATATAGCTATTCAAAACACCATGAAACCAAGTATCCACAACACGCGCATCCAAATTAGATCAACATCATAGAGAGCCTAAAATTCTTCTTACATCCAGACAAGTGTGTGAAACCTCAATTCCTTTTAGATGCATAAGCAACCAGCCACTCATATAGTTCTATGGGAAAGATAACAAAGAAGCTCTCATATAAGTAGTCATACAAATTCTACTCAACCCACGCACATGTGCGTCAAACTCAGATCCAGTGTTGAATCTCCGAGCATATTCTTCTTCCAAATCTATTATCCACTCCTCAACACTTGCTAAGGTCAACCGAGTACGTCTTCATCATGCAACATCTTGAAAAATAACTGAGAAAGAGGTCCAACAATGGAAACCAATGATGTAGCCTAGAATTCACTATAAATGACCAGGCGTGGTGACACATCACTCAGCCTGAGTTGAGTGCACTCACTGAAATGTGCAAAGGCACTAGGTCCCTCTTTAGAGTTGCTTGTTTAGAATGTTAGCATGATGATGCATATGTATATTCAGATTCATAACCAATAGTAAACAATCCACAATGCACAAACTAGATCTAGATCTTAGAATATATGAAAGATGAACTAAACAATGACTATAATAAGATTTACCATGCAAGAACCAAATTCAGTCATGTTCAACACCATTATCCAGCCAATATGATCCATTTCATTAAATATTATAAAACACAGAAGCTTCTTACATTACAAAAGTATCTCCATGAGTCATGTGTGCGCAATAAAAACAACATAACATAACTCTAGAATAATTGCACACACAAAACCGTGAAAATCAATTCATATATATAGGGGTGGGGACTTTCCTTCACCACCCATGCACTTTCTCAAAATAGGTCACATGTTAATAATAGCCATGCACCTTTACAAAAGGATGCAAAACCATGCAAGTGCTCTAATAATAGACTTCCTATAGTTAACTCTGAGTAGAAATCCTATTATTAGCCTAAACTATGCATGGTGCTCAGCTGATGCTTGTTCCCAAAATACCATTGCATGGACCAACAAGTCTTCATGTCTTTGTGTGCCCAGCACGCTAACTCCAAAAATATTTGGACCCACAAAATGGCTAAGTTATCTCCTTATAGACCTTAAAATTGCCTTGAAAGCCCTACTTAAAGGCAAATTTTGAGAAATTAACAAAATACAAGGAATTAATCTTTTGCTGGTAAAATTAATAGATAATTTTTTTACCAATAATATGAATACAAATTTTCAACACTCAACTCCAAGCCCATGTAATTTTATTCCCCTTTTACCATTTTTGACTGGATCTAGTATTAGCCATTACGAACTCTCGATCTCCATGTATGGAACAACATGATATTTTTTTATGAAAACATGATTTGATATCCTAATACCCTTTACGAATATTTTCTTTCTACTCATTTTTATTCCCTAAATCCTCATACAACTCACCCAACAACACTTTCCCTTTTCTAGGCTTATTATAGCTAGGTCTCTCAAGAACCCAAAACTGATAAATTGACCATATCTTTCTTCCACATATGAATTTAGTGCTAAAACTTAACACACATATTCTTAGGGGTATAAAGACCCTATAGTCAGAATTTAGAGGAACCCACTTGATAAAACTCAAATTATGAAGTTTTTAGACATTTGTCTAAATAGGAATCATCACAAGGAAATGAGCATTCAAAAATACATAACTCAAGTTTTATACACTTTCATAACCTTATTCCACTTGCAAACTTTTTATTTTGATGAGCATAAAATTTCATCCTCAGAGTGTTCTAAATGATTAATCCTTCATCAACATGATTCACAAAATTTTTGGTGACTAGTTTCTTACACAAAACAAGAGTTTGAGACCGAGTTTTCTTTGTTTGACCTATCAAAACTTATTCATTTCCTTTGAAACTTTATGAAACCTTCATTCATGCCTCACACTACCTTTAAACCAAATTTTATTCATTTATATTGAATATAATTCAACTTATGAATGTTTTTCCTCTCCCAAGTCAACATGAAATATCACAAATAATTGAGATCTCCTTTATACCCACTACTTGTGCCTCATAGACCTGCACAAATCCTTCAAACGCCTGTAAACACAATCAAGAATTCATTATAAACCATATTCATTTATACACAACACATACAAATGAGAATCCTTCATAAAAACAATCCCGAATATTCATTCTCATTAAGCAATTATGCACAATTTTGCTAAGAAGAAGCCTTTATTTGATAAGAAAATCAGATTACAAAACTTCATGATCCATCTAGGATCTAATTCTAACATTTTCTTCACTCCTTACTCTCCTTTCATCTCACCAACCTTTCATTACCCCTCTTTATTTGAATACATTGCATTTTATGAAAAATAGAGGTAGTTAGGGTTGAAATAAACTCACCTAAGTTTAAACTAACTAGGTGAGGTTTAAGGTCTAGTTAGGATCAAGTAAATAATTTTACAAGTGTATATATACTCCATGACCCTTATTACCCATTTATTGAACTACACTAACTTCTATATTACTAATTTATTACAAATACTAATTCAAATATTCAAAAGGCCATTTTTGTCCAAATGGTCATTTATTACATAACCATGAGTCCAAATAGACTAGAAACACCTCCTAAACATCCAAATAGACCTAAGAAACCCTTAGCAAATATGAAAAGAAAAATTAGATATGAACAAGTGATTCTCCTGCATCATACTCCCCAAGTGGAGAGGATTAAGCTCTATCTGATAGGCCTTTTCTTTCTTTTCTTCCAATTTTTTTACGTGTAAGATCCTTCTCTTTACTATTGTTCTCTTTCCATCTTCATCAACATCATTCTTATCTTGGTCTTCGTCCTTTATCTTCACCTTTTTCATTTCTTTTCTTTGAAAATGAGGATTGCATGCCTCATTATCTTCATTTGAACTCTTTCTAGAGTTGTTTCTTCAATGTTCTTCACTTCTTCTTCAAGTAAACTTGCAAACACACATGTACAAAAAACCTTATATTAAGAACTAAGAGACTTTTGTGTCTCTTCAATTTCTTATTATTCACTTTCAATCTTCTTAATCATCATCACAACTTCCTGTTCATCACACCTCTCTTCTTCACCATTCAAAGCACTGCAAAGAGCCCGTATTTATGTCTCTAATTGTTCTTAATTGATATATAAAAACTGAAAATCAATGTTTTCTTTCTCTCCTCTGAATTCTTCTTCAATAGTGAATGTTTCCTTGATCCTATCTTTGATTTCTTCTTTCTTTTGTTTTTTTCCTTCATTTTAATCGAATTCTTAGCTTTCTTTCTTCCTCTCTTATCCTCTTCCTCAAGCTGCATTTTCTTTATTTTCTCCATGAGTGACTTTATGGGCCACTTCACTACCTTATTCATCACTATTTATATGCCTTATTTTTGATTCATCATCAATCCTTCTAGTTACTCCATGTCTTCTCTCAATTTTCTTATTTCTTCCTCCATCCATACTCTTCTCTTTTCTTCTTTCTCTCTTTTTTTCCTCGTTTTCTCTCTCATATATTTCTCTTTCCTCTCATTGCTTATGAAATCAAGAAATTATTAACAAAATTCACTCCATCTTCATTCATTTTCCTCTTAGCAGAATTCTCAGATAACACCTAGTTGTGTTGGCACATCACTCAACATAGGCTGAGCGCTCACCCAAAGTGCGCCAAGGTACAGGTCCCTCTTTAGGGTTGTTGTAGTAGGATGGTAGCATGGTGAAGCGATAAGGACATATAGTTAGAAACTAATCCATCATTACACAGTTATACCGAACCAGATCTATAAAGGCATGCATTTAAGTATAAATCATCAAGAAATCAATAGCATGCAATGATAACACATATAAGACACTTTGGTTGCCAATATTCTTCATATATTAAACATGACAATAATACAGAGGCTTGATACAATAATAGTCATGCGCGCATGGATCTGTTACAATTATCTAGTCTCATGCACTCATGAATCTCTAACCCTTAACACAACACGGTATATCAACTAGGTGATTCATCTAATATATATAGGGTGGGGAACTTTCCCTTCACCGCTAACTATGCCAAAAATAGGTCACACGCTAATAATAGCCATGCTGTGCCATTTACAATTATAGCCATACATGCAAGTATGCTATCTATAGATCACTTATAGTTAACTAGAGTGATGAATCTATTCTTGGATTACTTCCATGCAAGAGTGCTTCGATATGATCCTTGAAATATAGAAAAAGCGTGGCGCGCAAGTCTCGGCATCACTTTGTGTGTTCCACATGCTAGCCTATGAAAATAGACTTGATCTACAAAATGGCTAAGTCCGAAAGTTTGACTCTGCACCTCCACGCGTGACGCCTTCCTATTCCTTCGCGCCTTGATCCCATCCTATTTTTCCATGTGGACTCTATGTGTGTGAGTTCTGCTAAGTGTTTTATCTGATCAACATTACCCCACACTAATCTCATTGTCACCCCGACAATGGTGATGTCCACAACTGAGTAAAGAATAGTTGAAATACAGAATGCTGAATGAATCTTACACAAAGAATAGAAAAGAATTAAAGAATCAAAGAATTATTCAGGCTTCAAGCTCCTCCATTTCTTTCTGAAGTATCATCTCTGGATACTCCTCCTTTATGTCTGCTTCTAAGTTCTCCCACTCCGTTAATGCCTTTTTTTGCTTTCTGGAACATCCTGATGATAGATTCAGCTCATCTGAGTTAGTTTTCCTTGCTCATTCTGTATTACAAGCATTATGCTTGACATAGATGTATGCATCCCTTCCAGCACATCCATCTTCTGAGAAATGAGTTTTCCAAGTTCATCTAACCTCTCTTTATGTGGTGCCTGTGTGCATGCCAATGCCTCATGTGCTTCTGCTTTACCATAGTTAGTAGTCGGCGGTGCGGCCTAGTGTGTCATCCTTCATGGCCTTTTGCACCTCATTGTCTTACGCGGTGTTTTTACCCTTATTAGTGCATATGGAGTTGTGCATATCATTAAGGCATGATCGGCTTTCTTCAGCTCCTCTCGGAGTGCTTGTAGTAGGCCCTCATATGTAGCAATCTTCCTTGCTACTTTGCGGCTTGTGCTTTTTACCTCTTCTCTTCTTTGGGTCCTTGGGCTGCTCTGGTATACACACCTTTTCATCCTCAATACTAATTTTATCATTGTTTTACGTAGTGCATCGTAGAAGGAAATTATTTTGGTACTATGATTCCAAATGTGGGTGTACCTTTAGTATATCATCTCAATTTCCTCCACCATACTAACAAAAGTCTCATATTTCATTTTTCTCAGATCCCTCTCTACACTAAATGTGTTATTTCCACATTCTTTGCTTTTAGCTCCTCTGTCAGTGCTTTAATTGTAGCAGATTTGTCAATGTTTCTTCTAGCTACCTCAGTAGATACTTTCACCAAGGCATTGCTTACCTGCTCATCCATCATAATAGTTGGTTTAATTGTCATGTGTCGGGCTTCTGGTGCCTTCTTCAACATCATCTAGATGCACATGATTCTTCATAGACATCAAAATCCGGTTCATCCATATGCGTATGCATCGACCATGAAAGTTGCTTTCATGTTCGTAATGTCACCTTGTTCTCATCCATAAGCACCCATCTGAATAAATATTTTTTGCGTGACGGTGCTCTGGAACCAGAGCGTGAACAATCATCTCTGGTCTCTGCATACCCCATTGTTTGTACCCTTACGTCCTCACTTGTCTGATGGGACCTTGGCCCTTTTGGAATGGTGGCATCAAGGTTAGGAATATTGGTTGTATCCTCATCCTTGCCTTGTGTAGCCTCGATTGCTCCCTTTCTTCCTCTCCGTTTAATTTTTCCTCCTCCTTATTTGAGGCTCCTCTTCTGCCCTATGATGGATTGGAGATGGAAGTGCTTTCTCCTCAGACTCTTCCACTTCTTCATCTAGCTTGAGCTTTCTTCTTCTCTTCTTCTCCTCAGGTTCCTTTACCGGTGAGAGTCACGGTGACTTCCTTGTTGTCTGTTGGGCTTCTCCTTGCGACCTTGTGTGCTTGAACACCTTTCTGAACCTTTGGTCACCTGTGCTACCTCAGTATTTTCTTCTCCTTGTGAAGCCATCACTGCTCCTCCTCCTATCCACCAGATGGTTGCTTCCTCCTGCGCACCAAACCACCACTATCCTCATGCTCTTTGTCCTCTTCCTCATCATCTGCATGGGTTTAGAAGGCCTAGGTGTTGGGATGTTTTCCATAGTATGCTTCCCCTTTGGTGGTCCTGGGAGCGTGAACTCATTCTCTACATACTTATTATTTTCCATCTTTGGTTTAAGTTGGAGATATATGAGTGTGGCCCGATATCCCCAACAACAAGTGTTTTTGGTTTGATATTCAAAATCTCCGAGATAATACTCTCGTTGTAAGCATTCTTCCCTGGATATCCATACTTCTTTCATAAGGTGTGGTATTCGCAATCCACCTTGTTCTGCATTAAATACTAACCTCCTTGTATCAGTGAACCGATGAATGGAAGCTTGAAAATACCATGTTGTGAATGCGTATGGTAGTTTGCACTAGGGGCTCCATGATCCATCCACCATCGAAAAATGCAATACAAAAGTGTTGGTAAATAAAAAACTGAGCCTGCTTCCCCAATACCGAGGGAAACTCCTTTGGTATGCCACTCCTCTTCAAAATCCACGTGTGGAGCCTGTCATACCACATCTCCGCTCTCTCCTTTACCTCATCTATCATAGACCCCTTGCATAGATACTTGCTGAATCTTTTAGCTGGAGACTTGTTATTCATGGGGTATTCCCATATATTTTCTTTCGGGCCATCGGTACTCCAATCTCCATGAATACTAAAGAAAGTAAGACAAAACCAAAACTTATCTTACTTCTGTGTGCTTCCTCTACTATTTGTTCTATAATAAAGCTGGACAATGTTGTAAATAACCCCTTCTGACATGCGCTTTGCCACATGCAGCCACATTGAGTTTACTTGTGACCAATGATCTTGGTCATTCAATTTCGTAACTAGGTGTGCGCTTTGCTTTTACTACCAGACAATCATGTAATTTTTCTATGTCCATTCGCATGGTCCTTTCTGGTATCCCAGTGCTTTGTGTGTTTCCAATATGGAAACCTTGTTAGTTAGGTCATTTTTGATGTCCTCACCCATCGCCTTTAAACTTATTACCATGGTAATTAAAATGGGTGTTAGTCTTACCCTTCACCCTACAAAATAGAAGAAGTCCTCATGGACTCGGCTCATCAACCACCTGTATAATGGTGCATATTTCCTGAAGTATGGGAGCTCATATAATTGGTAAACACCAATCCTTTTCAGTAACTTCTCCCCTGCGTCATCATATATCGGCATCCCATCACCAAGTTCACTGTCCATTTGGGAGTTAAGTAAATCATCCAACTTCTTCTGATTGTCCTTGGTTTGGTGGTTGTACTCACTTATTTTTCTCTTTCGTATGTGGGAATCCCATTCCTGGCCCACAATTACTTCTTCAGGGTACTGCATCTCTGAAAAATTGCTCTCAGGAGTCATCTCTTCCTCCTCTTCCACTACTACCTTCTTCTTTCCTTTTTTTTTCTTTGCTTCCTTCTTTGGAGCCATTCTTCCCTTTGTGTTGTGTTTCTACACCTTCTTCTGTAACTCTTTAATGGTTTACTTCAAACCCTAACCTGATTCAATCGTGCCCTAAATTGTAATCATGAAATTGTGTGCCCTAGCTCTGCTCTGTCAATCTGCTTCATTCAAACCCTTCTCCTATGGGGATACAAGCTTCTCCAATACACAGATCTACCTTTCACACTTGGTTTCACCCTCTTCGCACCTTGAATCACTTACTCAACTCTTCACACTTAGCTCTTCGTCAAATTCTCATAGTTGTAAGGGTAGAAATGAATTCGCATCCCATCCTTATATAGATTTTCAATTTTGATGCATTAATTGCTCCTCCACCTACCAAATATTTCTCATTTATTGCTCAATTTTGTCATTTCCATGTGGTACATCTTCACGCCATAGCTATAACCTTCTAGCGTGCCTTCCTACCTTTTAGTCATAGACTTCTCTTCAGTGCGTGCTCTAGCACCTGAGTACCTCGTCACTGCACCTTCTCCTGGTAGTTATCATGGCTGCCACTTACCTCGCGTTATACTTTTCCTTCATTCATCTCCATCCTTGGTTACTTTTGAGAAGCAATCCTTTGTAAATCACCTTTAGTAGCTTACTTCCTCAACATCCGCAACATT
Source organism: Taxus wallichiana var. yunnanensis (assembly GCA_018340775.1). NCBI lineage: Eukaryota > Viridiplantae > Streptophyta > Pinopsida > Cupressales > Taxaceae > Taxus > Taxus wallichiana. The sequence goes on from CM031243.1 coordinate 484,030,908, forward strand.
ATACCTTCAATCTTCACAACATTATACATAGGAGTCACCAACAATCCACCCCATACTAAAAGTATGTGCAGTCCTCTATGCATCAACATGCTTCATATTGTAGTTAGCTTCATGCAAGTGCGCTTATTACACAAAAACAAGAACTAAATTGACAAAGCATAGCGACGATGAAAGAAACACATTAAGGAAATGCAAAAAAGGAAACCTAATCTATCTGGCAACACTGCCTTATTACAAACACCAAGAAGACTTATTTATAGTAGGGCTTCAACCTACTCCCGTTAAAGTAACCGGGCAGCCGTGTTCCATCAATTGCTTCTAACTGGAAAGCACTTGACTCAAGTATGTGAGTTATAACATACGGCCCCAACCAATGCACCTTGAGCTTCCCTGGATGGTGCAAAAACTTAGAGTCATAGAAGTACCATTTGTCGACCATAAGTTTCTTATCACTGATATGCCTATCATCATGCCATGCTTTACAGGTGTGCTTTCTCTATTTCGACTCCATCGTGCTATGGCCCGGTGCTCATCTAGTTGAACCATGTTCTCAATCCATTCTTCTCAAAGCTTTCTCATCAGCTAGACCTCCAGTGCACGCATAATGCACAAAGAAGGTAACATAAATTCTATAGGAAGAACAACTTCCGCGCCAAACACCAACTGAAAAGGTGTGGCTTTGTTCAATCTCTTATATGTTGTTCGGTAGGCCCGAAAAGAACAACAAGATACTTTTCATCCCAATATTTTCATCCCACATCACAAATCTTGGTCAATGTGTGCTCAAAATCTTGTTGAAAGCCTCGGCGAGTTCCATTTCTGAGGGTGATAGGGTGTAGTCTTGTGGTGGGTAACCATAAACTCATCTAACAAAATTGGATTGTCTCATTTAAAAAATGGGTGCCCCTATCTTTGGTTAAACTTAAAGGACAGCCATACACAGTAAGAACATTTTCCCATAAGAACTTTTGTTGTAGCCATTGTATACGAGTCCTTCGTAGGTCTTTTCTTACCCATCTCGTAAGATAATATATACAAGTAATGATATAGCGTGATCCGAGTCTACTGCGCTTATTTGGTGAAATAGGCCCTACAAAGTCTATCACCCATTTCTCAAAGGGTTTTGCACTTGTAATTGGTCGTAAAGGCATCTCATCCCTCTGTCTGGTTGACCTAGATGCTTTGACAATGGTCACATGCCTTACTGATACTCCTTCTGATCCTTATCTGATGTTTCCCACCACAAACCAGCAAGTAGGATCTTTCACGTTGTAGCATCACTGCATAGTGCCACCTGCAATACCACCATGGGCTTCCTCCATTATATCCTTCGTTCATGCTCTATATACAATGGCGTAACACCTCATCTCTACCTAACTTGTATAAGTCACCTTTGATTAACATGAATGGTGTGCACGTGTATAGCAAGTTACTTTTTCTCAAGGACCTCATGCCTTTTGGTGCCATCCCCATCCTTAGGAAGACAACAATGTCCTCTAATTCCATTGGCACGTGTTGTAACCTCTGATTGTGCATCGAGGCATGGTCTCTTCTATTGTTTGTGCTTCTTCACTGATTGAACTCTAGACAAGTGATCCGGTCAGAATTACTTTTTCCTGGTTTTACCACAATTTGTAAAGTCAAACTCTTGAAATAAGAGCATCCATCTACATATGCCCTTGTAAGATGGGCTTGTTCACCAAATACTTCAATGCCATATGATTGTATAAAACAAAAAGGTGTGGCCAACGAGATCTTTATCAAAATTTTGTAAGGCATATATCATGGACAAAGCCTCGCGCTCTGTAGTGGTATAATTTTATTTGCGGGGGTGACTTCCTACTAGCAAAACAAATGGGATGATCAACTATACCTTCTCCAGGTTGAGCTAAGACAACACCAATGGCCATGCCAGAGGCATCCACGTGAACATGAAAAGGTTTATCCCATGAAGGAAAGTGCAAGATAGGCGCGGTAGTAAGTTTCTTCTTCAGTATCTCAAACGCGTGCTGTTGCTGACTCCCCCAATAGAATGTACCTTTCCCCTTGAGTAATTCTTCCAAGGGTGTGAAACTTTGGCATACCCTTTTATAAACTTCTGTAATACCTGTATGACCCAAAAATCCATGCACCTCACTCTGACTGGTGGCGGGTGCTTTCAAGCCTAAAATGACCACAACTTTAGTTGGATCGACCAACAACCCTTCCTTGCAGATTATGTGTCCTAAAAGTATGCCAAAGGGAGTAGAAAAGATGCACTTCTTGATATTCAATGAGATACTCAACTATCTACATCTTTCAAACATTAAGCACAGATTGTCACAATGATCCTTAATTAGCCCATAAATGGTCCAATCATCAAGATAGACTGAGAAGTTGTGAATAAAATCCTTGAATGCTTGCACCACTATCCTTGAGAATATAGTAGGTGCATTCTTCAATCCAAAGGGCATCATAGTATAGGAAAAGCTTCCCCATTCAGTAGTGAAGGTGGTCTTTTCTTGATCTTCCAGGGCAATCCTAACCTGATGATACCCTGAGAACCCATCTGTAAATGAATATATCTCGCGTGCCTTGACCACTCTCTAATATTTCCTCTGTGAATGGCGTAGGAAAGGATCGTAACACATGTTGCATTCAACTCTCTATAATCAACACAAATTTGAATCCTACCATCCTTTTTGATACTTATCACCATAGGGTGACCCATTTCGACTCATCAATGGTTGAATGATCCCAGATTTCAACATCTTGTCAATTTCCTCCTTTACTTTCTCTCACAACAATGGGATTCATTTGATAAGGTCTCTTCCTAACAGGGTGTGCACCTTCCTTAAGCTTTATCTTCATTTCTCCAAGTGATTTATGCATGCCTTTAAGTTCATGGTATCCTCTTGGGAATAAGTCCTCATAGTCTCGAAGTAACTCTATGATCTTTGCCACTTCTGACTCTGACCAGTAATCCCCAATTATCACTTCCTTAGGTTCAGCTTTTGTGCCAATATTTACCTTTGTTGTCTTCATAGGTTCATGATATGTGTGCGCATCTACATCCGCACTATCTAACACCTCACGTGCTCCATGTGAATGATCAACTTCAAGTGCTCAACTTCCTCATCATCAATTATGTAAACCAACTTCCCCTTGTCTTTTTCTAGAGAAGCGCGCTCAAGTAGTATGGTATCATCTACTTCTTCCTCAAAACATGCCCCTGTCTCTGTCTCACCAAATAATTCTGAATAAGTTCTTCCACTTTCCCATTGTCTCCCATGGTTAAGCAGCTTGATAAAGCTTAAAGCCTTGTTCACTGGTGGTGTAGATGAGAAGAAGTCAAAAGTTTGGATCATCCTGTAGTCAAATTCTACCAATTGCCAGTGTCGCGATGTAATTCAGCATATACATACCAAGCACGCGTGCAACCTTGTAGAGTAGAATAAAACGATGCACCCAAAGTGAGGGTGGTAATGCTTCTGTCCTGTTGTCAGAGTCTCTCACACTGCTGGATATGATGTTGAATAGGTTGATCACCATGATAAGGGAAAATATTTGTAGGTGCATTACTTCTTGAAAACCTGGTTGATAAGGTGGTCCCAATCTCTCCCCATTCCAAGAGATTATCCCTGTGAACCACCCACCAGTGCGTTGTTGTCCCATGTAAAGTATATGACAACATATCTCATCTTTTAATCTAGTCAGCCCAGTTTGCCTCCATGGCCTGCAAGAATCAGCCAGATCTTTGGATCCAGTATATCAGGGTACTGAGTGACCTATACATCGAGACAGAGTGAAAACCCTTTGCAAGCAACCACATGCTTAACTTCGTGCCCCACTAGTTCATAAGTACCATGAGCCCAATTATCACAAGCAATCTTGGTAGTATCGTTGATTGGTGAGAATCTTCCCGATGAAGGATTCCTTCCTTAGATGGCTCATTGACCTCGGGTCCCGAATATGCGTATATAAATTTGTTCAAGTCCTCTTCACTCAAAGGTTCCACATATGGTATGGATTTCCCATCATCAATGGTATTATGACCCTTTCCTCCTTGTTCTCAAAGCTGATATACCCCTTGTTAAACCTCAAATCAGCATTGTTTGCATAACACCAAGGGTGCCCAAGCAAATTTGGGAAGCTATTTGCTTCTGCAAGTGCTAACACTTTGAAGTCTCCTGTGAACTTGGCCCCTTGTATAGTGATAGATGCATCCTTCAAAACTCCTATGGGAGTAGCTTTTGTTCTATTTGCCATGAACAATACATTAGATGATGGCTGTAATGGAGGTCTCCCCATTTGTACCCATGCATCAATGTAAGTACATTCACTTCCACACTGTGTCGATCAAAATATTGCTCTCAACCTTGACCATCCACAACAACATTCAAAGTGATCTCCTTGTCGTAGTCAATGCTATGGGGGAGATTCACATGGAGTATTTGTCTTCAGTCTAGTTCCCATGTGTGGAGTATTCCCCTTGACCAATTTCCCAATAAAGGAATAATATTCTCTGGCACATGACATTCTACATACCTCTCGATGTCATCAATATCGAGATGGGGCCTTTTCTGTATCCTTATGCTCCAACTTCTAAGACTGCTCTTTCAAACATTGTATTTCACCTTGAAGGTTTCTAAGGACCTCCATAGTTTCCTGATAGACTTCTTTCTGATGAGTTGGATCTGGATACCTAGCATGCAAAACCTCCTCCCTAGTGATTGTTGAACACTTGTTGCATGATACCTCTTTCACGTGTGCCACCTCAGCTCGTGTGGTTATCTTGATTATTACTACCTCGGGTTTGGTGTTAACTTGGGCATCCACTGATTCTCTACCATGTGCTGGATTCTAACCATCCCTGTGCCTTTGTTTTCTTGCTTGTGTTGCTTATTGAGATGCTCATACAAGTCGGACACTCTTCATAACTATGCCCCTTTCCACAAAATGAACAGGAAATATTTGTGGGCATTCGCACCTATAATGGTCAGGTGAGCCACATGTATAGCAAGTTCCTCGAGGGAATTCACCTCTTCCCCCACCTCGGCCTCATCCTCCATATCCACCTCGATATCCTTGTCCTCTTCCATGACCTCCTTCAAATCTTCCATCATTCCTGTCATAGCGTGCTTGATTATAATCCCTATCCTGATGCTCATTCTTTCCTTTAGAACTATCAACCACACTCACCTGTCGCACCCCAATATCAATGGCATCATGGATCTGGCCAATCAATCTACAATCTTTAGTATCATGGGTCGTGGACCTACAAATTTTACAAAAAGAGGATACATTCTTCCTGATCATGCGTTGTAGTAAGGGGCAGTGACTAGCATCATGATTCAAATGGAAAATCTCATAGTCTAACAGTAGTGAATGTATAGATCTGTGAGGGAAACTATCCTTGGTGTGGCCTTCCACTTCACAATCTATACACAGATTCCTGAGCGCGTCTCATGAGCTGAGTTTGCTGATAATTTCTCTAACTGTTTCACCATAGCTGTTATCTGAGCCTCCAAGAATGGACTAACTCCAGTGTCAATACTCCCAACTACCTCAGTGTGTAGAGCTACTTCCAATGCTTTGCGTGGGTTGGTATAAGTCTTATGTGATAGTGCTCTTTGAAATGGAGTAATCAATCCCCCGAAAAACCATTGTGCATGCTGACTTGCATGTATATCATAGGAGAGTTTGGATAGAAGTGTTTTAAAATGGGCATCATACTCACGTACACTTTCAGTAGTGCCTTGCTTTATATCCTTAAGTGTGCTTATACTCTTCTACTCAAACTCTAGGATATGGAACTCTTTTAAGAAAGCATCTTTCAATGCTGCATAATCAATACAAGTTTGATTGGGATCAAACTTCCTATACCAAATGTGTGTGCGTGCTTGTAACGTAGTAGCAAATTGACTTGCCTTGCGCTCAGAAGCCATGATACCTTTCACGTGCCACAATATTTCACACATATGAATATGTTAGTAACATCCTCGATACCTCTGTACTCTGGGAGATGAAGAGACATCTCCATATAAATGTTTTGGGGTTGCTGCGGGCCTTGACCACCCGACCAGAACCTCCTTGGTTTCCTCTACCTCCAAAACCACCCGAACCACTAGAACTAGAACTGCCCATACCTCCCGATCCTCCTCTGAAGTTGGAATAGGGCCTGTAGATGCACTCCCTGTGTCCGACGGTGGTACTATCTTTGGACCCCTACGATCTGTGAAGTAGTCCCAAGTTCAGAGGTGAATCCCACATTCGGCGTGCTCATATTCTGTGTAGATGATGAGCCTGAAAACGTACCCCCAAAGAATAACAAAGTTGTTTGTGTTGCCATTGATGTACTTGTTGTCTGACTTGTTTCTGCTCTTTCACTTCCTAAATGAAAACTTTGTTTACCTGTTGTACTAGATACTGGAAAACCAAGCGCAAGGGCTAGGTCAGCAAGTTGGCTTAGATGCGCACCCGTGGCCCAGGTCATATCTATTGGCGCGCTTCCATGTGAGGCCGAAGAGGGTTCTCTGTCATGCTTTCCTAGATGGGGGAGTTCCTGATGCTCTAGCTCTTCTTCATCCTCATGAGCCTCAAATCCTTCATGAGCCATCTCTCTCCACAATGCCATCCATTCTACAACTTCTTGCTTCTTCCATAATTCCCTCTCGTGTGCCTCATCATACTTCAGCCGCCTCTCTTCCCTCTCTGCCATGTTTTTGCTTAGGTCTGCCATCTTTCACCAATCTATTCCTTACCCCCATGCGTGGAGATTTTTAACTTGCCATGGGCTTATCTTCCAAGTTCAACGTTACCATCAGTATCTTGATCGCCAGTGGAATACCTTGCAAATACATCCCTCTAGGATACCGTAGGAACTGGAACTCAGCTACCTCCGGGCATGAATAAGTTGAAATTGAATACTCTAGAATATAGTTGTTTAGAACACTGTGAAACTAGGTATCTACCCGTGTGAGTCCAGATCAAGTAGCATCATATAGTGTTTGAAATTCCTCCTGTGTCCAAACAAGTGTGTGATACCTCAATTCCACTTTAGATGCATGCGAGTCAACCACTCGTATAATTCTATGGAAAGATAGCAAAGAAGCTTTCGTACATACAATTTGTCATACAAATTCTGCTCTACCCAAGTGCGTGCGTTAAATCCGGATCAGTGCTAAACCTTCATGTGTATTCTTCCTCGAGATCATGAATCCACTCTTGACACTCGCCAAAGTTAGCGGTATGTCTTCATCGTGAACCATCACTGAAAACAACTGAAAAGAGGTCCGCAATACGGAACCAATGATGCACCTAGAATTCTCGGATAACACCTAGTCGCTGTTGGCACATCACTCGGCATAGGGTGAGTGCTCACCCTGAAGTGTGCCAAGTACAGGTCCCTCTTTAGGGTTGTTGTAGTAGGATGGTAGCATGGTGAAGTGATAAGGACATATAGTTAGAAACTAATCCATCATTACAGTTATACCAAACCAGATCTATAAAGGCATGCATTTAAGTATAAATCATCAAGAAATCAATAGCATGCAATGATAACACATATAAGACACTTTGTTTCAGCCAATATTCTTCATATATTAAACATGACAACAATACGAGAGGCTTGATACAATAATAGTCATGTGCGCATGGATGCATTACAATTATCCAGTCTCATGCACTCATGAATCTCTAACCCTTGACATGGTATATCAACTAGGTGATTCATCTAATATATATAGGGTGGGAACTTTCCCTTCACCACTAACTATGCCAAAAAGGTCACACGCTAATAATAGCCCATGTGCCATTTTACAATTATAGCCATACATACATGCAAGTATGCTATCTATAGATCACTTACGAGTTAACTAGAGTGATGAATCTATTCTTGGATTACTTCCATGCAAGAGTGCTTGATATGATCCTGAAATATAGACAAAGCATGTGTGCATCAAGTCTCGGCATCGCTTTGTGTGTTCCACAGTCCCACTACGCACCTCCGAGCCTCCTTGAAAATAGACTTGATATCATTTCATACCATCCTTGTACAACACCAACAATTGCATTAGAAGCATCAAATTCAACTTTTCTAGTCACTTTTACTCAACAACCATCACCTTGCTTAAGAAGCCAAATCTTGCTCAAAACACTAAAATGGATTAAACCACTTAACCAAAGGATACAAAAACCTTACACATGCTCAAACACACCTATCAAACATGTTCATTCACCCCAAAAAGTCTCATACCTTCACTTTCACCCAATCTCCTTGTAGACCTTAAAATTGCCTTATAGCCCTACTTAAAGGCAAATTCTGAGGAAATTAACAAAATACAAGGACTTAATATTTTATGGTAATATTTATAGATAATTTTTTGACCAATAATATGAATATAAAATTTTAACACTCAACTCCTGTGCCCATGCAATTTTATTCCCCTTTACCATTTTTGACTAGGTCTAGTTTTAGCCCTTCTTAGCTCTCTGACCTCCATGTCTGGAACAACATGAAAAAGTGATTTGATATCCTAATACACTTTATGGAGCTTGTGCTTTCTACCAATTTTTATTCCTAGTTCCTCATACAACTCACCCAACAACACTTTCCTTTTTCTAGGCTTGTTCTAGCTAGGTCTCTCAAGAACCCAAAACTGAAAATTGACCATATCTTTCTCCCACATGTGAATTTAGTGCTAAAAATTTACACACATATTATTATGGGTATAAATACCCTACATTAAAATTTAGAGGAACCCACTTGATAAAACTCAAATTATGAAGTTTTTAGAAATTTGTCCAAATAGGGATCGTCACAAGGCAAGTGAGCATTCAAAAATACATAACTCAAGTTTTATACACTTTCAAAACCTCATTTCACTTGAAAAAGTTATTTTTGATGAGCATAAAATTTCATCTTTAGAGTGTTTTGAGTGATTAATCCTTCATCAACATGATTCACAAGATTTTTGGTGACTAGTTTCTTACACAAAACGAGAGTTTGAGACTGAGTTTTCTCTGTTTGACCTATCAAAACTTATTAATTTCCTTTGAAAATTTATGAAACATTACTTCATGCCTCAAAATAACTTCACCTCAAATTTTATCCCTTTATATTGAATATAATTCAACTTATGAATTTTTTTCCTCTCCCAAATCAACATGAAATATCACAAACAATTGGCATACCTCCTTCATACCCACTACCTATCCTCATAGGCCTTCACATATCCTTCAAACACCTGTAAAAAAATCAATAATTCATTCTAAACCATATTCATTCACACACAACACATACAAATGAGAATCCTTCATAAAAACAATCCCAAATATTCATTCTCATTAAGCAATTATGCACAATTTTGCTAAGAAGAAGCCTTTATTTGATAAGACCATCAGATTACAAAGCTTCATGAGCCATATAGGCTCTAATTTATGATATTTTATTCACTCTTCACTCTCCTTTCCTCTCACCGACCTTTCATTACCACTCTTTATTCGAATACATTGCATTTTATGAGAAATAGAGGTAGTTAGGGTGGAAACCAACTAACTCACCTAAGTTTAAACTAACTAGGTGAGGTTTAAGGTCTAGTTAGGATCAAGTAGATAATTTTACAAGTGTATATATGCTCCATGACCCTTATTACCCCTTTATTGAACTATACTAACTTCTATATTACTAACTTATTACAAAGACTAATTCAAATATTCAAAAGGCCATTTTGGAGGGAAAACTCCAAATGGTCATTTATTACATAACCATGAGTCCAAATGGACTAGAAACACCTCCTAAGCATTAAAATGGACCTAAGACACCATAAGAAAATATGAAAAAAAAAAAAAAAAATGTACAAGTGATGCTCTTGCATCAAAGAGTGAGTGGTTTTATCATGATTTGGAGTGTTTTAGGAGGTCCTAGTCCATGGTTGAGTGAGCTGAGTTATGGTTTGATTTATCCCAAGTGAGTTGAAATTTGTTATGAGATCATACATGGTCCATGAGGTTTTTTTAGGTGTCTATGGGTTTGGATGAGGTCAACAAGTTCATGTCATGAGTTTTCATGGTTGAGTGAGGTCATTCCAGTCTTGTTTCTAGCTCTTAAACATGCAGAATTAGTTGGAGCTATGAGTGTTGGAACTAATTAGTCATGGTGAAGCATGGTAACAACATGGTGATGGTATAAAGAGAATTTATGGTGAGTTTTAGGTCTGCATTCAATGAAATCTACTTCTTCAGTGGTCCTTGGGAAGCAAGCAGTTGGAAACAGAAAGTTTAGCATAGGTAAGTTGTTGTGGCTAGAGAGTTCCATGCATATTCGATATATTTGGTGAGTTTTAGAAGTTATAGGATGTTTTCATGATGCTTCATGACACGTTTTAGGTTAAATTATTGAAGGAATTGTAAGTTATGCAATTTTTGGTGAAACTGGGTAAATGACAATGTGTTTTTATAACAAAAGTTGACCTTCTGATGTTTGTTGTGATATGTTTTTGCTTTGCATGGGGACCTGATCTCTTTGGCATGGATTCTTATGTCAGTTATGAAACTTTCACAAAAATAATGAGGTGGTTTGATCATCATGTTTTTATGAACGATCATTAAGAAGATAAAGTGGTTTGAAATCCTAGCAAAACCCTAACTAGGAGCAACTTGCATAGGATTGAGTATAATGAGCCTATTTTGATTCCTTTGGAAAAATATATGATTGGAGGTTGAGAGGAATCTTCCAAATTTCTTAAGTTATGTCATAGCATGTTGATATGTAGACCCTACCTAAATATGCTTGCTTTTTACGAAGAGTTTCAAAGTTAAGGAGAAGTTTTTTTCAAATGAGGTAAAGAATAAATTGCCATTTATGAGAACCCATAAGTTTTTTTCTTGATGAATGATGTTTAAAGTCATGGTTGTGGTGAAAAATTGCAAATGTACCCTATTTATGAGGATTGATTTTGGGGCAATTTGAAGCATCCGGAGTAAAATTTACATTACAGAGCTACAAAGGGAGTCAAGACTCCATTAAATTTTTTTGTGAATTTAGTTCAGATAAATATCTATTTTTTAATCAAACTTAATGATTTGACATGATATTAAAAAGTTGTGACTTTTTCTTTGAGGCTCAATTTTAGAGGATGCTCATTCTAGTAGGGTGCTGGCTTGACTTCATGAGGTAAGATGATGTTTATGATTTTATCAAGATTGGTTAAGGTTTTTTTATAGCCTAGAAATATTTCTAAGTGTGTTACATTCTTTAGTTAGTATTTTAAATAGTTTTTGGGTGATGGAGCAGGTTGGGTTAGTTGTTAGTTCTTGAGTCCAAAAAGGGTGAAAAAGCGGTTTGTAAGGATAGTCCTTGTTAAAAGCCTTACACTTGGAGTTGTAAGGGTTTCTAATATGTTCTATAAAGACGAGTCAAATATATTTCTAATGATATATGGATTGTGTTTTTTGAGGTCATTTGATGTGTCTTTTAGGATGATTTGTGAAGAAGTTTGTAGCTACATTTTCTCGGACATTTTTATTCTTGCTCAAAGATTGAGGTGGTTAGAGAATCAAATGGTTGAGTTGATGCATGATATTTCCTGGAAAGTTAAGATGAGTGAATTTATAATATATTTAATGAATTTATAGGTCTTGAATGCATTAAAAAAAAAAATTAGTAGCTGAATATGGAAAATTAGTTTTTGGAAACTTGTTTTGGTGAAGACAAAAGTAGTGTGGTTTAATCATGTGGATTTTTAATGAGTTATAAATTTGCATATATATGTTTTATAGGTATTTTTATTTCCATTGAGTGGTAACATACCATATTTGATTTCATATTAAGGGGTATTGAGGCCTAAAGGAAGATTCGGGTTCTTTGGAAATAGGTGTTTTGTGAAGGCAATGAGCCATTGGGCCCATTAAATGAAATAATATAATTGATTAAAGAAAATTGCAACCATGAATGGTGTTTAAATGTCATATTATTCATGTGTGATGATTTTTAGAGCTTGAATAAAAATAATTTTAGCATGATAATTTTTCTCATTCTAGTGATGACATTTTGAGGATTTTTCATGCATGGATGAAGTTTTTGGCATAATAACCAATATAGGTCATATGTGACCATTGTAATGAATTTAATTGAATGTTATAATGTTGCACCTGGTATTATCATGTTTTCTATGTGGGTACATGCTTGTGTAAGTGTTTTATGTGATGTTGAATTTCTCTATTTGAACCCATGTGGTGTCGTGTTACGAGAATTGAAATACAAAAAAAAATTATTCCATAAATTTTACTGTTGTAATTTGATGTTGAAATTGTGGGCATTATAGTTGGTATCAGAGCAAAGGTTCAAATACTTGAACCTTTGGGATTAATTTTTTATGATTCTTGCGTACTTGGTTGTGTGTGCATAGCCTGTGTGTCATGTCATTCATGTTGTTGTGTTATGTGGAGTCATTGTGAAGCACCTTGGTATACTTGTTGTTCTTGGTATGTGGCTCCTCACGAGCATATCATATAGTGGGTCCCCAATTCCTTGTATAGACTTGTATTGTGATAGAAACCACATATATATTCATATTATGGTATATTGATTGCTTAGTATAGTTATTTTGGGAAGTTTCACTATGGATGACACTTGGGAGATCATTATGAAATATATCAAGAATTGGTTGTTTCATTCAAGAGTTCTATCCTTCAATGGATGTGATGATTGCATCAGACATTTCACAATTATAATATTTAATACATGGCAATATTTGACACTTATAGTATTTGACGCTTGATACATGGCAGTATTTGGTTCCCTCTTTGACACTTGATACATGGAAGTATTTTATAGTATTTTAAGTTATAATATTGGATATGTTACAATATTTGAAACTAGAGTTGGTTGTTTCATTCATGAGTTCTATCCTTTAGCAGTTGTGATGGTTGCATCATACATTTGGCAATTAGAATATCTATTCATGGCAGTATCTGACACTTGAGATATTTGGTTTCCTCCTTGGAACAATTTACTTGGATTTTGACCCTTTCCATTTCCTTGCATACTACATTATGGATATGACATTGACTCATCTTGGTAAAATAATTATAATGATATGAATTCTCTTTCAAATCATTAAATTTTTATGCTCTTAAATATTGCATTCATGCATTGACCAATTCTATTTTCCTCTCATACCTTCTAAACTCTAACCCTTTGACAACCACAACAAACACCATTGGACTATTTGACATTATTAATCACATGAATTTCTAAGTGATAACCTTTTGGGAGAGAAAATTTGTTTTGGTCAAGGTGAGATTATTTGGGTATATTGTTATTTTTGGATACAAATGTATTTATTCAGGCCATGCAAATATCTTGTGGGATATTTGACTCAACCATACATTATGGTAGTTATATTATCTTTCAATATCATGATTATATGCTATGATGTTCACTCGATGTTTTGGGTACCCCTATTGGTGGCCATTAAAGGTTGTATAGTGAATGTGATGTGAATATTTCTATGTGTATTTTATTTGGAATTTGGAATTTCCATAGAACCAACATTTTATTTATTTGATTTATTGAGAAGCTTCGAGACTCTTGTTTTTTATTTTTTGCAAGATTTTTGAAGTTTGAACATGGCTACTTGGCCATTTTATTTGGTTGCTAATATTTCTTAGATTTACGTATCTTTGGAACTCGAAGCTTATGATTTTGAAGCCACTTGGCTAAATGTCATCAAGAGTGTAATGTGCATTTCCTTGTTTTCTTGTTGAGATGGTTCTATCTTGTTGTATGGTATGCACATGTCATATGGGGGTACTCCTAAGGTGTCATGACTACATGCATGGTTGATGCAGGAGCATCAAGTGTCAAGACAAAATAAGGTCCCATGAAACCATTAAGCATGTTAGAAATGTGTATTTGAATTCAAATGTGTTGTAAAAGCACACATGTGCTTGTAAAAAGTCAATATATGTTGTAAAAGGGGAATGAGTACTTGTAAGAAAGTTGTAGGAGTAAATTTGACATAGTAAAGGAGTAATATTGGAAAAATAAAGCCATGTAATCATGTAATAGTTGTCTTATATGGATTACATGAGAGCATTAAGGAGATATCCACGTGATTTCTATGTAGAGGAAGTTGTTGAGTCTTCTTAGGAGTGTGAATTGGCCTAGGAGTCAGTTTAGGTGCTTGTTAGAGTCTATTATTAGCTAATGAATACCTATTTCATAGGTGATTCATGGAAATGAAGAGGGACAGGGATTCTAGAGGTTTCATAATGTATAATGGTGCATGCAATATGTTTTGAAAGATGGAAAATCGACCATGTTGAAGAAAATTAGCTTGTTTTCAATGATCGCTTGTACAAGAACCCCTGGCAGGACAGCAAGATAGAAACCCTCCATGACATGCAAATGATGTAAATCTCATGATTATTAGCATGGAAAGATTCTACAGGTGATGTGGATCACATTGGTATTTTTTGTATGTTTTGAAAATGCATAATTTGAGTTTTATAGCAAATTGAAGGCTCTCTGGCCTGATCTAGAGAAAATAGCATAACTTTTTACTGCATGGATGAAATTGCTTGAAAATTTCAGGGTACCTCTGTAATTACATGATATAACTACTGTCCAAATTTCAAGTATAATGGATCTGTATCGCTCAAGATATACGTGACTGTTTTTTTTTTTGAGTTATGACAAGGAATACATAGTGTACAGTGGAGAGGAGAATGAAAGTGCATGAATGGTCATAACATGGAATCAAGCCACTAAATTTTGTATCAATCATCTTGATGAAATTTCTGAAGTGGATCCATCAAGCTACAGGTGAGATCAAAGTCCTAAGTGCCTACACGTTATAGCTAGGGTCGAATAGGCCCGATTTTTGTATGCTATGACCATAAAGGAGGTGATAAAGGAAAACCTAGATCTAGGACAGTATATGGAACTCATGAATACCTCAACAATTGTGAAGGGAGGTTTTTAGCTGTTGGTATGCCCTGGGAACCAACTAACCGAGTATAAGAGTTTGAGTTGGATGCTTTTAGACTAAGTTCAATCTTGAGGCGAGTATTGGGACCGCACACTAGTAGAGAGATGCTTGAACATCCATAAAGGAACTTGAAACATTGGTTTGTTGTTTTGGTCATGTTCAATCAATTAAGAAAGAGCTTGTGGATCTGTAATAAAGAAGAACTCCATTGGGAGTAAAGTGTATGGTAAGAAATATCAAAAGGTAACATGTGCTAGATACCTTATCAATAGATTTTGCATCTTGGGACAGTCATGTATATGAATGTAGGAGCATTACATATCTATTATACATTGTGTCTATGGTCACAAAATGACCACCGTAGCTCATCTCTCGATCAAGGAAGCCCTTTAAGGGTTTTTCTTTCATACAAAACATGCATCAGCCTCCATAGACACCAAGGGGCTATAAAACATGTAAATGGTGATCCTCTGCAGGGGTTGGTTGGAGTATTAGAGTAGGTTCAAGATCTTGATTATATAGTAAAGCAAATTTTGGTATTGACCTCTGCATTAATGGTGCTACACAAAGAACATGTCCTTGGTATGATACTCGGTCCTCCTATGGTTCTAGAGAGACATGATACTTAGTCCTCTATGGTTGAGAGACTTTTATAGTACTCATTCCTCCTATGGTGGAGTGACACTTATGATATTCAGTCCTCCTATGGTGGAGAGACATATGATACTTAGTCCTTTATGGTTGAGAGAATTTTATGGTACTCAGTCCTCCTATGGTGGAGTGACACTTATGATATTCAGTCCTCCTATGGTGGAGAGACATATGATACTTAGTCCTCTATGGTTGAGATACTTTTATGGTACTTATTCCTCCTATAGTGGAGTGACACTTATGATATTCATTCCTCCTATGGTGGAGATACATATGATACTTAGTCCTCTATGGTTGAGAGACTTTTATGGTACTCATATTTTTCTTGGTGGAGTTGCCTCTGTGACATGCATTATAGCTAGAAGATTTGATGGTGATTTTCTTTGCTCCTTACTTCCTAGGATGATGTTTTCACCACAAAAAAAGATAAGTTATTCATTTCAAACTTCAGGGTTGAGCTTGAGATTATGCACTCTTTCATATTTTGGATTACTTGAGAATATTGTAATTTTGGAATGTGGGACTCACTGAAAAACATACAGATGGGACACTTGATACTTTTTTGGTTCTTTTAGATTCTTTGAGGAAGGTTTGAGATGAAAAACTATATATTTCGTTGGAGATATTGTTATACTTGGATTCACCAGGAATTTTACATAGTGATAATGTTAATTTTGGTCTTGGGGACCTGACTATAGGTGTGTTTCATCATACCCATTTTTCTTATGTCTTATACAAACCTTGTGATATACCTGTTTGTATGGATTATATGTTGTGGGGGACTGTGTTTGGGGTGTTATGCTACATTCCCCTCATAGGTATGTGGTTTCCTCTTGGTGAGGAATGGTGGTGTTCTTATGGTAATCTACTTGTGTCATCATAGACTTGTGTCTAGATAATTTTCTCTTCCACATTGATGTGGTGAATGTTATGTGTATACACTTCCTTATTGTGGAATTAATCTTTACTTGGGATAAAGGTATTGTTTGAATTACTATCGTGTAAATGTGAAGTGGTCTATGTTATGGTTTTAGGTCTTGGACAACCTTGTGTTGTATTGTATTGTTGAAAACCCTACCAAAAATTAGTGTAATCTATTGGTTAAACAATATAAGTAGTGAGATGAAACTAGTGAACAATGAAAGAGATTATGAAACATCACACCAACCTAATTATTATTATGAGAATGTTAGATTACGTATTTACCTTAGCTCATTGTTGTCCCCTCAAAATTTCATTCTTTTTCCAAGTCCGGGCTTAGAAATATTTGAGTTGTTACCCTTTGAAAATGGTCTAGTCTGAGTATTTTGAAATCTGGCACTTCCCAAGGGATCAAGGATTCTTAGAAACACCTTCATCAGATAGAGAATTCTTTCCCCTTTCTAGAAAGGTAAGGAAGTCCTCCTAACTCCTTGTATTTTGCAAGTTATGGCTCAGTGGAGTTTGGAGGGGAAATTTTCCTTGAGCAGGCCCGCAGAGAGAAATTTGACACTTATCCCTTTTGGCTAAAAAGCGTAAAAGTCACAAAGCGGCCCGCAAGCCCACAGAGGGGAAGGAAGCGCATTGGCAGAGGCATGGAGGAAAACTTGGCACTTAGCCCTTTTGGGCAAAAAACTCAAAGGAAACATTCAGCCCAAAAGCCCGCGGATGAATCAGGATGTGCCACGTGTCAATGCAGAGTGGCAGGGCACGAACATTTTTGGGAAAATTTTCCCAATATGAAATCAAAAAGAAAAAGGCAGGTCTTCGGCCGCAAACGAATCAAATGACGCCACGTGTCTCGGAGTGGCAGGGGCCACGGAGATTTTTAGGAAATTTTTCCAAAAGGGAAAAATTTAAAGTTTGACCCCGCCAACCCTAATTTTGACTTTGTTTTTTTATCATTTTTCCCTAAATCTTCAAGAGGCCATATCTTTCAATCTAGAGCTCATATTTTCACATTTTTAGTATCAATGGAAAGCTGGTGAAATTCTCCACATGATGGACACTTCAATTTTAAATTTTGATCGAGTTTTTTGGAGAAAATTGAGAAAACGTATCGCTTCCAAAAATGCAAAAGTTTCCCCCGAATTCACTCCAATGTTCTCCTGCCATGTGGATGGCCCGATTTCAAAGCAATTAGGGCAAAGGATCAAACGGTTCATATGCAAACTAGAAAATTGAAATATGAAACACATTTTTGCACATAAAAGCTCTTTTTGGGCTCATCAGAAGCATTTTTTCAGCAGAGAGGAATCGGAAGAGGAGAAATGATCAAATTTGTTTGTAACGGCTTTGGGTCGAATGTTTTAATGGTTTTTCGAAGTCTTTGTGAAAGGCCGGCAATCAAATTTGGAAATTGGAAGCACGTTTTTGTGAACAAAGGACAAAAATAATTGTTAGTCTTCTTCTATTCTCCTCCTTTGCATTTTTCTTCTATTCCCACTCATTGTACAAGTTTCAACTCTAAGATCAATAAAAAAGGAAGGAATTTTATGTCCCCTCAATGGAAAAATCAATTGGTGCTTTGTGACCAGCGTGTTTTATTCTATCTTGTGCTCAGAAATTACAAATTTGTCTTTCTTCTATTAATTAATGCATGTAATGAAACTTCCAGTTGATGTGTGTGGGCATCTAACACTCTACCCACAACATTGATTTCCCCTCCTTCATTCTCACTCCCTCCCCTTTCTCAGATCGATTTCTACTATAGCAAGGAGTTGTTATTATTGCCATAGGGATAGTGGAGTGTTCTTGTGGATATCTCGGTTAAAAACCCACCATAAATCCACTTTGGTTTTACATGCTAAACAATGGGAGATGCACCATTCAAATGTAGAGGGACTTAGATTCCCATAGCATTGGCTAGATAACCACCAATTTGTCCCCGACAAATTTTCTCGCCAACATTTTTTGGCGCCCACCGTGGGGCAAAGTTGCAACATCTGCACCCAAAAATGACCACAAGGTTTTTAAAATATCATTAAGTTTTCCTTTGAAGTCTGAAATTCCTTGTGATCCAAAAATACAAAAAGATTCAAATAGAAGAGTTCTGCAGATTGAGCAGCCATATGAACTACATGGATGTAACTCAAAATTCTTGCAAATCCTTCTAGAAAACCTTCTTTGCTCTGTCATATCCAAAGGAAATCATTTCAGACCTGAAAGAGGTTACTTGGCATATTTGGCAGAGTGTAAATCACCTCACCATTGCTTACAAAATCTAGAATTTTGTGAAAGAGAAGACAATAAACTTTCAAGCTGGCTGATAGAAGGTATACTCACCAATTGAGGCAAGGAGGAGTGATTGACCCTACTTTTGAGGAGTTGGAGAGAGAAGAAGCAGAGGTTATAGCTCAATTTGACAGAGAGGAAGAGATTAGAGCTCAACTTGAAGAAATTACAAGACTCCAAGCTATAAGCAGAGGAAAGAGAAGCAACCCTAGCTGCTGAAGAAGCTAGAAACAGAAACATAATGGCTGATAATGAACATGAAGCACATACACCCAATGTACCATGGGGAAGAAATACTAGTCCACTTGCTCTCCCACGAATACTCCATGATCTGCTAAGAGGTTCAAGAAATAATTTTCCCAAATTCAAAGGAGATGGCTCCCAACTCCCTAAAGAACATGTAGCAGCCTTCATCACTGCTTGTGGTGTGTTAGGTGTTGAAGATGAAGATGTGTCAGTTAGACTTTTTGTGGAGTCACTCCAAGAGAAAGTTGTTGAATGGTTTTACATGCTTCCTGCAAGATCTATTACTGGTTGGGAAGATATTAGAAAAGCATTTGAAAACAAATTCAAGAGCACTAAAGATGGTCAAGAGTCTTTGTGCAGCTTAGTCTAAATAAAGAAATAAATCTCTGAATCCATGAGGGACTTTGTAACAAGGTTTGACAGATTCAAAAGAAGAGTCCATGAAGATGTACTACCTCCGAGAACCACCTTGAAGATTCTTCATCGCTGCCTTGCCATCGAAGATGGTTTCTTCCTCAGAAGAGCCCAACCAAACACACTAAGGGAAGCTCAAGACTTTTCCATTGAAACTGATGATGACTTAATCCTCTCTGGAAAGGTGAAAGGCCCAAATGGGAAGCAGAAGGGTTAGAGTTCGGCTTCAGTAACTATAGATCCTATGTTCCAAAAAATGGCAAATGATTTGGTTGCCTTGAAGAAATAGTTGTCCCAAATGACAATAAGAAATGCTCCAAGGAGGCCAAACTTCCCTAATAGACAAAGAATTGCACCACCTCCTCACCAACTTTCCCTTGAAGCACCTCCTATCAATGTTATCTGTGACACCAGAGAATCAAGAGAGGATGCTGAAATTGATGAACTTGAAGGAGAAATAGCAGAGGATTACGAAGGCTACCTTGAAATTGAAGAAGTTGATATGCACAATGGCTTGTTCGAGTTTGTTGATGATGGGGAAGAAGAAGAGGAAGCCCTAAGCTTCTCATGTGTTGTCTTCACTCGAGCTCAATCCAAGAAATATGCTCTACCCTCCGTGGCTCAAAAGGAAAAGAAAACTAAAGAAGATCCCACTCCAACAGCCACACAAAAGAAGATCATCAGCAGAGGCTCACCATTACCACCCTCAATGGATTTAGCCAAAATGAAACCAGGCCAAATGGCTATTAGAGATCAGGCTGTTATATCTAATAAGTCACCTTTTCCTTTTTCTAGCTCACAAGTTATTAAAAACACTCCTCCCTCCAATGAATTCTATCCTAAGTCAGCCAAAGTTCCTCAAAGACCCTTACCATGTAAACCTTCCCTCACTCCAGAACTTCCCCCTCATCCAACATTGTCCCATTTGATTTTTTGGAACATGTAAGTAAGAACAAAGTGCAGCTCTCGTGAGATTGAATACTTACAAACACACCCCGCTCATTTTGATAGACTAATCAATGTTGTTCAGAGCAGTTCTATACCTTCAAGTTCAAATTATAAAGGTATGCTCCGACACCATATACACCACCCGCTCAAAACATGATGGCCCTAAGTGCTTCCAAAAGCAGATAAGGTGGAACCCTTCTACTCATCTCTTCTCATGAATGGTTTTGAGCTCAACAATGCATCATTGACTCTAGAGCTTTGATAACGTAATGCCACTCAAAGTTTCCAATGCTCTCGGCTGACACTAACCAAAGTTAACGGAGCTTGTTACTCAATGGAATCCTACAAAGAACCACTAGTAGGAAGGATAGTAGATGCACAAGTGGCTTTGGTGAATACCCCGATAAGAAAGTACTTCTAACCATCTTAGTGGCGGACATTCCAACATCTTTTGGCATGCTCTTGAGTAGAAGTTTTTGTAGAGGCCTTGGTTGAGAGATAAATATGGATTGGACATCTACAACTATTCTAAGTAAAGGGTGAGATGAAGAAGCTACTTCCGGTAAGAAAAATGAAGTTTACAGTAAGAAGTTCCGACGACCCAAGAGCTAATATCGTCTTTTAAGAATGTGGATTAGGAAACTATTTCCTTACTTCATTAACGAGAAGAAGACTTGCCACTTTCCTTGGAATTAGAGAAAGATCAGGTCTGGACTATGGATTTTGATGGAAGCCATTCCAAAGAGGCTCAGGGGATGGTGTTGTGTTGTACTCTCCTTCCAATGTGATGCATCCTTTTGCATACAAACTGTAGTTTGACAACACCAACAATACAACAGAATATGAAGCTCTCCTCTTGGGCATAAGTGTAGCGGAAGACATGGGAATCAAAAAGTTGAGATGCCTTGGTGATGCAGAAGTGATAGTGAAGCAAATCCGCCAGCAATACCAAGTGAAGAACCCAAGGCTCAGGCATTATAGGAATAGAGTGTGGGATTGCATTGAATTCTTTGATGCATTCTCTAGTGAAGCCATCCCAAGATAGCAAACTAAAAGAGTTGATTCTCTTGCGATGATCAGCATCCCTATCGACTCCTCATCCTTCTTTTGGCAAGAAAAAATAACCATTGAGATGGTTTTCAGACCAAGTGTTCCTGATAACACGATCACTAGCAAGTTTTCAATGACGACAATCAGATTTTAGCCTTCTTGGAGCAAAGAGATAACTTCAATAATCTCTTCTTTGAGGTAAGTGTTAATCCACATAGAGAAGTTGTGGCTGAAGATGCATCAGATGAAATTGAAAGAGTGGGTGATGAAGGCATGATCAGTTGAAAGGTAAGAAGATCCCCAAAGGTCTAGTATCTCTGGAGGACCTACTTGACAAGCATGATAGATTTATTTGTGAAAAAGAAAAGCTATCTTCTCGTTGTCCATCTGATTTTGACAAGCAAAACATTGGGACTTTTGAAGATCCAAGGATGGTCAACATTGGCAAATGTTGCTCGCTTGAAGAGAAAAGGAAGTTAATTTCTTTGCTTAAAAATTACTCGATGAGTTGGTCTACTCTACAATGAGCTCAAGTATTTTCAACCGAAGGAAATGCATCATTCCATTCCTCCGAAGCGGGATGTTAAGCCCTTCGGTGAAGAAGCAAAGATCCTATCATCTAAAGATTTTTGATGTTATCAAGGAAGAAGTGAACAAGATGCAAAGAATCATTTTCCCCCATTCACCACTCAACATGGGTGGCCAACATCAGACTAAACTAGAAGAAAAGATCAAAATATGTGTAGATTTCAAAATTGTCAAAGTAATGATAGGACAAATGGTTTTATCCTATGTTTTTGGCACCCTTGTGTATCAAAAATTAAATGAAAACTTGATGTGAACATGTAATCACAATATCAAGAATAAGCTAAGGATGATCTCCTTAGATGAGAACCCTGCTAATCTGGGGTCTATCTTATTGATGAACTGTTTTCGCTAAGGTGACATTACGTCATTTGTAATGTTGTATGTCATAAAATCCTTGGTGTAAATTTAAGCCTTGAAAGTGATTTGTGATATTGTTGCTTATCTCTATTAAATTATTAACATTATAGTTTTTATAACTAAGTTATGTTGAGGCTTTGACAATTTTGATAGTTCACTTAATGACTTAATTTGGAATGTGATCAAGACTTCCTGTTGGTTTATAATAGGTCTTAAACCTGACCATCTGATAATCTACCCATTTGATGACTAATGCCATCATGATCATATTTCAGGGATAAAAGGGCTATAGTCATCAGTCAAGGACTTAATTATTATGAATTAAGGGCATCTACTCCTTTGAGTATACATGAACAAATTTCTTGATCAACTTTCTTGATCAAATATATAACATGTATATACATATACATATACATATATATAGATTTTGCAAAAAGGAAAGACAATCTAATCCTAGTGGTATAGTTCTAAACCTAACATGCAAACCTGTTACTTATGAAAGCTAGAAGTGAACATAACCTTTGCTATTTGAAAAGGGTGTGTGAAAATATTTAGTGTTGTGAAGCCTTAAGGCATATAATGGAATGGCATCCAGATTTTCTATGGCATAAAATATTGTTTGGTCATTGAAAATGATATAATGTTACCCAAATTCAAATGGTTGATGAGGTGGTAACCACCACCGCCTAATATTTGTACTCATAGTCCCTTAATTGTTTATTGATTAACTCCGCCAACTGATTTTGGAGTGAAGTACTTTAGTTGTCTAAATCACCTTGCATGGCATGAAGTAGGAGTTTCTAAATTTAAAAGAGAGCTAAGAATAGTTGGTGGAAAGCTCCATTAACTCTGCATTTAATGTCTTTTAATGCCCACCTTCCTCGGGAAGTGTGGGAATGGTTTGGGGAAAAATGAGTTTGGTTTTGGTATCGATTCATTTCATTACATGAAACTCATAGTTGCTCGGCATGCAAGGAGGAAGTTTAGTTGTGTGTTGATGCGAGTTTGCATGGAGAAAACAACAGTTGAGTAGTTGGAACAACAAGTTCCCAGACTCATTAAAATATCATGGGAAATTTGTGATCTGTTGAATGAAGGAACTCATTTCAAGGTTTGGGGATTTTCTGAGTAATCGTGAAATTTTTTTGCAAGGAAAGAAATCACCAGTGTAATAGGCATGATACACTCTAAACTTTTCATAATTTCTTGCTTTATTTAGTGATTTCACAAAAATAACCTTGTCTTGAATGATTTTGTGTTTGTAATTTTTGAGATGTGGAATCATTTAATATTTTCTCTGTAGAGTATGAATTGCTATGGCTTCGTGATGTATGTTGTTGAAGTGATTAATTAAGTATAGACTCCAATAAGGTTTATTATCGTTAAAGAAAGAATATAATCTTGAGATGTTTGAGGACTATTGTTATAATGAATACTAGGTTTGATTTGATACGCCAACATTGTTGAAATCTTCTTGCAGTTGTGAATCGATTTCTACCCATACTGTAGAAAACCTTGTTTAATTTGTTACCCATCTCTCCATGGATTTGAATAAGTATGGCAAGGTATTGTGGTATGCTGGAAATTGTTCTGTGTGAGTTTTGTTGTAGATGTCTTTCCTTGACCTAGTGTTTGTTGGATATACATAACTGGGTTTGATTCTTTAAATAAATCTATGCTATGGAGTCGTGTTGGTCTTGTATGAGGCATCGTCTGTACTTATAATCGACCTAGTTTTATTTAAAATAAGGATGTGTACTGAAAGAAAACAACTGAATTAATATTATCATGGAGTTGTAGATAATAAGGATAGTTGTGATGATTATAAGGTCTACCTCTTGACCCTTGAATAGGTAGTTTAGAATGGCACCTTTGGTCTACTCCAGAGCCACTATGATGGCATGGCTGAATAGCTGAGTTTTCTAATAGATAACTATTGTATCTTGTTTACAATTTAAGATTGTATAAGTTCAGATACTTCATTCTATTATATCATGTTGATCTCCTTGTTGCTTAGTTAATAATTCTAGAACTATTTCGACTTCTTTGGGGTTTAAAGCGGTTGCAGAAAGGTTATATTGAGATTTGATTATTGTTATGGTTAAGTCCAAGCTTGTTAAAATCTCGTCACTTATGTTCCATTTTAGCCTCTATAATGGAGGATGGACATTCTCCTGTAAAACCTTGTATGTTACTTAGTGGGCTAATTTATTCACTATTATTACTAAGCTTGGTTCTTCTTACAATTCTTTTGAGTTCGAAAGTGATGTCGACTTTGACTAAGAATCTCCATCCTCTTGTAAGAGATGATAGTTCAGTTTGTTTCCATTTGAAACCATCCTAGAAAGTGAGATGATCTTCTAGAGGTTTATGCATTGGATTTTATGGTTGAAAAGTTGTTTTTAGTTCCTTTTATTGAGCACACCTCATCTCAATGTATGAGCTGGTAATGATAGTAGAGTTTGATTTCTTGATCCTTACACTCTTATCTATGCTTGTTGGGTTTATGTTCTAAATGTTGGAAATTGAGTCATTAAGTAGAGGGGGATTAAGGTTGTCCCAAAATAGGAAGTCTCTTGGCTTCAGGGTTGTAAATTTTGGTGGTATTACCCCTCTGTAGTAATTAACATGGTACAATTTGTTGATCACATTGTCATACTATGTGTTCTATTAAGAAACTGGAGGCATCGATTTTGTATGGTAACCCATTCTGGGACAAAATGGTAAGTTATATACTCTACTCTTATAATAGATGATAACTGGATTTGTCCTTTAATTGAGTCCGTGAGATGTGATAGATCCTCTCGGGTGTAATGATTCTGATTTGAATTATGTGGTATCTCAGCAAACCCGGAAGTGACTCTTCCTCTTATAGAAAACTGTACTCGGTTTCATTTATTAATTATGGGGTTTCCTTGACGTTTTGAAAGTTCCTTATTGACCTTTCCTGGTTGTGTCATGAATTTAGTTCAAGTATGATCTAACCTTGTTTAGTAGAATGGGTTAGGAGATCATTCTTAAATTCAAAATCATGTGAAGTCTTGACTTACCAGGAAAAAGTGGTTTGCTAGAAGTTGCAATTTGTGTTGAGAAAACTCTTGGGATATTAAATGTTCAGTTGAACTTTTTGGGTTAAGTAACAATTATCTTATCTCATCAACACATGGTACCTACTCTCTTCAGAATTTTAAAGACCTTAGTGTTTATTAGGTCTTGATATGATGAAACATATCTGAAGAAGGAATTGTGTACTCTTTTCTATTCTTGGAATGCTCATATAAGTGCTTAAGTTGAGGTAAGTATTATATGTAGCTTGTTACTCAATTTATACCTGATTGCTATATGGTAGGATGCCATGAATGTTCTCTTCCTCTTATCCTCGAGGTTAAATGCTCTAATATTGTATTTTGTTAGCCAAATACTTTTGATGTCTTGGTATTATTGCCTGAACCTTAGCAGTCCTTATGGATGTATGAAATCCTCTTTAGATCTATTGTGAAGATTGGGAGATTGCTTGAATGTATTCTTGATATTTATATGGTTACTTAATTGTTGAGTAAAATGATTTCAGGCATGCAAGTATGGGATTGCATGAGTGAAATCTTGTTACTCTTATATGGTAGTCTTTGAATACTTATAATTCTCATGTATCTTATGAATTGTATGGTTGTTTTTGAGTGACTAAAGTAGTTGTATGAAAAGTAAGTCTGAAATTGATTTCTTCCATGGTTCATTAAATTGCTTGCTTCTTTCATGTTATAGAAAGAATTGTTTATCTACTTAAGCTTTGCAATATTGATTCATAAAAATAATATGGGTTATTTTTATGAAATAATTAAGTAGAGTATGTCATTATGGTGAGTTGGTGCTTATCATGCTCAGTTCTTGTGAACTAACTCGTGCTAACAATTTTACAGATAAACGCAAAAAAGGAAGGGTGAAGTATTTAGTTTTGTATATTATTTTGATCGAGGAAAGTTTGAAGATATGATTGACTTGAATGTTCTTAAATGAATTACATCTTCTTGGAAATGGGAAAGGCTTTGCTACTGAATATAACTATTTTATTCATTTAAAAGAAAGATTTTGGTCATGCTTAAAGGCATGAGTTGTATTTATCTCATAAATGTAATTAAGTCAGATTTCTTGATATATATATATATATTGTTTTGTAAGTGGTTGATTTTTATTGATGAGTTATGAGTCGTAAATCTATCAAGTTAAGAAATCAACATCTACAATACTATTGTATTAATCATGTAGTAAGTGCTATACACATCTTATGTGTGAGATTCTAAGGGAACATATAAGGGACTATTGGAGGAACGTTGCCTAAAAATATCTTGTTCTAAGTAATTATATGTTAAGCATACTTGGAAATAGTTGAGGTTGCTAATGGATAACTACCTCATTATAAAGTGCAATATATCAACCTACTTGAAAAGTGGTGATAAGTTCTCCAAAGGTTTTGTATAGAATGTACACAACCAAGTAAAAGATATCTAGAAGTAAGATTGTCTAATCTTAATGGCCACTACTAAGAAAGCAACTGGATTATCATGAAACCATGGAAAGGTTATGATAATTAGATACTTTTGTGTTATGGTTGTTTTATAAACTTAGGTTATATTAACTCTTATCAAAGATATAATAATTTAATATTGATTTCTAAGTGAAATCAACTCTAAGTCCTATACTAGGATGATACACCTAAGCTACAATAGGACGGGCTTATGGTAATCTTACATGACTATATATTGATTATGGTTTCACTTTTTGGGAATTGCATAATTGTGATAAAATGTGTTATGAAATATTTTGCTCAAAGAGATGGAATGTTTTAAATTAGGGTTGTTCCATGATGCATCATTATGAGCACCTAAGCATGTCGGATACAATGGAAGTAATATGGAACATGCTTACTAAGTTAAAAGAACATAGCATTTGAATCTCATCCCTAGTCAATACTATAATTATCTCTAAAGAGAATTAGAGAGTGATATTTTAAAAGGATATGACAGGAAAGATAAATGGGTAAGTGGTTCATAAAATCTATCATATAGGATACCTCAGATATATCTTACTTGTTGGAGATAGTAAAATAAATGAACACTCTTTACTGAGCTACAATTAAGAAAAGTGATGTGCTTAAACTGAAAAGAGAGTTGGCATTGATAGCCTATGGCACTTAATTCAAGGAATGAATCATACCTAAATACTTAGCTTCATATAAGTACATATCCCTAGAATATGAAATAAGAAGCATTAGCCTAAATGTTAAAGCTAGACAGTTTTGAAACTATAATAATGGTCATTGACATTGATAGTATTGTTTCTATCAATGGTTAACATGGGTATGAGATATTGAAAGGTAATTAAAATGTTATAGAGATTGGGGGTCCTAGGATCAACTCAATCCTGACCTTAGGTATGACCCATTCGTGGAGAAGGTGTTGTAAGTCCTAGGACTATTCTATAATGATTACCTTGAAAACATTAAACACCATGCACCAATATAGGATTCTAGGCGGGTGAACTCATTGCATATACTACAGTCATATCCCTATGGTGATGATTGTCACCATTAGGATACTGTCATTTAGCATCTGTAATGAGTTGTCTCATCAAGAGACTGGATTGTAGTATGGTGTTGTCCTAAGTACAAACCTTGATAGAGTTACAAGACATGTTGGACCTCTTGGGTACGCACCCTTATATCAACCTATGATGGCTACGGGTAGATATGTGGGTGAGTAACAAGGTGAATTGTTATGAGAACACTTTCTTCCCATAGGCATCATAGGATGACATAGAGGTACGTCTTCATGTAGGTTAAACTAGTTTGTACCTCATTCAAGGCTTGTAGTTGTTTACAACATTAACATTTGTGAATCCATATAACTGAACAAGTGAATAAGGTGAGATGACAAGATTCCAATGGTGAGTGTGTTGTCATAGAATCGAGCATGGCATACATGACTCAGAAACTTTGCAAAGTGGTGTAAGTTGTTGATTACACTATCGAGATTTCACCATTATCTAAGATGTGAGATGCCTGTGGATTTCATAGGTGGAACCCAGGTACACACTTGGGGTTTTTCACTTATATATCATATCTTGTTAAAGGGAACCAAGGGATACATTTTATGTATGGCTCAGTATAGAGCATTGAGGGAGAACGAGTAGGTTCAACATTCTCTCATACAGCTGCACAAGGTTCATGACAGTTATAAAAATGGATAGCATTAAGGTTTATGTAGATTTAAATATATGGGTAGCTTTCAAATATCTCAAGTATCAATTACATATACTCTCCCGATCATGGATCATACTGGATCTAAACTATGTGGCTTTCAAAGAAGAGAAGTGATTTCACAATATCTTCCGGGATGCCTTTTGGCACGAGTAGAGCCACCTTCAAAGAATGCAAGGCTGTCAAAGAAAACATTGGCATTACCTTGATGACTTAACTAAGTGTCCCACTTGGAGTAGAGCAAGGTGTAGAAAATCATTTGGAGTCCCAAGAAGTGTATCTTTGGAGTCAAGGAAAGTTGTTGGGACACATCATGAATAAGTATGGAGCACATATTGACCCGAGAGGGTAAATGTTATTCAAGCACTATCTCTTCCCACTAACAAGAAAGAGTGCACTCATTCTTTGGGAAGGTAAATTTTCTTTGCTGCTTTTGTCCCCGAATTTGTTGAGCTAACAAAGCATATCACCTCTATGATGAAGCCTCAAACAAGTTTCAAATGCAGAGTGAAGGAAAATCAGCATTTGAAGAAATCAAGAAGGCCATTGCCAAAGCTCTAACACTGGTATCTCCAGATTTCATCAAGGAATTCATCATGCACTTTGTTATGCCTCAAAGCACACTCTTTCTTTTGTCCTAGTTCGAAGAATGATGAAGGATTCGAGGCACCAATTGCTTTCATGAGCTTCCCTTTCAAGAAGCATGAACTAAATTACTGATCAATTGGAGAAGCATGCATATGTAATGGTCAAGGTTGTGAAGAATTTCAGATTTTACATAATCAACTCTCACACAAGTGGTGATGGTACTGGAAGTGCAATCAAGTCCATTTTGACACAACAAAATCCCAGAGCTAAAAGAGGAAATTGGATTGCAAGGATCCAAGAGTATGACTCGAGATTAAGCCCTCTAATCTGGTTAGAGGAAATGGTTTGTGCAAGTTGATTCCTCGAAGATGAATCTCTCAAAGTTTAGCTTGGAGAAAGAGATGACACTTGCCCAACCTACTTAGAAGATTACCCACAAGTTCTCTTTGTGAACACTACGAATGGGATGCAGACATCACTTTCTTTCTTACCTAAGGGCCTCCCCTCATTTAGATTACAAGCGCGAAGAACTCTCAGTGAAAGTAGCCAAATATGTGATTTGGAATCATGCACTCTACAAGAAAGGGATAGATGGTTGTTTTCTAAAGTGTGTTGACAAGGAACAACAAGAAAAACTCCTCAAAGCCTATTATGATCAAGCTTGTGGTGGACACTTTTCAACCATGGTGACTGCCCACAAAATTATCAGAGGTAGATATTATTGGCCTTCTCTTTTTGCTGATACTCAAAGCTAGGTTTCTAAATGTAAAGCATGTCAGCAATCACATTTGGAAAACCACAGATTAAGCCGTGCATTGTCTCTGCCCTGTGATTATTGAAGAACCATTTCAACAATGGGGGCTAGACTTCATTGGCATGTTGAATCCCCATTCAAGTGTTGGGCATACTTATGTGCTCACTGCCATGGACTACTTCACCAAATGGGTGGAATCCATTCCAACCAAACAAGCTAGTTTTGAAGTAGTTTGTAGTTTCATCAAAGAATACATCATTGTCTATTTTGGGGTGCCTCAAAAGATTGTTGTGGACAATGCCACTTATTTCTCTTCAAGGAATTGATAAAATTATGTTATGGCTTTGGGATTTCTCTTGCTCATTATTTTGACTACTATCCTCAAGGGAATGGTCAAGCTGAGTCAAGCAACAAAAATATTGTGACCATTATCCCCAAGCTTTTTGATGAGAATCGAAGAATTGGCACAAAAATTATATGATGCATTGTGGGTTGATAGGATCACCCCTAAGCAGGCAATAGGCATGTCACCTTTTTAGCTACTATATGGAGTTAAAGCAGAGATTCCTATTACAATTGAAATGCCAACTCTCAAACTGCTTCAAACGGTGGAAGACAGCCAATACAAAGATTCAATTGACAAGAAGATCCTTTTCCTTGAGAAGCTAGAAGAAAACAAATCCTAGGTAGTGGACATAATCAAAGAACATCAACTGAAAGTGAAAAAGCTCTTTGACAAAAGGACAAAGGCAAGAGAGTTCGTGAGTTGGAGATTTTGTCCTACTTTGGGACAAGAGAAGAGAACTAAGGGGATCCAGTAAAATTTGATTCTTTGTGGTGGGACCTTTCAAATTCTTGGAACTTGTGGTGAGAATGTTTTCTCCTATTATACTTATATGGGACTCAATTAGGATTACCTAGAAGTGGGCAATATTTGAAACTATATCATCAAAGTGAAAGTGAGTTGTCCCTCACCCCGTACCATAGTTTTCTTGTTTCCCCTTTTTTCGTTGTGTGTGTTTTGGTTTGCTCTCTATTTTGGTGTGGTTTTTGTTTTTGTGTTTTCCCCTCCTTCCTTCTTCCTTCCTTCAGTATTGTACATGACTCTGCAAGGCCCAATGGATAAGGCACTGGTCAACATTATATGTTTTAAAACCTAAGATTCTAGATCCTCATGCCATGTTTTCTCCCTGTTCAATCCATGCCATGTCCCCAAGCTAGAGCCACTATTGTCCCCTCAAAATTTTCCTTCTTTTTCCAAGTCTGGACTTAGAAATTTTTGAGTTGTTACCCTTTGAAAATGGTCCAGTCTAAGTATTTTGAAATCTAGCACTTCCCAAGGGATCAAGGATTCTTAGAAACACCTTCATCAGATAGAGAATTATTTCCCTTTCCATAAAGGTAAGGAAGTCCTCCTAACTCCTTGTATTTTGCAAGTTATGGCTCAGCAGAGTTTGGAGGGGAAATTTTCCCTAGGCGGGCCCGTGGAGAGAAATTTGACACTTAGCCCTTTTGGCTAAAAAGCACAAAATTCACAAAGCATCCCATAGGCCCGCGGAGGGGAAGGAAGTGCATTGGCAGAGGCGCAGAGGAAAACTTGGCACTTAGCCCTTTTGGGCAAAAACTCAAAGGAAACATTGGCCCAAAAGCCGGCGGATGAATTAGGATGCGCCACGTGTTAAGGCGGAGTGGCGGGAGAGCAGACATTTTGGGAAATTTTTCCCAATATGAAATCAAAAACAAAAATGGTAGGTCTTCACCACAGATGAATCAGAAGGCGCCACGTGTCTCAGAGTGGCAGGGCCATGGAGATTTTTAGGAAATTTTTCCAAAAGGGAAAAATTTAAAGTTTGACCCCGCCAACCCTAATTTTGACTCTTTTTTTACCAGTTTTGCCCTAAATCTTCAAGAGGCCATATCTTTCGATCTAGAGCTCAAATTTTCACGTTTTTGGTATCAATGGAAAGCTGGTGAAATTCTCCACACGATGGACACTTCAATTTTAAATTTTGATGAATTTTTGGGAGAAAATTGAGAAAATGTCTCTGGCATGCAAAAAATGCAAAAACGTTTCCCCAACTTCGCTCCAATGTTCTCCTACCACGTGGATGGCCCGATTTCAAAGCAATTAGGGAAAAGGATTGAACAGGTTCATATGCGAACTGGAAAATTGAAATATGAAATGCATTTTTACACACATAAACTCTTTTTTGGGCTCGTCGAAGCATTTTCTTTGTGCAGAGGAATCTGGAAGAGGAGAAATGATCAATTTTTTTGTAACGGCTTTGGGTCAAATGTTTTAATGGTTTTTTGAAGTCTTTGTGAAAGGCCGGCAATCGAATTTGAAAACTGGAAGCACGTTTTTGCAAACAGAGGACAAAAATTATTGTTAGTCTTCTTCTATTCTCCTCCTTTGCATTTTTCTTATACTCCCACTCATTGTACAAGTTTTAACTCGAGATCAATAAAAAAGGAAGGAATTTTATGTTCCCTCCATGGAAAAATCAATTGGTACTTTGTGACCAGCGTGTTTTATTTTGTCTTGTACTCAGAAATTACAAATTTATCTTTCTTATATTAATTAATGCATGTAATGAAACTTCCAGTTGATGTGTGTGGGAATATAACACTCTACCCACAACATTTATTTCCCCCTCCTTCATTCTCACTCCCTCCCCTTTCTTAGATCGATTTCTGCTATAGCAAGGAGTTGTTATTATTTCCATAGGGACAGTGGAGTGTTCCTGTGGATCTCTAGTTGAAAAACCACCATAAATCCATTTTCGTTTTACATGCTAAACAATGGGAGTTGCAGCATTCAAATGTAGAGGGACTTAGATTCCCATAGCATTGGCCGAGATAACCAGTTTGTCCCCGAAAAATTTTCTCACCAATGCTCATGTTCACCTAGGTACTTTATTTACCTTTATTGTATTTATCCTCACCCACTTATGTGTGTAGATATTTATTTTATCTTATTTAGATATTAGGAGATATTATCTAGTTATTAGGTATAGTTATTTCTTTGATCTATCAGATTGACTAGTTCTTTCCTTGATCTATGGTATTGACTAAATCCTTGATGTCTAGTTCTCTCCTAAATATATGGTCTTGATTAGTTCTTTGATGACTAGTTATTTCCTTGATTTATGGCTTGATCTACGACCTTGACTGGTTCTTAGATTTGTATTCCTTGCCTATTTAAGCAAGGCCCATTCTCATTATATGCATTGAGTTCCATAATAATATATGATATTGTTGCTCATTTGTTTATAAAGGTTTATGTAAAGTTATTCTGGTAAATTACTTTAATCTTACTGATCGTGGTGTTTGATTAGCATCTATGTTCTTAGCTATGTACAATCTAGTTATCATTCATTTTATGGTATCGAGTTATACAACTTGTTTGTCACACTAAAAGATCGAACTTATGGTGAAGAGAGATCTCGTCATGTTAAAAATCTGCTACGCCAATACCCTCCCGCATGATGGAGCCGGGTATACACCCAATCAAGCCCAACAGCATTAGGAGGCAGTGACACCGGGAATTTCCGGGAGGTCACCCATCTTAGCACTACTGGGCCGGCAGCACACTTAATCGCATGGCCTTTTTGAGAAGCGTACCACCGCCTTCGCCTCGCATGCTCGTTTTATGGGTTTTTTTGGTGGAGGTATTAGCAGACACTCACAAGGTAATGTTTCCCCTCTTCCACATGTTAAGTGGAATTCTCGCCATGACATTAGTTTTCTGCAGATACTTCATTGGGATCACACATTGATAGATCTCCTTTGTTTATTCGCTCGACTCTTTTTGAGGATCATGAGCAACACATGAGTTTTGCATCTTCACTTAGGCTTGAGAAACTTGAGATTTCAACTGCCAAACATGATCAACCTCCGACACACATTCTCGATGTTTTTTTGCATGTAACCATCGTGCATTTTGCACCAAGTCATATGCGCAGCATCTTCTTCATCCATCCGTGTTGATTTGGGGTGGATATTTGATCACTCGTGGCGGCGACATAGGCATTTGTTGAGAGGACTCTATAGGTGTGGCTCCTCCACCATTCGTCCTCTTGCTCCACTTTCTATACCTTCTGCATTGTGATGCTTCTTGTTTTGAGCATTTTTCTTTAGTAGGTGTAGTGTATCTCTCTTGTTTGTTGAGAGATTTTGTATATGTTTTTGACACTTTTGGCATATTGACAATATCTCTTGGGGGGATCTATTATGGTGCATTCCATTTTTAGTTTGTCAGTGTTCGAGTAGTTGTTTTGACAACTCATACAGATTTGTAGCATCACTCCACCCATTCAGTAGTATAGAAGGGTATGGTGTTGATCCTGCTTCTTCGAGCTTTTGTGTCCTTGCCTTGTTACCTTGGATTTTCTTGGATCATGATGAGTCTTGATTTTGTGTCATTACCTTGTTGCTTTGGTTATTTTTCTTGGATCATAGCACATCTATTTGTAGCAATTCATCAAATTATGTTTGGTTTTTTTACACTTTCGACATCACTTTGTGGATAGTCTCCTTGTGTGGAGCTATTCTAGTGAAGCCCA
Source organism: Taxus wallichiana var. yunnanensis (assembly GCA_018340775.1). Lineage (NCBI taxonomy): Eukaryota > Viridiplantae > Streptophyta > Pinopsida > Cupressales > Taxaceae > Taxus > Taxus wallichiana. The sequence goes on from CM031243.1 coordinate 484,065,510, forward strand.
GTGTCAATTTTTTTTTATTTTTGTGATCTAGCAGTGGATTCAGACCATAGTGCACACCAAACTTCTTCAACATTGTATGAGTTTTTTGAGCCGAGATTCTTGGGATGCCTTGGAGCGGGTTTTACTCTCTTTACTTTGTTGTTACTGGTTTTGGGTACCTTACGGTGTCCCTTTTTCACAATTATTGTACATAAGTAACTCATTAGGCCTAGTTACCGGGACTCATACTATGGACATGTCACTTCTATTTTGGCCCATAGCTTCACTTGAGGGGGGGTGTTAGAATAGGTATTTACCTTAGCTCATGTTCACCTAGGTATTTTATTTACCTTTATTATATTTATCATCACCCACTTATGTGTGTGGATATTTATTTTATCTTATTTAGATATTAGGAGATATTATCTAGTTTTTAGGTATAGTTTTTCCTTGATCTATGGTATTGACTAGTTCTTTCCTTGATTTATGGTATTAACCAGATCCTTAATGTCCAGCTTCTCTCCTAAATCTATGGTCTTGACTAGTTCTTTGATGACTAGTTATTTCCTTGATTTATGGCTTGATCTACGACCTTGACTGGTTCTTAGATTGTTATTCCTTACCTATTTAAGCAAGGCCCATTCTCATTGTATTGCATTGAGTTCCATAATAATATATGATATTGTTGCTCATTTGTTTGCAAAGGTTTATGTAAATTTATTTTGGCAAATTACTTTCATCTTATTGATCGTGGTGTTTGATTAACATCTGTGTTCTTGGCTTGGTACGATCTGGTTATCATTCCTTTTAGAGAAAACTAATAACTAAAAATATACTTACGAGAAAACACCATATCAAACAAGTTTTCATAATGAAATGAAATGAAAACATTTTATCATCCACGAGGCTATTAAAAATCCTATGAGACAGTAGAACCAATTTCTTTTATTTTTATCATTTCTAATCTTTTTCTATTAACCTTGATGATGAAGTCCCCCATTTTAGCTATCAACCCCTCTCTGAACATATACTGTAATGAAAATGTTGTGAAATTGATTGCATATCTCAAACGAGTGTTATTATAATGAAATTTAGTTTGGAATCACTCTGATAAAGAGAACTACCAGTCTTCACAGAACTTAAGCAATTGAAGAAAATTGTAAATTCTACTTGACTTCTAGTAGTTGCATTGTAGTGACAAGTAAATTTGCTACACGACATTAGTCATTATTGAACTTTCCTTTCTTACCTATCATATTTTCTACCTAGTATTTTGTCGCATTGAGGACAATGCTCTTATAAGGGGAGGGAGATGTAGTGCCCCCTCCTATTCATCCATCAACAATTGGTGATAATACTTTGGGTAAAACAAATAAATAAAACAATTAAATAACATGTGACTTGTTTGACCAAATTTTAAAGTGAGGATGTGATGTGCGGGTATTTGAGCTATCTGAAAGAGTGCATTGAATAAATGTGATTGTTTGGGTTTTGGTCCTGTACATTTTTGACGGAGGAAAAAAAGACATTGGGAAATACGCCCAAGAAAATAATTTTTGGGGGAGAAGAAATTATGCATAACTCGATACAAGAAAATGCCTTAAAGAATGTGATGCATTTTCAAATTATTTTATTTGTTTAAAAAGAGTTCACATTTACCTATGCCATAGAAATACGCATTGGGAGGTATATTTTAGGTTAAATTAGTGTTACATGCAGAGATAAATTTGTAACCAAATATCTCCTCATTTTACCTTATACAAATTTATTGATTTGGATCTATAACTGAATCTAAAGTGGTTCATTTGTCTTCAGAAGGAAAAGAAACTACTATTTGTTGTTGCTTTGTTGTTGTATGTAGAAGAAGAATAAGATTTAGGATTAGGAGGTGCTTCATTCGGGAATAATGTCTAGCTGTATTGATTTTTCTTCTCTACTACTCGTGTACCCATGCTACGTGCATCAGAACCTTTGCAGCACCATTCTTGGGCTAGATGATTGTTACCACTTAGTTTTTTCGTGATTCTTAGCTTGTATTTGTTGTATGGGTCAAGAAATTTAAAGTTCCCTTTCCTACTATACCATTTATGTCTCTGCAAGATTTTTCTCTTTCACTCTTCCCCTACGTGAAACATTATTTTTATTCATTCTCTACCAATGTATGAAAAGAGAGTTTTAGAGCAGAAAGGGACATTATTGTATGAAAATATAGGCTCATGGGATTTTTCTAGGGAATAAAAAGGTATTTATGGAAATTTGAACCACAAGGGCGTGAAAGGAGTATAGATAAAGGTGTCGATAGCCTTTTCATTGTCCCACCTTCTTGCATCTCCATGGAGGTTTGTTTGGGAAAATCTAAGGACCATGAACAATTTTATTGCATATTGCTGCTCACCCCAACAATTGGTGTTTGGTGATTGGACAAGTTATATGGGGCATTGGTAGTTGGAAAACAAAGATGTGGGAATCCTAAAGAATATATTTCCATTGTTTCACCAAATGGAACCAACCGTTGTACACATGGTGGGTTTCACTTGACTAGCATACCCTCAGACTTGTTAAAATGGGAGCGTTGAAATAGGGAAAGGAAAAACATCGAAGCATGAGATTGGACGAGTCTTTTGTCAAATGTTGTATTTGTGGAATGCATTTAAAAAATGGGTTCAGAGAATGTCATGCTTGTTGGATATGCACAAAATGTATTTGTGGAAAAGGAATTAGAAACTTTCAACCAAATGCTTTTCGTCAGTCAAGAGCCATGGAAAAAATCCCCTAGCTGATGTCTCCAACAAGCATCGAGAAAAAGGTATGGATCTCCCTTCCTCTTGCATCAAAAATTCACATTTTATCGTTCTTGTTTTGGGTGTTAAATTTGTAGAATAATAGATAATGCAACTTGAATGACAATACAACTCTTACCCTACCTAAAAACAAAAATATAATTTAAAAACAATGACCTTTGACACTATGTGCATGGAGTGCCAAGGAAAATTGTTTTACCAACCCATACCTCCAGTATGATTCCTATTGGTTTAGGACACCTTGAGGGCCATAAATATAATTGATAAACTAAATTTTACGCCTTAGAGAGATGAGTTTCAGTTTCCATTTTGTATTTTAGTCACTTAGGGTGACGCTTCAATTTTTAAGTAAATGTAATCAGTTTTGGCTTACGGTTGTTGTGTCAATTTGGTGAAACTGAAAACTACTCCTACCTACCTTGAGACCTCCATTAAGAGAAATGTAACCAACACTCAGCTTAATAAAAACAATTTCATGAGGTTAGTTTTGCAAGTGGGTTTGGGGCTACTTGTAAGCTATGCGACAAAATTTTTTTGACACTATCACGATTAAAAACCTGGAGTTTCTTTGGTATCTTGAGCCTTTCTCGTCATAAACGAATTCCATCAGATGTGATGAATTCTATTTATACAGGTGAGTAAGTAGGAATCATTAAAATTTGTGTTTGAAGTTAAAATGAGCATGTTTGGGGCCCAAGTTATAAACACTTAAACCATTCAAGGCTATGCCAACTTTTAGAAAATTGTAACTTCAGTTAGACCAAACTTCAAAGGGCCCATTTGGCTTCTAATTACTTATAGATTTTTTTTTAAATATCATCTCATACTTTATAGAGTATGAATTGGTCAATTTCTTGCATGAATGGTTTTTGAAAATTATAATGTTTTCTCTCTCTTCCCTTCTCTCTCTTTGGAAATAATTATGAAATTTTGATTGGTTTTGAAAATGTATATGGATTTGAAATGAAATGAAAATGGATAAGTGATGTATGTGGTTATGATATGGTAAATAGAAAAGAAAATGAATTCTATACTTTCTCTCTCTTCCTTACTCTCTCTAGAATCAAAAAGAAAAGTTACAAAGGAATGTGAAAGTGTGAATGTGTGATGCAATGACCTCTCTCCTATCTCTATCTCTTTCTTTTCCTTTTTTGAAATTACTTAAAATGATGAATGTGTTATTTCATGCTTGAGTGTAAGGGATTTCCATCCCGGTCATAGGACTCGACACAACATTAGTTCAGGGTTCTCCGAACAAGAAGGATTATATGTTGTCATAAGTGATATTATAGTGAAATATTGTACATTGGTATAGATTACAAATGTTAGATAAAAGTGAATTAAAGAGAATTACATTATTAAAATTATTGTTTCAAAAACCGTTGTTCCTCTTGGATTCTTATGTTTTCAAGCATTATACCTGGAAAACTATGTGGTTTGTCTCTGCTTTGTTTTAAAGTTAACATTTGAATACTAGTATGAGTGTCACATAATGAATGTAGGACCAACTATGTTAGCTAGATAAATGAGGAAGATAATTGACAATGTAAATGGGTAAAATGTGTACCGTTTACTTCATGAGCATTAAGTTCATTTGGATTTAAATGTGCTTCTTATGGTTTACTTGATCGAAGAAATCACTTTCCGGATAGTTATTTTGGTTCATACATAAAATCAAATGTATGGTAGTAACTTATTATTATTTAACCATATAAATGAAGTTAGTATTTAATCTTTTTGTACCCTCCCTCAATCTAGTCACATCCAAGTTTGCAAAACTCTAATGTCTTAAGAAATAATTTAATCCTCACAACTAGACTTCTTGTACTACACCTAAGAAAAGTCTTCAAAGGATCATTTCTATAACTTAAGAGTCCTTGTTCAAGCAATGACTATGTGGTGTGACCTTACCATATATGGGGTAAGTAGAACTAACACTTCCTTGGTATCCTAGTGGACCACCAAATTCTTATGAAGTTAGATCTAGGATTAACTTCATCATTGAATGAACTCTTCATGGGATCCAGATGACAAAAATGGAGTTAGTGAACTAGTTTTACTATGCATTAAACTCTTGTTAATGATCTCTTTAGTTCCTCATAGATAAATGTGTTACCTTGGCTAGTAACAACATAACACCTTGGTATTTTACAAAGGTTTTATAGGATAAATATGTTTCTCACCTTAAACTGATCTATAGTTGGGCGTAGATCCTGAGTGCAATTGGAATTAAACTAAACCTCGGTTGATTAAGAGGTTAACTTGTAGGTGGAAATTGTAACTAAATCTTAGCAAACAAAATTATTTTTGGAAGATGTTGACTTAAGAGAAATGGGGAAACTGAAAACTTGGTCCCATAAACCCATGTGTGTAATTTCCTTGGTACCCTAGTGAGTGGCCAAAACCATGAAAAGGTAGTTGGTGATATTCCTACGATTGATCTCATGGTGATATTTAAATGACACGAGTGGAGTCTATGTGTTAAAGTACCTACACAATAAACTCTTGTTTTCAACCCCTTTTTTTCTTCTTAGATAAAAGTATCCCCTTAGTGTGTAGTGGTGGATTTCCTCATGTTTCTCAAAGGTTTTGTGAGTTAAAGATATTAGAACTCTCTTTTATGTCTTGTGGTGGGGTGTAGTGTCCACCCATGAATGATTTTGAAGTTAATGGATTATGGGACCTCTCTTAATGTTATTATTTTAAAAAAACTCTAATGCATTTTTACAACTGATGATGAAAATAGTTCCTTGGAAGGTATTTGAAATGCATGAAAGTTTTATTATATGTCTCACTTGTAATATGCATTTAATACTTGAGTGTCTAAGAGAAATGAAATGAGTTGTCTCGTGTTAGGTTACACTCCTTGTAGTATCGAATCCATTAATGTAAATTATGTGTTATTTGATTTACATTTGTTCTAAAACAATTCTCATAGTGGGACCAAAGTACGACGTAAGTGAAAAGAGTATAAGAGTAAATGATATTTTCATTTAAGAATAATGTCATACCGAAGTCCTTACAACTTAATTAGGCATTCTTGTGTTGTTAAAAATGAATATGAATTGCCCTTGGTGAGATAAAATTTTTGAAAAACATAAACTCTTATGTGTGTGTGTAGTGTCAGGATGTGAAAATGTTGAATTGACTCAAACCAACTAGTGAACTATATCAGTTATAAAAGGAAAATAAAGTACCCTAATGGAGGGAAGTTAATAGGAAGAGGTAACTTGACTCTAAATCTCCTTTAAATATTAACATTTCTTCCCTTGACTTCATGTTATTTTTCCCTTGTGTAATGAGGGTAGAATTTAAACAAAAAAACATATTTGAGAACCCTTACATAAAAACAAGCATCACGAGTTTTGTATGCATTAAAGATGTGGAAAATAACCTATTGAGTTATGGGAACTATGGTAAGGGAGAAAGATCCAAACTAAGAGTGTTTGTTATAAGTTGAATTATAAATGAAATTAAGAATATGTAGGTTGAGAATGGGAATTTATCCTCGCATGATAAATTCTCTTGGAATTTTAAACGTAACTAGGATGTAACCATGGTAATGACGCATTGTGGACTTGCCAATCCTTGGGTCCTTTTGTGGTTGGATCATTTCTAGTAATTGATCATTAGGGAAAGTGTGGCATCGAATTGCACCTGGTGTTATCATGTTGTCTATGTGGGTCCATGCTTGTGTAAGTGTCTTATGTGATGTTGAATTTCTCTATTTGATCCCATGTGGTGTCGTGTTATGAGCATTAAAAGACAAAAAAAAAAATTGTAAATTTTATTGTTATACTTTGGTGTTGAAATTGTGGGCATTACACATATCAACATGACATGTCAACAATGAATGACACTACCAATCAACCTTCATGCCCCTTACCTCTTTTGACATTAATGACACCTCGGACATCATTGACATTAACACACTTTGACATCAATGACAACACAATGCCAACATGTTTGTCCTGAAATTCCCAACAACATGGACATGCATAAATTAAAACACTTAAATGTGTATATACCTTTCAATTTTATATACATGCAATATACTTTTACGAGCCCCTTTAAACACAAATTTATCTATTTTAAAATGAGCTTTCCTAAACTAAGTTATTTGATTGAAATTACTTAAACCCATGAAAATTTTCTAAAGATGTTTTTTTCAACTCCAATAAAAATACAAAAAATATTAGAAATTAGGGACAACCTCGTAACAAAGGAGATGAATTTTCATCGAAGGCACTTTTGTATAATTCCATCAATCAAACATTAATATAAACTTTATTTTAAGGAATCTCGAGAAATATTTTACATTTATATTTTTGTCCATCATAATGGAAAAGTGTTGTTACCACAACATTGATTTTCATTTCACCCTCTAGTTGAAGAGAATTTAGAAAATACATATATTGATATATTTTTATAAGATTGTGAAAAGAAGAAAAACATGGCCTTGCATTAATAGTTGGTATTAAATGCAAGTGTAATGTTAACGAATGTCCACTATACCAACAAAAGAATCCACAAGTGTTTCTATTGTGATAAAAAAGTAAATTACACAAAGTAGTTGTAGGACATTCCAATTATGTTTTTTGAGCTACATACATTTCTATCTAAAAATAAATAGTGAGTAGGAATAAATCCAATGCCCCCAACACTCCCATGATGGCATTGAAGAATGGAAGGATTGTGGACACCACTATTGTGAAAACCACAAAGCAAATCCTCTACACCAACGTAAACAAGTTGACCTTCAATTGTCCAATGACAAGAATGTTAATTTGGAATTCATTTTAGATGAAAAAACTCTTGATCCATGTTTTGGAACTCCATTCTTCAACAAATGCATACAAATTATCATAGGAGACTGTGATGTGGCATCAAATAGTAAGAATGATTAGTTTTAAAAACTCAAAAATGGTCTTGAATATTTCCATGAATTAACGGTTGAAAATATTTCAAGTGGTTTTCACTCGAGCATTGTGAACTAGTGCATTGTCATACCGCAATCCTTCTGGATATAGCATAATATGACACATACTTCCCTTTCTTAGGTCCTTGCCCTTCAAGAAAGCCTATAAAATTTCCTCCTCACCTTTTAGTTTGGATATTGATGTCAGAATCGAGCAGGTGGAGTTACAAATAATAGTGCCACAACCGAATCATCCTTGGAATTTTCTCCTAAAGGTGTTTCATGAGGTAACAATTCCCCTTGATGTTATTCTTCTTATTTTTGATTGTAATGTTGCGTGTCAATGGATTGAGTAGTTTTTATTAATAAGATAATTTTTGGGTCATATCCCCTCTAAAATTATGTTATACATGGGTTAAATTTGCATGGGATACCCATGCCATCAAGCTAGAAAGAGTACAAAACATGACAAAAGGGTTCTTCCTATTTCATTTTCCTAAGCCTTCGTGTGCCCCGTCATTCTCAATAGATCGCACCTGGTACATTCGTAATTATTTGTTGGTTTTATCCCCATGGACCCAAGATTTTTGGTGTCTGACTACAAAACACTCAAAGTCTTGGTCTAGATTGAATTTCCTAGATTTTCAATGCCATGCGTGCATTTCTTACACCATATTGTGTCTTCCATTAGAAGATTTTTCTGCATAGAGCCCCAAAAGTTATATATTGCTCGACCCTAAAGGTTGGTTTATGTGGAAGTTGATTTATCCTAGGAATTCAAAAAAATAGTAGACATCTAAATGGGAGACTCTCACTTTATTCACATAGGGTTCTTTACATCAATCTGCCAAATAATTCTTGTTGATGTTAGGCTATTGGTCACAAAATAAGGGATTGTCTATTATATGTGTTGTGCAACATGCCCAATCCCAAAGTGGTCACCGATTCCTTGAACCCTAACAAGATGAAGGGTGACATATGGTCGGGGGTCACATGATTAACATAAACAAGAAATTGGTTATGAATGTTACTCAAGCAAATTCCTCCACATGTGTTATGTCCAAAGTGAAATAATTGTTAAGGAGAAACCATATGCAACCCGACCTTTTAAAGAAGCACGTTTAACTGAATCTCATGTTGTCTTCCATAAGTTCACTAACATACTAATGAAAGCCAATGTGCTCACTAATTCCTCAAGATCCTTTTGAGTGACCTTGATAGTTACTACTTCCATACCTTCTTTGATTACATATGCACAAGGTCTTGCCAAATAAGCTAGAAGCCTATCTTGGAAGAAATCTTTGGATTTCGCACACATCTCAAACACATAGTTTGGATTTAATATAAGAGGAATACAATATTGAATATGCTAGGAGAAGAAAAATTGAGTTTCAGAAGTTTTTGAAGCATAATAATGTGTAATTCCTAAAAAATTAGTTTGATGCATTATAAGGCCTAGAGATAGATAAAATGTCCCTTGATGCCCATCTATCATGAATTTCTTCTCATGGAATGTTCAGGGTCTTACACACTCCAATCGTAAGTAGATTGTGTGAGATATTTGGAGGAAATTTCCAAAAATGGACATTCTCTATCTACTAGAAGTTAAGGTAGCATATTTCCAACTCTCTATTATAATTAAAACTATTTGGTATGATAGCCTTATGCTAACAAGTAACCATAATGTGGGCCATTGTAACATCCACTTTTAATGACTTAGAAACAAGGGAATTTTTTATTTTTATTTTTACATAATGTTCTATGTTATAAATTCATATAATTCAGAACACACATTCCATTTCCAATCCATCTCATAACAGAAAACCATATACAATTGTAATGACTCAGTGAAACACCGATCTCTCATTCCATGACTCGGTATTAAACCGATATCTCATGTTAACTTGTTCAAGTGTATACAATGTATACTTGGTTCTTTTACCCATTAAGGGTCACTCAAGTGTTATTTCTAAGAAGCCTATCTAAATATATGTTACGATATTCATCTCAAATCCCACAACTTAGACTAGGTGACATAAGACAACACAACCAATATCTTGCGATACTTTGGCCAAATTTTTAAACATGTTTACCATTTTTACATTCCAAGACAAGTATACTCATCGAAAGGAATATTTCTTTCACCACACTTGTATTGTTATCTAGATTGGTCTACCTTGATTTCTATCAACCAAACCCGAGTCAAAGTTTCACACTAAATAGGGGCAGCTCACATGCACTAGTGTGGAAGACTACTCGTGGTGACTAAGGATAAATATACATACTCAATTGAATTTTGTCGATTGGGTGTGTTTAGTTACCCTAAGTCAACATGAGTTGACCACTACACTAGTCCATGTGTCTATCTCTATTTAGAGTAGAACCATGAACCAAATTTTCACTTATGTCAATCGAGTTAATTGAACTAAGTGGGGTGTTGAAGCATAGTTGGCTACATCACAGTATCCTTGTAATGACTCTCATCATTATGAGGGTACTTTGCTATAACCCCTATATTACAACAACCTACTAAGTTCCTTTAACTAAACTAACATACTTAAGAACATTAGATTATTAACCCATCAAGTTATTATCTTGTTTAATTTATCGTTAAACAACACACCTAAGGGTTCACTAAGTACGATAGATCCAAAGAGGATTCAAAATGTGCTTTTACACCAATTGAAGGTATGCAAATAAAATTTGCATTCAATCAAATGAACAATTTAATCTTAACCCCTTATTTCCATTAATCGATAAATCTAAATTTGATATTTAGTAAGTAAGATCATTAAGTTTTCTTACTACAATTTATCATTGTAAACAATCTCGATTGAAAGCTTATACATTAGACTTAGTGATATCCTAATGTCTAAATCTTCCTATTAATTCTTTTAAGCTTTCCCTTTACCATTTATTGTTTACATAAAAGAGCATACAACCAATCATCCTTTTTGATTTAAACTTATCACATAACAAGATAACATACATAGTCTATTTTAATGATAAAAGGAAGTATCCTTTTATTCATAATTAAGGACTATTGTCCTATTTAAGAAATCAAAAACATAAGGTTTAGTTTCGTAAAAGAATACCACATTCATCTATATAAAACTATCCTTATTCCCTTTTTCAAGTATGGATCTATCAATCATAGTCATCATAGTGATACCATTTCCCAAATGAAATGAATCTGGAAGTATATAGATACATATACTAGTTCCTTATACAAGATTTATTTTATACCTTAGAATCCATTAAGTCATGCATGTCAATTTTTAAGTATATCAATAAAATCCCATCATGCATATTAATATTTAGGATTATTAATCAAATCTAAGTCATATAAGGCCTTAGAATAAATCAAAAATCAACAACCCTTCACAACAATTCATTAATCAAAAGAGAGAGATCACTTTACTTCCAACTTAATTAATATTCCATAAGTTTATAAGAAACATCTTTCATCATTACAAACAAATTTTAATACATCTTCATAGTTTTTCCAACAAGTTCATTTCGAGATAATTTCAATACAGAAAACATCTGAATGAAGGAAATGATCTCATTAATAAAACAAATGTAACTTTTTATAAGTCTTTCTCCTTTCACTTTTCATGAAGTCCATTTGCAAAATTGTTAGCATGAGTCAGTTCACAAGAACGAGCATGATAAGAGCTATAACGTTAAAACAATATGCTTTTATCTAACTGTTTCATAAAAGGAACCCTGCTATTTATGAAAAGGTTCCAAGTACATAAAAAAAGATCAAATGAATAAACTGCCCAAAAAGCCACAATGTCAGAATAGACAAGAAGTCAATAAGTCAATTTAAGTATCATTGCCCATAGAAGAAGTTAAAAATCCATCATAAATTAATTCTATCTAAATCACAGTAATGATAATCATTTCAACATGATAACATTCCAAACTGCAACCAATTTAGAAAAGAATTAACTAAAGTCATAATTTGTTCACATTGGTTTCAATTTAGTTCACCAAGCAAAGTGCCACTAAACACATACAGTTCTCAATCCAACAATAAAAATGAATTGATCTAAAAAAACCCAATGATTTGATAAAAGTATAGTGTTGTTCCTATAAAAATCACTTTCATAACAACAACTAAAAATATCAGATAAATAACTCAAAAGACTCGGCATGGACAACATCTTGTCCTAATGAGCTTGTAGACAAAATCCCTACCTCTATCCAATAGGATACCTTAGCAAAGAAAAAACTTGACAATACAGAATATAAACACCAGTATATTCTACAGGAGAAAAATATCAAGCCTCCACAAGTCAAAAAAACACACAATACAAAGTTCCTAAAGGATCTTCCGTTTACACAAGATGAGTACCAAAACCTATTTGGTCCAAAACATACCATTCATCCTATACGACAAAGATAAGTTTTTACATAGTTAAGCATCACATCAACATTCAATACCTGAATGCTCAATATCTCCCATATCACAGTTCATAAAAATGATGAATCAGATCACCTTGAAGGGTGAAATCAAAAGATGGTATAGGACACCCCTGTGACCCCAATGCAAGTGCAGGTGTAGAAAACATATATTCGACCGAATCGATCAAGATGATCTATACACCAAAAAAATTTAAACATGCCTTAGATCACTGCAATTGATCCAAGGTGTGATTAATCCTATACTTTGCAATCATCAAACTGAAAAAAAAGTTTAGTATTGCAAACTAGGAAATGAACAATTTAGACTGAATTTACTTCCTTCATCCATATGCAGAATACATAAAAAGGTTCATCATAAAAATTATATGAAATACTTCATTAATAAATTTAGAATTGTCATGGCATGACGTTATCCAATTTTAGAAGATAAAACATATCATCTACAACAACATGATTAATCAATTTTAAAGAGTACACCTTCTTCAAAACAAGAATCACCTATCAACATTGCTACTTCATTACTATGAAGTGGTCAAAGATAACAGCCATGGCAGAGGCATTACAACCATGGAGTTTTAATAAATTTTATATCACCCAAATGGCGACCCCATTATGTGGATCATGGCTTAGACCCCACACATCCAGATTATTTGGATTTTTATTAGTAGCTGCCAATTTGGCATTCTCAATGTTTATTCTTCCAATTATGCTCATGAAAGGGTGAATTTGTGGAAGTGAATCACTAATGAAGTCCCAAAGTGCACATTAGGTGATATGCGGTAATTTTAATATGGTAGAGTTGTCCACTAAAAATATGGCCACTTTCCAATGCACTTGATAGATGGAGAGCATGAATTCTAATTTTATATGTGCAATAAATTTGATTTTTATGATATGAATGCCCATCACCATCCCTCATCAAAGACTTGGTACACTTAGACTAATCTCCAAAGTGGAGCAAATCGGGTGCTTAAGTGAATTGATCGGGAATGCTTTCAATGTAGGCCTACTTTTCTTTGATAATACCTTTATTCTTCTCGTGGAATTATTGTTAAATATTGTCCTTTTTTATCATCACCCCATTAGATTTCACATTACATAGCAATTATAATGATTTTTATCTCATAAAATGTAATTTTATCTCAATACGACACTTATGGAGTATCGTCACTCTCAATCACATCAAATGGGTTTGGAACTTAGTTCCAATGCCCCATCAACAAGCTAGTTATAATTTCAGTCCAAAAGAAAGGATGGATTTAGTGATGGAAAGATACGCTTTCGACATGCATGTCTAAATTCATGCAAATTTATGGTCACCAACTTGCTCAAATTCGGCATTGCTCCTATTCCACAACCTCTTTTCAAGCCCAGTTGTGTCATGGTGAAACTAAATAGTAATCATTTCTATGAGAAGCTTCAACTATAGGTCGCATAGTTCAGGAAAAAAATACAAAGTGTTAACTACAATGCTTAGGTTGCCCAAATATTAGCCCGAGTTGCACTAGCTTAAATTTGGCCATAAAGTCTCCAAAGAATTATTTCAAATGCTCAAAGCCAAGAATTTCTCATTGTAAATCAAATCCATTCATGAAAATGGAAAGTACTTTACCAAAACTAAGTATATGTTATAGGCCTTCATTATGGATTACAAGCAAGCTTTCAAAGCTCAATCTCCTTTTATTCAATGTCAAATTGTGCTAGAGAAATTTTTGGCGATTGTCCCTTATAAGGTAACCCTTAGATAATTTCTTGTGAAAAAATACTATCTATTGAATACCTTCACACATCAATGATGCAAATGGTCAATGATAAATCCCTCAGTACGATGGGTTTCCGATAATTACTAAAATTCTTTAAAAGAATTCAGTTGGTCCCAACCTTCACCAAATATATTCGGAAGGTTTTCGCATATAGAATTTAGCGCCAAATATCAATAGAGGGTCATTAAATTCATACCTAAGTAAGGACATCCCAAAAAAATATACAACTAGAACCCAATCACTCTACTTAATCACTCTAATAATATTATTGCCAAGGATTTGGCCCTTTTTCTTTTCTCGCTTGCTCCATGTTATCTTCAATCAGGAAAAATTGAATTCATTAATGGAAGATACATATTGGAGAAAATTATTGTTGTCGAGAGGAATGAAATGGGCTTGGTGTTTTAATCAACTAGCCATGTTCATAAAAATATATTTTGAGAAATCTTATGACTGGATTGAATGGCCTCTTATTATTTCTATACTCAAATCTTTGGGCTTTAGCCTCAATTTTATTTAGAAATTTCAAATGAAATTTTTCAATGCCTCTCCTCACACCACCATTAATGGAAAGATCTCGATCAATTCATCATGTTCATATCTATCTACCACCCCTACCTTATCGGTTTTGGAAGGCGGAGTTTTTGGCTATTTATTAGCTAACGATCAATTTCAAGGTCTAGTTCAAGGTATCTTTGTCCCTTATGATGATTTCACATAACTTCTTAATGGAAATTTTGTTTATGATTCCTTTCTCACTTTGATTGAGGATTAAAAATATCTCTAATGTGATGAGTTTTTTGATGTATTTTCCTTGCTTTTGGATCTTGATATAGTGGGGCAAAAGTAATGCTTCAGAAATACTTACCCCCCACCTCGGTGGCTAGGGAATTATGACTGGAAATGGATACAACATGGAGAAATCTTCAAATTCTTAGGCATTCCCTTTTATTTTTAGGAAACCCCTCTAAAAATCTAGGAATATGTGGTGAATCATGTGTCGAAAGCTAGAATATTGGCTTACTAAGCCACTTTTTTAGTTGGTGAATTTCAAATTTGTTCCAAAGTGCTAGAAGGTACCCATGTATAGTACTCCACGTGTTGGGTTCCTGATGATCCCTCCTAATTCCTATGTAAACCATTATTTTTTCATGTCATAATTTTTCACTAAGTATGATATTATCAATTTATAATTAATACTTTAGTACATGTTGAAATCAATTTTTGTGCATAACCTTGTTATTTTCATCTTGTGTGTGCTTATTCAAAATGTGTTAAATGTATATTTATGTGTAATTAACAATGTGTTTGAAGAGAATATCTTAAGCCATCACGGGACTCAACTATAGGCCAACATATAACTTTTTCATGGACTAGCACATGACTCATTCGTGCATTAGCGCAGGACTCATTGTGGAGTGCAAGACTCACCCAAGCACTAATGTAGGACTCGCTTGGAATGAAGAACTCACACAAAGAAGCAAAATGAATTAGATGGAAATATGGCAAGCGATGTATCGAACGAGATGAGTTGATATGATGAGAGGGGAATAAAATTTTGGCTACCATCTCATCCATTAGGCGCTTATTTGGATCATGCAAGCTCGAATTAACACCTAATTGATTGAAGATGTGGAGCAGATAAACAGAACAACTCATAGACTTATAATCATCATGATTATAGGAATCTAATGCATGATCTTTTGACATCTTCTAGTGTTGATTAATCATCTCAACTAAGAGTCAATTAAGGACCTCATTTGTAGTTAACAAGATGAATCTGATTTAAATGTGGCATGCACTAGTTCTTCTACAATTGTAACTCCTCAAACAATTATTTGTTGTCATAAATATCTCTTAGTTAAGTAGTTTTAATTAATTGCAAATAATTAGTCCTCTTCTAGAGTGACTAAGACTGCTCTAGATATAAAAGAGCATTTTTAGTAGGATTAAAAATCTATTTAGTTGATTATTGTAAAATAAATTATTTTATTCAATAAAGTACTTGATTCAGGGATAACTCAAACTATGTGATTTACAATCTTAAATAAGATCGGTGAGAAGCGAAAGGGCCACTCCTCCCAACCTGAAAGAACCATTTCTTGTTTATCTCATCTCTATTATTTAGCATTTATTTAAATTACCAAAATTTAATTGCTTTCAATATTTTCAATTTTGAGTTCAGTAATCTTCTATTTTATCAATAGACTTCATTTCTTAATAACATTTAGTATAGTATTTGATTAAGTTTGTTAAGCATGATTTCAACCATTTCCTTTGATGCAAATATCCATGGACACCACCCTAGACTAACAATTATGAGATAACTAAAGTGTAAGTATCAATGACGCTCGTCACTTTTTGGTGCCGTTTTCGGGGAATCTTAAGGTGTTAGAAAATATTAAGGTACTAAATCCAATACTTCCTGATAGCTTGGTAAGTTTCCATTCAAAATATATTTTCCATAACTCTTTCATTTGAAATAAAATACCTTGTAGTGACAACAAGACTCTTTTTGTGCTTTAGAGTATGTGGAACACAAGAAATTAGTAGGCACTTGTAGTTAGGAAATTGTTCTTAGTATGATAGGATTTTATGTTTAGACCTAGAGACCGTAGAGGTAGATTTATTAGAGTCAATTTACAAACCCCCTCAAAACCAACCTGTGGAGCAACTTGTTCAACAAGGAAGGATGGTTGATGGAGTGGAAAACCCCAATGGTGTAAATAATGACAACCCTCCACTTGGAAGGACATTTACCTATCCCATAGAATTGGATCCTAATGACCAAGCCCCCATGAAGAATATATCTCCTTTAATTATACCAACCTTTAGGGGACTAGTCTCATAAGATCTGACCAATTCCTATTTGAGTTCAAATTCCTATGACTACACCTTAGACACTCATAAATTAAAGTTATTTCCTTCAACTTTGAAGGATGCAGCCATGAGGTGGTTCATGGGCCTAACCCCAATTCCATTCATAGTTGGTAGGAGATGGAAACAATATTCTTAGATAAATACCAAGATTATTGCGAGGTCGGGGACGAGAAAGAAAGAACTCTTTAGGATGCACAAAAGGAGGATGAGAGTGTTGAGGACTATCTTGATCGGTTCCTCTTTCTTCACAAGAGGTGTGGCACTGGTCTTGATATTACTCTTCTTAAAACTCTATTCCTTAAGGGATTGGATGAGGATACACAAGAATCCTTTAATATTATGGGATAATGATGTATGAATAAATTAGATTTCAGGTGACATAATTGATCTTTGTAGGAACTTCTCATGAACTCGCCCAAACATTCGAAAACAAAAAGACAAAATCTCTAATGGTGACTTCTCCAAATTAATAGAATAAATTGCAAATCTAAGGACATGCCTCGTAGTTCAGCTTAATACAATTGTGGATAGGGAGAAAGCTAGGAACACATATCCATTGTTCATATATTGTCTAATATGTAGGGACAAACATGGGCTTAAGGATTGTACCTTAGATAAAATAGATGTTTGCCTTGCGTGATCTAAAGCATGCCATAGACCAATATGGATTGTTTCCCTTGCTAAGGATTCATTTAAATCATAATACACAAAATGAAGCTGAGTTGAATTATGTGGCTCAGAGGAAAGGAATGTATTTTCAATCAAATCAGAACCAGTCTTATGCACCAAAAACATAATGGGTTCCAAATCAGTGGAGCACAACATGGTCATACCCCCATCCTTGGGCTCAACAATTCCCACACAGTGGAATGCACCACCGAATTATTATCAACAACCTTGGACTCAAACCCAAACATTCCACCATTCCAACAATTTAATCCTCAATTCTAACAACTAGTGGAATGCACCCCAAGGATTGGGTCAGCAATATTATAACCAAAGAAGACCCCAGGGACAACAAGCCTTGTTGACTAGGCCTACAACTACTAACCCATCTGAAAAACACCCTTGACCACAAATTCTAGCTCAAACTATGGCAAACCCAAAGAATATGAGGCATGATCTCCTAGCTCAAATCGATTCTTCAGGAGATATTAGTCTCAGGCCTACTCTTTGTAGCTTTTGGAAAAGTGTAAGGAAAATATTGTAGCTTGTGTATTAGACTTCCAAGATTATATAATCCAAAAATTTAATGTCAATTTTCTTGCTTTTCAGCTTAGGTATCGACTACTTCCAGGTATGGAAAAAGAAGGAATTCATCTCCCCAACTAACCTCCATTGGCCATTAAAAGGGCCAAGGACATCTACAAAATTATGTTAGAAATGTAGGAGAAATGGATAGGCATGAGATATAGACCTCCATTGATAATAACACATGTGCCATAATGGAACAATAACCATGATTAGTCCTGAAGAAAGCTACAAAACATGGAGAGATACGATAGTAAAATTCTTTGGGTTTTGTGACATAAAGCAAGATGAGACATGGCGTACTTTTTCCAATGAATATAATTGCACAAGAATTGTTGAGAACTTGAACAGATAGCAAGAGGACCTACTAAACCTTAAGTGTGGGGGAGTGATGAGCCCTCCTAATTCCTATGTAAACCCATGTTTTTCATGTCATCATTTTACACTAAGTATGATATTATCATTTTGTAATTAATACTTTAGTACATGTTGAAAGGAAGTTTTGTGCATAACCTTGTTATTTTCATCTTGTGTATGCTTCTTCAAAATGAGTTAAATGTAATTTTATGTGTAATTAACAATGTGTTCAAAGAGCATATCTTAATCCATCACAATTCAACTATAGGCCAATGCAGGACTCACTTTAGAGTGTAAGACTCGCTTTAGAGTGTAGGACTCGCCCATGCATTAGTGCAGGTTTTATTGTGGAGCGCATGACTCGCCTGAGCACTAATGCAACTCACTCAAAGGAGGAAAATGACTCAGATGCCAAGATGGCAAGATGATTTAGCCAACACACAAGTTGATACAATGAGAGGGGTATGAAATGTGGGCTACCATCTCATCCATCAAGAGGCTTATGTAGATCATGCAAGCTCAACTTAACACCCAGTTGATTGAATACGTGGAGAAAATGAATAAAAATCATAGAATTATAATCATCATGATTATAGGAATCTAATGCATGATATTTTGACATCTTCTAGCATTGATTAATCATCTCAACTGAGATTCAATTAAGGACCTCATATGTAGTTAACAAGATGAATCTGATTTAAATGTGGCATGCACTAGTTCTTCCACAATTGTAACTCCTCAAATAATTAGTTGTTGTCATAGATATCTCATAGTTAAATAATCGAGTCCTCTTCAGAGTGACTAAGGCGCTCTTGATATAAAAGAGAATTTGTAGTAGGATTAAAAAGTTAGTTCGTTGATTTTTGTAAAAGAAATTCTTCTATTCAATAAAGTACTTGATTCAGGGATAACTCGACCTGTGTGATTTACAATCTTAAACCGGATCAATGGGAAGGAGCAAGGGCCACTCCTCCCCAACATGAAGGGAGCATTTCTTGTTTATCTCATCTATGTTATTTAGCATTTATTTAAATTACAAGAATTTAATTGCTTTCAGTATTTTCAATTCTGAGTTCAAGTAATCCTCTGTTTTATCAATAGACTTCATTTCTTAATAGCATTTAGCATAGTATTTGATTAAGTTTGTTAGTGAATAAGTATTGAGCATGATTTCAACTGTTTCCTTTGTTGCAAATAGCCATGGACATCGCCTGGATTGATAATTATGAGATAAATAAAGTGTGAGTATCAACGACGCTCGTCGATTCCTTATCGAAGTTGGTGAAAAATCTTGAAAATATTCTCCAAAATTTGTTATATAAGGCAAAGCCCACCACTAGCAAAATCTTTCGAGAGATTTCTTTGGGATAATTGGTGTCTTCTCAAAGAAATTTGGAGGTATGGGGCTTATTGACATCCATCGACATGGTTCTTCCATGTGTGCTAAGTGGATTATGCCGAGCCATTAAAGGGAAAGAAGATTGGAAAAATTGTATACATCACTACATTGTTGAAGGTTCAATCTATGGGTGTTCTACTTGGAAAGGATTACGATTTTCTAACATTCTCACTCTCCTAGTTTACGGTTACAAATTTTGGCTTGTTTTTTATCGAAAACATTTGGAAATCCTGGGAAACAATAAAGCCTTGGCTCTTGTGGAATGGGAATGGATTCTATGATGATCTCTCTTTCAACCATCATTCTATATGGTTGTCTCTCATCATTCGTTTCCAAAATCGTTGTCTTATATAGGTGCCTTAGATCCCCATGCTCAAGATTTATAGAGGTGGATTTTCATTGTGTAAGACCTTTTACAAACAAACACAATTTTGGTTACCATGGAATGTTATCAAAACCAATTTCAGTCTAGCTCAATGGGATAAAGAATCCATTGATGAAATCCTACTTGTTGTGCCCACACACATGATACATAAAGTTTTTGTAGCCTCTTCCTAGCCTTGGTGGAAAGATTGGAAATGGTATGTTGATATTCCATTCCAAAATTATGATTAATGAGATAATATCGGTGGCTATCTCCCCACCTCCCCATGGTGGCTAAGCTTAATTCCAGATGGGGAATTAGATCCACCACCTCGGCATGGAGTTGAAGATTCCACACTATCTGGGTGGCTTGTTTGGAGCCCAAAATTGTTCACTTTGCTTGGAGTATCTTGCACTATGGCCTACCTATTGGGAAATAGTTAGTCCAAATTAGATTGGTCAGCTTGACCTACCCATTTTGTGGACATTTGGAAACTATATTGCACCTATTCTAGGTTTTTCACAAGGCCCAAAATGCTTGGAATTAGATTCATAATTTTTTCTAACCCTCCTGGATTAAGAAATTTCCATGGAAACACATTCTTCTTAGGGAGAATCCTAGGATGCCACAAATTTACTCCCAAATCTAACATATTTTAAGATTGGAGATTTTGTTTTGGATATGGAAAAAAGAAATGCTTTTCTCTTTGTTAATTCTACAATGGATCAACATTTCTCTTTATATAACAAGTTCATGGTTATATCTAAAGTGTTATTGTAAATTCAAGTGCAAGTGAACAATTTTCTCTCGAGGTCGAGCACCTCCAAACTCTTTTTTGACATTAGGGTGATGCCCCATGTAATGTTGCTCAGGTTTTTTCGACCCCGACTCATCACTAGGGAAAATTTTAGTGGCGAATTTTCATTATTTCACGAATATTCTAGTTTTACAAATTGGTATTTGAAAATTTTTAGTAGTAGTATTGAGGACCTTTTCTCCTAAATGTTTGGGATGCAAGCTACTTTTCTAGTCTGTTTACCTACACGTTAAAATAAATTCCATAGTTATGAATGTATATCGACACTACCTTGAAACTCAAACTAGGCACAATCACCAACATATTTACCATATAAGACTCTCAATGCTTCAAGCCATATGTAGATATTCAATATAATAGATGTTCATCTCCATAAGAACCACACCACAAGTGTAATCGGTCATAGTTCATCTAAAGGTAAATCTCGCAGTTCGGCTAGATGTTTTGCGGTGCGACGTGAAGAGGTCGAACTACAACAACCAAATCGAGAATAGGGAAGCTTCAAATTCAGAGATAAAAACTCAAGTAATCTTATTCTCTTATTTTTCCATTAAATTAGATGCCCTTTAGGATCTTACCACAACATAGAACTTTCCGTAAAAACACGAAGTCATTTCGACTCTTGGATAAAAAGTTATGGCCTCCGCAAGCTAGGTCACCAAATCCGTGAGTGCAAAGCGAATGTCTGCCCGCAATGTAGACGTATGTCCGTAGTGTAGACAAATCCATCTACAAACACCCAATTGCATATACAAACAAGCATCTAATTGATAGATGTCTCTGACATAACACCATGCATATGACCGATTGTATATACAGACAAACATCGTGCAAATGACTCGACTACATATACAAACTTACATCGTACTGATTTCTATCTCGTATCACCCTTTCTCCCCATCGTAACTTTGGTTCGAGAATTTAATTCACCTACAACACTATATAGATATTTCTCTTATTCACCATTAATATGAAACCCATTTTTAAATTCACCAAAAAAATCCAAGTTGGATTTTGGTAAGGGGTCTTAAAAATTTCCATGCTCGTCATTCTCGCCTCATGGCCACGATGGTGACCAATAGTGGGAGGTTACTACGAAGCCACTCTCGGTACTATTCTCACAACCATGTTGATGTAGCCTAGAATTTAGTAATACAAGCCCAATAAGACCCTAGATGCGTTGGCACATCACTCAACCTAGATTGAGCACTCACCGAAACACGCAAAGGTACCAGGTCCCTCTTTAGGGTTGTTATTACATGATGTTAGCATGATGAAGACTTTAATCATTCAGATCTATAGCTACTATACTCTTCAAGCAGTGCATAATCAGATCTAGATCTAGAAAATAACAAACTTAACGAGATAACCATAATGCAGTCAAGCATGCAATATTGAACTGTAACCATGATAACACCTTGATTCAGTCCATAATCCCCATTATATTAAATGCAGTAAATACACAGAAGCTTCATTACAATAACAATAGTATACGCTCATGCGCGTAACAGATTTAGCAGCATAATCTCACTATATCTCCATGTATGCATATATATCTCTACTACACATTTTACTACATACTTATAAGGGTGGGGACTTTCCCTTCACCGCTTATCTAATCCCAAAATAGGTCGCATGCTATTATTAGCCACGTGCCGTTACAAAAATAGCCACACATGCAAGTGTGCTAATAATAGACTATTGTTAGTTAACTGACAGTAGTAGATCTATTTCTGGCTTGTGTCCATGCAAAGCGCTTCGTATCTGGTCCTCTAAAAATAGCCAAT
Organism: Taxus wallichiana var. yunnanensis; assembly: GCA_018340775.1. Lineage (NCBI taxonomy): Eukaryota > Viridiplantae > Streptophyta > Pinopsida > Cupressales > Taxaceae > Taxus > Taxus wallichiana. The sequence goes on from CM031243.1 coordinate 484,088,260, forward strand.
GCGTGATGTGAGTCTCAATCAGTTTGAGTGCTCTGCACGTTATCTCCAAAAATAGATCCTTGTCGTGAAAACGGCTAAGTCCCAAACATGTTTCTATTCTTCGCACGCGATCCTTTCCGATACTTCCACACCTTTGAATGCGCTTTGCTTTCCCACATGAACCTTCTATATTTTCTTCACTAAGTGCAGTCCGATCGATCAACACATGCTCATATATCCCGCGTTGGTCGCCTACCGTGGGGCGTAATGCCACCTCCACCACCACAAACATGGGGATGGTGCTTCGGCGTTACAATGGGTGCCCACTACCTTTTCTCATAATGGGTTGATCCTTCCACCACCCCCGTAAAAATTCCCGTGGATGGCCTTAGCCATTTTCTAACTCACGCGCAGGTGGAGCATGACACTAAAAAAGGAAAGCATGTTGGCTTTGATTCTAGTTGGATCCCTACCGATGCCGGGAAAAAGACCTTCCATTCCTTGGGTCATATGATCATGATCTTTCATTGGTTGGGTAGTAGTTTGTGGCGGCGGCTTAATTATTTGTTTCCTTTTTTATGTGATAAATATTTTTCCTAGACTCGGCCTAGTGTTGGTTGTTTTGCTCCTAGGCCCTTTCGTGACTGGTTTGGCGTGCTCCCATACCGCCTTTTTTATAGACTTATATCATAATACTTGTTTCTAATATATAAAAGAATTTCATTAAAAAAATGATTTTGTTCCATGAACCCTATTACTAAAGATGGAAATCATAACTTCACTCTTATGGATATGGGTCCTTAACCAAAAGACCCATCTAGAGTTTTAGCAAGGCACTCAATTTTCCTGTAAAACTTTTATTTGACCCAATAAGCCATACAACTTGCCCAATTTTTTTATCGTATCTACTATATAGATCTACACATTTGTATCTTGAATAAGATCCCCATTTCAAAATCCTTCAACGGATACACGCAAAAAACGGGCTAATTCGGCAGCTTTCTGTTCCATTTCACGCAGAGTCAAATTTTCTTCAGTACGAGTTAAAGGGATGTCTTGTTGACCCTTTATTTCCATATAAAGAACACGACGAGGGGAAATACCTTCTTGAACTTCCATTTTTATCGCCTGAATATCCTTCATAATAAATTGGATAAAAATACTTAGTAATGAAATATGATTCTCAAAAAACTTCAAAAACTTGTAGTTACCTAATGCAACTTGGTAATGAAAACTAGTGCTTAAAAAGCGTGATAAACTTCTAGTACCATGTGGATATGAGCTTAACCAAAGGACAAATCTAAACTTTCAGCGAGGTATCCAGTTTTCCTTGATGAAAATTGGTTGGTTCGAGTCTTGCAACTTATTAACAGATATCATAACTTCAAACTTGTAGATATGGGTACTTACGGGTACTTAATCAAAAGATAGGTTTCAGCAAGGCACCCAATTTTTATATTTCCTGTTGTGGACAAGTACTTTGGTCATTTTGGTCTACCAGTTTAGATAAATTGTGTTTGTCATCTTAGTTTTAGGACTGTGCTAAATAATCTATGAATGCTGATGCAATAATGAATTCTTCTATACTATTGCTTAGGATATCATTGTTCTTCCAAATATCACCAGATAACTGATACTGATGCAGAGCAACCTTATTTGGATTGAGAAATGACAAACCTGAATTTCAATCAAAATCATTGAAAACGACTAAGCAAATGCAATATTTCCAAGAGCTTGGAAGGCATTCCATGCATTAGTTCTTGATGCGAGTATACCTCTAATCCTACTCTTCCTAATGTCCCATGAGCATGGCCTTTTTTTGTGGCACACAGAACAAATCACTTTCTTATTTTCATAATGCTGGTGATTGTATAACTAATTATATGGCAAACTATATTATGCTGACTTTTTTATCACCGTTATCTTCCATCAAAAGGAAGAGGATAGAGAGTAGTTGATGTTATGTAATAGGAACAAATTAAACTACATCCCAATTTTGAAAAAAAAAAGGAAAAGATAAATGCATCACATTGAAAAATCCACAACAATTTTTAAGTCTGTGAAATCAAGAGATGATTTTGAAGTTACCCGTTGTCATGTAGATTCCTAAACAAGGGTAATTATTATTATTTAAATTTTTATATTGTCATATTGGTATAAAAGGGGTAGTAGTATAAAGGGATCTCCAATAGTGAAAGCGCTTGGGGGTAGTAAATCCTATAAATAAAGGCTAATATTTAAAATCCTTGATCACACGTGTTTTGGATATATTTGTCACTTAGTCATTTCAATTTAGAGTCTTAAGGCCTATACAACAATTCCGTAGCCTATGAAAAAATTGAGTCCTTAATATGTCTACCTTCTATGAACGTCCTCCCCTTTTCCAAGGGTCATATTTTCAAGTGAATAATTTGTTAAAGTTGGCTTAGGCACAATTTTAGAATCAACTTGAATTGGAAACTAACAAAGAGTCTCATAGATAAGTAATAGTCCTCAAAATTATTTCATCATCTAAACATTACATTGCTATTTGCAATCACTACTTACAAAGGACCTATATTTCCTAAATCTTCCAAGAGGAACCTTAATCAGGAAAGAGTAAAACTCTAAAGCATTCAGACACGTCTTATCTATAGGCAAGCTTAAGTATCAGGATCAAGCTTCATCCTCTACATGCTTTCAAAGTAAAACAAATTTTAAACCAACCATGAGAACCTGATGAGGCTAAGGTCACTGTCAACGTTGTTTCCAACACCAAATAACTCCAATGGAAACAACCTAAGTGTACATATACAAAGTTGACTATTGCTCTGCATCTTATATTACAACAAATTCTTGAGAGAAATCTTATTACGCTTCCTCCTCTGCTCAATTTGGATCCATCTTATCCTAAAAGTCAAAATTACAATGATAACTTTCGATGTGACTATCATCAATGTGTCGGACATTCTACAGATAGGTGTTTCAAACTTTGCAATATCATCCAAGATCTTATCAACTCGAGCTTCTAGAGCCTACGGCCTTTATACCAGTCAATGAAAATCATAAGTCACAATGTTCACACACCTTGGATGCATTCGGACTCAACTCTAACTAGAACAAACACATTCAACCCCATATCTATCTCACATCCACAAACTTGTCCACAACACATTTCCAAATTCTAATATTTCATGAATGTCTTGATGACTACATTTTTAACTCCTGCTTGACATCTAAACACATTGTTTCACTACTAGAATAATATATCAAGTTAGTTTATTCTATATATACCTTAATTATTGTTTTATTATTCATAGAATGTGAAATTTAATATAAAATGTCAATTTCACATCCACAACTTAATAATTTTTAAATTATTACTTTCATTATAAAACATCTATTAACATAATTATGAAAAAACAACAATACATTTATTAACTTAATGAAAAAACAACCATATTGTAAAACTATGTAAGAATAGGATTAACTATTTACAAAATATGGTAGCATGTGTTGGAATGTGTCGCCTACTTCTACGCAATCTTATTTAAGGGCGGTGGAGCCGAGGTTAGGATATTTGGACTGTTACTAGCAAAAGCATCCATAGGTGCTTGTGAGAGGCCGATAGGCATATAAATTGGGAGGGGAGAGTTGAAAGTGGAGAGACAAGGGAGAAGGAAGAATGTGGAAGGTCATTAGGTGTCCAATTGCAGTTACAAAGAAAGAAGATATTGCAACAATAAAGATATTTATTTGAAATAACATGGTTTTTTATTTTTTATAAAATAAAGGACTGACTACCAAAAAAATCAGTTACAAAGAAAGTTGTCTCTAAGAAGCCTATCAACAATTAGTTGATCAACTTGAGTTGTAAAAAGAGTAGCGACTCAAATTTAAAGTATAATTTGAAGTTTTATCGTTAAATGTAAGCATGTGCAATTTTAAGGAGATGCACATCTATATAAACACATGTTCTCGCATTAGAGAGGTTGCTAGAGGGCAAGCTTGATGTAGAGCTGGCTGAAAAGCCAGGTAATGAAGCTGAAGAGACAAGGACTAAAGGAAGACAAGTTCGGTGCAGACCTTAGAATAGCCAAAGGTTGCTATCAAGGATATTGGTCATGTAGAATAAGTTGACAGGTTAACAAATTCTAAGATCGGTCTAGAGTTTGTAAGAGAGAAGGTAGTGCAGATTAGCACTAGGAAATTGCGAGTTGAAACACGGTTGAGTGTGAATGCAAGTCTTGAAGATTGTATATTGAATCACGGTGGAGTGTTGTATGTAAGTCTAGTTACATAGTCTTTAAGAAGGTATATTATATTTATAAAATTGGTCTGAAGTCAATACAATTATTGAGATTTTCTGGTTGAAATTTTTACCAGAAAGGATTTAATGTCAATATTATTTTGCATGGTTTAACCATTTAAATCTCTACTATATTCTACTTCTCTGTTTAGTTTATTGCACCATGGTTTGCCCAAAATCCTCAATTGCATGGGCATGCATATAGTAAAACACTTAAATGTGTATATACCTTCAATATATTTGAACAAGCTACTTTAAACACACATTTTATTTGTTTTAAAATGAGTCTGCCTGATCTAAGTAATTTGATTGAAATTGCTTAAACTCTGTGAGAATTTTCTTGAAGATCTATTTTATCAATATTAAAACATTGGAAATTAGGGACAGCCTCTTAACAAAGGAGATGAAATTGCATCGAAGACACTGTTGGATAGTTCCCTCAATGCAGCATTACTATACATATTTTGCATTTATATTCTTTTCCGTCAGATTGGAAAAGCAATATGCTACTACAGCATTAATTTTCATCTCACCTCATAGTTGAAGAGGATTGAGAAAATACATATATTGCATAATATATTTTTATAAGATTCCAAAGCAGCAAAATGTGGCCTTGCATCAGTAGTTGGTCTTAAATGGAGTGTAATGCTGAAGAATGTCCACCACACCAGCTATGGAACCCACAAGTGCTGCCATTGTGATAACAAAGCAAATTATACAAAGTAGCTGCAGGACACTCCACTTGGGTGTCCACTGATTTATGTTTTTCTGAGCTATATGCATTTGTATCGGAAAATAGACAGTTAGCGGAAAGAAGGCCAATGCCCCCAACACTCCCATTATGGCATTGAAGAAGGGAAGGATCATGGACACCACTGTTGTAAAAACCACAAAGCAAGTCCTCCACACCAATCTGAACAAGTTGAGCTTCAACTGTCCAATGCCAGGAATGTTAAGTTGGTATTCATTTTGGATGAAACAACTCTTGATCCATGTGTTGGAGCTCCATTCTTCAACAAATGCATACAGAGGCTGGCAGAAAACCTGTAATAGGGCATAAAACAGTAAGAGTGATTAGTTCAATGAACCCTACTACTTGGTAATGGAAATCATAACTTTATTCTTGTGGATATGGTTCCTTGACCAAAAGACGCATCTGGGGTTTCAGCGAGGCACCCTTTAAAACTTTTGTTTGACTCAGTAAGCCTTACAACTTACCAACTTGGTACTGAAATCTGGTTCTCAAAAGCCTAAAAAACTTGTAGTTATTACAACTTGGTAATGAAAACTGGTGCTCAAAAAGCCTAATAAACTTATAGTATTATGTGGATATGGGTCCTTAACCAAAAGACCAATCTGAACTTTCAGCGAGGTACCCATTTTCCTTAATGAAATTTGGTTAGCTCTAGTCTTACAACTTGAAGAGATACCATAACTTCATACTCGTGGTCCTGTGGATATGCGTTCTTAGTCAAAAGATGGGTTTCAGCAAGGCACCCAATTTTCCTTGATGAAATTGGTTAGCTCAAGTCCTACAACTTGGTAATGAAAATCATAACTTCATACTTGTGATTTCAGCTAGGCATCCAACTTTGTTTAATGAATCTTGATTAGCTTGACGAGCACTATGAATCAGTAACTGGTACTTAACAAGCCTTAAAAACTTGTAGCAGTAAGGGATTTTGGGTATTTCAAAGATACCTGATAAGCTCCCACCAAGTGGATTACGATACAAATGTTGGCTATGTCAACCAGCCAGAAAGGATTGTAGAATCCGAAGCCTGTTAAAAGGTTGCCAGGTGCATTCTTACCAAATGCTGCATATCCAGCACATCCCACAGACATGTAGAAAAGAGTGGTCACTGAAACACCAATTGTAGATGCCTTTCTCATGGTTTTGTTCTCTGCTGGAGGAGACTTCACTGTGTCCTGCAATAAAAGGGCACTTTGAGAAACAGGATGATGAATTGATTGACATGAAATTGCTATAGGAATATACTTTTCATACTTCCTATTGTGGACAAGTACTTTGGTCGTTTTGATTTACCAGTTTAGATAAATTGTGTTTGTCATCTTAGTTTTAGGACTGTGCTAAAGAATCAATGAAGGCTGCTGCAATAATGAACTATTCTATACTGTTGCTTAGGATATCATTGTTCTTCCAGACATCACCAGATAACTGATACTAATGCAGAACAACCTTATTTGGATTGAGAAATGACAGACCTGAATTTCAATCAAAATCATTGAAAACGAGTAAGCAAATGCAATATTTCCAAGAGCTTGGAAGGCATTCCATGCATTAGTCCTTGATGTGAGTATACCTCCAATCCCTACTCCTCTTAAGGTCCCATGAGAATGGCCTTTTTCTGTGGCACACAGAACAGAACACTTTCTTATTTTCAGAATGCTGGTAATTGTATAACTAATTATATGGCAAACTATAGTATGTTGATGTATCTTATCAAGGACAAACTAAAGAGGTGTTAAAGAGAAACATCTGGATAAATCATAAAACATGCATGCTGATTTTTATCACCATTTCGGACCACATTCCATCCTCCATCACGAGGAAGAGGATAGTAAGTATGTTGATGTTATGTAACAAGAACAAATTAAACTACATCCCAATGTTGAAGAAAAAGAAAAGATAAATGCACCACATTGATATAGTTTGTTACAAATCCACAATGATTTTTAAGAGTGAAATCAGGAGATGATCTTGAAATCACCTGTTGCCATGCCAATTCCCAGACCAAGTCCAATGAATGAATAGGAAAGCGACATTATGGCTGCAACAATGGACAACCACCAAAGTTTGCTGAAACTAGGAATCTGTGAAAGCACCACTTGTGTTGCTCCAAAAATTACCATGTACAAATTATTTGAAATATGGCATGGTGAGTCTCTTCCTTCCTTATGAAAGCAGTCAGACCGCCCAATAGCCCTGTTGTATTATGGTTCATTGACCACAAAATGAGGCTACTTCAATATTAGAATTCAGAGCCCTGAAATTGTCTGGCTTTTAACTATAACATTTCTTGAATAGAAGATGATTGTACAAGGGGTATATACTATATACTTACACCATGCTAATAGAAGCAGTGATGGTGTATCCAATAGCTGTTCCCACAAGATTCATGTACTGTATAAGGCCACATACAAAGACCTTTCTTCCACCTAAGCAAAAATCTTGTTAGGACAAATTTATCCAGGTTTTTCTCTTACATAGTTTAAAACTATAAAAAAACTTGTCATGGGATGTCTTTCTTGTGGACTATCATTTCTCAAATCAAAATCAGAAACTACATTGAGCATTAAAGGAGTTCAAACTCATGGCCAACCACATTACAAGGTCCACTGTGGGTTTAGCTTAAATAGATTTGATTCCTGCTAAAATGCTGTACTTAGATATATGAACAGAATGTTGTTATTTCAAAGGACAGTTTTTAACCAACACCAAGCCCACGTCCATGTTCTCCAAGAACTCTGTCTTAATGTTTAATAATGAGAGACTTTTAAAGACATGGTTTCAGAATATAAGTTTAGAGTGGCTTTAGTATGATTTTGTGTTTTCTCCAGTTTATCTGTCTGGCACTGTCGATGGATCATCGAACCATGTAAGAACTAGAGTTTTATTGTGCATTCATTGCGTTGAGTTGCTCTTTTACTCTGCCCCTTGGGCAGTGAGTGTTAAATCCTTGCTATATTAATGGCGATCTCCATGGCACATGCATCAATTGATGCAGATTGTGTTGGTGGAGCTCTAGACAACCATGGCCCACAAGTGAACAAGGAAGTTTTTCCCAAGGGTATTTCTTGAGGTCATTGTTACCCTAATATTTTGGGTTGTGGTGTAATGGTTTCTGAGGAAATTGTTGAACAGGAAGATGCCAAGGGATTGCCCCTTGTTTTTATGGCAGACGGTTGTGGATACCTCCCAAAAACTCACATTGATCAACAAATAAACACCCATAAGCACTAAACACAGTCAAACCCATGTGTTTTTAAAGAAGTTTCATGTAGACAAAGACTTCTTTTAAGTTGCAGACACTGTGCTAAGCTATGCAGATTTCAGCCAAGCAATGCTAGGTGTCAGTTTTGGGACACAATTGCATTTTACAATGGAGAAAAATCTTTCGTTGGAGTCCAGAATACGAAAGTATGAACCACATTATTAAAACAAATCTAGTTTCTTCATTAGAGTTTTCTGTACAACTCCATAGTGCCTGAAATTACAGGCATTTTAGGTCTCTCTGCTGGACCCATCGGGGTTAGAAAAATTTGAAATCAGTTCCATATCTAGTATCTTATCTCAGATTTTAAGAACATGTCATATATTTTTATCTCCTATTCAAAATAGAATCTTGATTCTTATCTGGAAAACGTTATGGCGCAAACTGAATTCTTATTTCAAAGAATCTACAACAAAATCTAAATTCTCATTTCAAATTAGTAAACAAATCTACAATCCTCACTCACTGACATCAAATATTTCATTCATAAAAATTTTACTGATTAAAAATTTGAAGCCAGCTCTATCGTCTAGTATCTAATCTTAGATTATAAGAACAAGTCATATATTTTTATCTCATATTCAAAACAGAATCTTGATTCTTATGTGGAAAAATTATACCACAAAGTACAAACTGAACTCTTATTTTAAAGAATCCACAACAAAATCTGAATTCTCATCTCAAATTAGTAAACAAAATCTACTCCCTAACTATACTACACTGCCATTCAATATTTCATTCATGACTTTTCACTGATCATCTCCATTTCAAATAACCCAGCACCAAAAATTTGAAAAAGAACTTTGAATTTAAGATGAAAATAAAGATAAAACAAACCAAGAATGGCCCTGACTGCATCCATATAGGTGTAATTTCTTCTTCCGGTTACTGGATCAGGTGCACGGTAACAATCTGCAAGCAGAACTGATGTGTAATATGTTACAACGGAAAATCCTAATAGAACAAGGGGGCCTGCTATCCACCCCAGCTGAGCCATACTCCATGCCAACGACAGAACTCCAGACCCAATTACCGCCGTTATCACATGGCATGATGCAGTCCAGACATTACCTGAAAAAATCAAAACATTGAGAGGCAACACCTACAACAACTGTATGTATACACATTGAATATATGGCCATTTCTAAACAAGTGGATATATGGAACACTTGCAAATGGGTGTCTCAATACGGATCAAATGTTCAAGAATGGACATATACATTGAATATGCATCAATTTCTAAATGAATTGATATACGCACACAATACATATATCAAAAATATTTAATAAATGGGTATGTGCAAAATCAACATGTATCAACATTTTTAAAATTGGGTATATCTAGATTATACCATATACATCTTTTTGAAACAAATGAATGTATACACATTGAATATATACCCCTGTTAACTAATTACGTAAATGTGGACGTTTCAATATGTAACAAAGTTTATACAAATGCATACATAAGCATTGAGTATATCAATTTTAGAAGTGGATATATATTACCTGTGCGCTCAGGGTGGCCATCCTCGTCGGTGTCAAGAGAGGTGAACACTTCATCGAGTTGGCTTTCAATTTCCTTACCTTCAAACAATTTCTTATGCCCACTATCTCCCACAGAAGCTGTGTCCATATTTAACAGATGATGTTCCTCAACCTTGAATGTATAATGCAGTGTGTATATCTAAACTCTTTGATGCAGTGTGTATATCCAAACTCTTTGATGCAGTGTGTGTATCCAAATTCTCTGTTGGTGTGGGTCAGGCAAGGTTTATGAAGCCCAGGAACCAATCATTTTTTCCAACCTCCTCTTCCTTAATGGTGACTGTCTTACTTGGTAGATCACGTTGCCTTGAGCATGTTGTCATTGCCCTTCTTCCTTAATTACTCCTTCCCCTTAATTCAATCTCCAAACTTGTAACACATATATGTTACTTATATCCCTGGCCTCTGGTTCTGCCTCATTATCTCCTGTTGTTGAGCTGAGGGGCCAGCTGCAACAAAAACAAAGAGAAGTGTAATTCTTCAAGAAGAAATAAAGCAAGAAGAGCTTCACAGAAATTCAAGAATCACAGAGCTTATTAAAGAGTTGGATTGCCATTTTAAAAACTATGAACTGATCAAACTATTGCAGAAATGACATGAAGTTAATCCAACTACTGTTATTCCATTGTCCTAATCCAAAACAGAACCCAATCCAATGAATTGTTTAATTTTACTAAACCCAATTTAAAAAACGTGCACAGACTTAAATTATGCATGTTAGAACACAAAACAAATTGTCAATGGAGAGAGCACCGTCCCGACAGTTATTTTTTCATGCCCTTCAACCCAAATATCATTTCAACAGTACTAATCAAAAACACCCAAAACCTTCGAAAGACTGGAAGACTGAATTCAATCCTGTGAAATCTTGATTTTACCAAACCCATTTAATGTTTCAAAACATAAACATTTTTTCAATAAAGATGGCAATGCCACCAACCTAACTGGTTTTTTTCCATGGCCTTCAACCCAACCCCAATTCACACTTCTAATCCTAAACACCCAAAAGACGAAACCAAATCATATAGTTCACTAAACCCATTTTTTTAAAAGTACTTACATTCAAGGACTGAAATCATGCAGGTTTGAAATATAATGGGGAAGAACAACAAACCCCAAAAGCTTATATAAGAAAAAGCCACATTAAGATCATTACATGTATTTAATATTATCAACTGCATTGTCTTCTTGAGAAGTTTATATCCAACTGACCATGTGCATTATGAGGGTGGTCTCAGTTTTTTTATTGGGCACAGAGGTCACTGTCAAAAGGGTTGTGTTTCCCTAGATTTTCGAACTTCGAGAAATTCATTACTGTCATTTTTTTAACTTGGATTTTATCTTACAAGATAAACCAAGTGTGTAGGGTGTTCCAAATCCAGTGTGTTAACAAAAATAAAACAGAAAGATTATGAGAAGAAAAGTAAGACTGGATTGTAATAATTGGGACTGTGCATGGAAGGTGGTGTTCTTTGACAACTGTCAGTAAAACACACGTTTAAGATTCAGTGAGACTTAAAGAAGAAGATACTCTAATCTATGAATCTTCTTTAGTGTAGATTCTGAAACAATATTTATTGATAAAGAGGGTAGATTTTTTTTTGTTCTTTTTTAAAGAGATGCATCAAATTTTCATTTGAATATGGTCAAATGCATATAAGGTTTTGCTTAGGACCCACAGTTTTGATGAGTTTTAAGTTCAATGATATAAACTAGTCAAACACAATTAATTTTATTAGAAACAACACCCCCAAAACTTGGTAAACATGTATATATAGAGATGATTGTCTTTAAAAGCAACCAAATCTAATGTAACGTTTACATTAGGTTGGCTGGCATAACTCATGACACGTGGGTTTAGTTTTTGATTTGATGTTTTTTTTCAAGCTTAATCGGACGTTTACTAATAGTAGTTTAGTTCAGGGTGGCAGCCTGCCTACCATTATTTAGTTTAAATATATGAATTTAATGTGTGTAAGAGAATTGTGAAATAATAGTAATTTATAAGGGTATTATATATTTTAGAATTTTATTAATAAAGAATTTTTTTAATTGATGGTAAAGGAGGGTTAAGGGACCCTACCTCATACATTGCTAAAAGAGCTCCTTTAGGGGACAAGGACATACATCAACAACATCCCAAAAAAAGCTTGAGATTATATAAGAAAAACCATCAAAAAAGACGATAACTACCAAAAATAACATAATCATGAGAAAACAACAACAAACTCATTGCCACCAAACTAACGATATCACAAGCAAGTACCAATAGAAAAGGATAGCTAGAGACATCTTAACAACCATTGTTACCACTTTTCTCCTCCAGGTCTTTGAGTAATGTTGACCATTCCTTAGCAAGGTTAGCAATAGTAACACCAAGCTTGTCAAAGTCCATTTCCTTTTCCTCTCTTAACCTTTTCTTAGAAGGCTCCCCAACTCCACTATGTTTACGAATCTTAACCAGTTGAGCCATCACATGTAGGTGTTCAATAGTGGATTTGATGTGGAGGAGGCTCCACTTGCTGATATGGTTCAAAGTATCCTTCAATCTATCCACTTCCTTCTCCAATGCTACGCACCTACTTTGAAAAACATCCAAATTAGAGTGTTCATAATAGCAAACTGTCGATTTTGTCCCTCATAATGTGTCAATCCTTGAGCATAAAGTTAAGTATGTTTTTGTTCAAGTTAATATCGATCGATTTGCTCCATACCATGAGAATCCATGGCAACAACCTCCTTAGAACACGGCCATGTTCACCCTAAACTTGAAGAGAGAAGGGGCAACTTTCCTACCCTGATCCTTTAGCCGATGAAGACCTACAATAGCCTCATCAAAGGACCGAGGCTCAACTTCAGGGTATTCCGAGGCAAAGGAGACTAACTGAACCTGCTCATCACTACCATCTTCGGACTCTGAGGTAGCTTGAGAGGGAGAATCCTCGAATAAAGGACCTCTGTGAATGATAGTTATAATTTACAATTATTCATTTTTAATAACAAATTTCATTCATTGCAGTTATTTTATATTTGTGTAAATATAATATTAAAATCTCACAAAATTTAATAATCTAATCAAATTATTTAACATAAATATATAATTAGATTTTAATTGAAAAATCTCACAAATTTATTTATCTAATAAAATTATTTGTAAAAAGTTTCATATTAATAAATATTATGAGACATATTTTGGGGTCTAAGTGGATGGAGCAAATGACTTAGATTGTTCAAGTCTCGTGTTTGATTCTCAATTTAAATTGGCGAATGGGATTGGGTCCTTATATTTTATCCCAAAGTCATATGGGTGCTGGCCCTATGATTTAGAGTTAATTAAATGCCAAAAATTGAATGCTACTTAAAGTTGTTGGACTTACAATTCAATAACTATTAAAAACAATTAAATAACAAAAGTGATTTTTAAAACATTATAAACTCCCAATAAAATCAAAATATAATATTATGAGTTCACAAAATCACCCAACTCAAATTTTCCATCGAAGTTACAACATCTCTTCCTAAATACTCCTTAACGACCATGTTTGAAAAATTATTCTTACTCAAATTTTCACATGTATATTTTTCTTGAATCTCCCACATAAATTATATGTTATGGGGCTTTTCCTTCGTAGGACTCTCTTACATACTCTTCCTCTCAATACTTACAATTTTTAAAATAAATGGGATTGCCAACATTATTTAGGTCTTGAATTGTTTTCAATCTTAAAACCAAAGATAATAAAGCTTGTCCTCCATGCAAAGAGTCGACACATTCAACACGTCAATGTTAAGCCATCATTTACTTACATCACCACACATAAATGTACTAAACAACCAATGCGTTCAACATTGATCGACTAAAGGTGCCAACTATATAAAGTTTGCAGATATTTTTACTACACTTAACACCTTGAAAACAACCTTCAAGTCATATATGTGTTATTAATTAATGTTTCATAAGTATGCATCCTTGTTTTTAGGGTCATCTTAGACATCCGTTACATTTTAAAGATGGACCACTTCAATGCATCTTTGTTTTTACATTTTTATGCCTTTGCGATCACTACTACATTTTCACTTTAATTCAGGTTTAAGATGAGCTTCTAAGTGATACTTATGACATATTTAAGGCAAGACATTTGTATTGAATGTTTGCTTCATTTTTAACTAAAGGGGACAAAACTAAAATAGAAGGGGTCAAAAAGTTAAATAGAGGAAAAGATATAGGGCAGTGGGAACTTGCAAATGCAACATTTGAAAAACTTTCGTCTCTAATATGTTGAATATATACTCCTATTCTAAAGTTATTATTGTGGCACATATTAGGAGTATGCTCATTTTTATGCATTCAATAAACTAGTTTAAATTCGTCATGAGAATACATGGGATGCACGTGGAGTTTAAATTTATTCTATAAATGTGTTCAATATTGTTTTTCGTTGTTGTATTTGATTAAAAAAATCTAAGCCTTTTTCAAAAACGTTACTTAGTGTGTATCTTGTAAACATTGAAATCTATTATCTCACATATCTTTTGGCATGGCATACGCATACTACATGTGGTATCATGAAAGATGTGATTTGATTGATTTTTTTTCTAAGTAATGGTTCTATAATTATTTAGATTTTCATATAACATTTATATGACTTGTAGGGTGATCTATTAGTGAGCATGCACATGCATGTACGAATGAATGACATTAGAGATGTGGATATGATTGGAAGATGGGTGCATGAGAGGGTGTATCGATGTGTCAAGAAATCAAATGTTGGATAACATTATGAACAACCAATGACCATGGTTTGTATCTTCGGAATTTCTAAAGATGAATTGGAGTCGATAAAATTCCATGAGGCTGCCAAGAACGATGTCATTTAAAGAGACAAAAAATTGTCTTTTAATTGGTCAAGCATCCAATTAAATTTCATGGAAATGTAATCTTGAAAATAGTTCAAGATATGTAAAAGAGATTACAAGTGATTTTGTGTAGTATTAATGTTTTATAGTGCCTCCATCACCAAATTTCTATCTATATAATAATGTAAGTTTCATATTAGTTGTGGATGGTATTAACCGATTAAGCTAAAAGTGAATTTTATGCCTAATCGATTATTATTGAGTTGTAAATAAATATAGCAATGAAGTACAAAATCAACCCAAGCAAACTAAGCCAAAATATATAAAACCCTAAGTGCAAAGAAGAGGTAAAATGACTTAGTTGTTTTGCGAGAAATCTCGAGGTGTACAAAACTAGAGAATTGGAAAATACGGGCAGACCATCACATCGAAGCTCGAGAAAAATGCAGATTTTGGAAGAATAAGATGGACCGGGGTGCTAGAGAGGGACAGAGGCGCTGCGGGTGCCCTGGGCTTGTTTCTGACACATGGGTCTACGGAAATGCTCAAGAAACCTCCTCTGAGTGGTCGCGATGTATTCATTTTTGTTCACCTTTAGTTGTTATAAGGTCACACGGTGATCGTCAAAGTCATTGGAAACCTGCAATGAAACAATGACTTGCAAAACCCTTAAATAGACATCAAATCCTAAAAACAAAAGATGCGAGAATAAGGGTGGGACTATCATCAATTGTCACAATGGTGAAATTACGATCGAGCGGTGTACTTCATCTAAGATCCAGTGTAATTTTGTGTGTGTGTGTGGAATTGCTCCCTATGTGACTCTTGTGCATGTCACATTGATAAGTAACAAGTAGCTAAATGTAAAGAAATGTAATAGATGTTTGCATGGAATAGAATGAACTTACCTCCTATGAAATGTATGTAGAATAACCAGCCCTTGTGTCCCTTGGATGGTGCTAGATGGATGCAATGGATCTCTTAGATGCTTGATGGATGCAACCTTATGTGGTGATAGCTAATGTTTAGTGCTTGATCCTTTATTATGATCACATAACTTTATATTTATATGATTCTCTTACTTGAATTTCGTAAATAACCCCGAAAAGTTTGACTACCAAAAATATAAGATGCTCAAATGACTAGAAAGGACCCAAAAAGTGTGAACAAAGTATATTGAGGTCAGGGGTGCCCAGAGGGGACGAGGGCACTGGCGCTGGCATCCTAGCTGGGCGTTGGTGTCTAAGATGATAAATGTCAAAGTATAAAGAGGTAGATTGAGAAAGTAAGGGTGTAAGACCAAAAGTGGCAATAGAAAGCAAAGAAAGGTGGCCAAAGACATGGGTTAATTAGTACTTTTCTTACTTAGGAATCATATGAATAGTAGTATGTAATCAGGACTAAATAGTTACCCAAAGTGCGTGATTTTGTGTCTACATTTGCCCCCACTTTATGTTGGTGAGCGGAAATCTCGAGTAACATAAAGTAGATAGATATGTGTACTTGATAACCATGTAGATCGATGTGAGGAGAGTGCTAGGAACATGACAAAGCGAGGAATGATAAAAAAATGTGAATCATGGATGTTAAGGAGGAGAAAGTGCAAAAAGTGGTGATGAAAATGAACCTAGGGCAGAAATGCATGTGTAGATGTCATGATGTGCATGTTATTGATGTTGATGTTGTTGTTGATGTTGTGAATGATGTTGACTAATGCTTCCCATACGGAAGGACTGCAAAAGAGAAGAATGAACAAGTAGTCAAATATGCATGTATATGATGGAAAACGTGTAAAAAGTATGTAAAATGAAAAATATGAAAAAGGAACATGTGCACCTAATCCGTGATGAGGAAAGAGTGTAGAAAGGATCTGTAGATGTTGTAGAAGACCGAGTTTTTGGGTGATCTCACGCCAGTTGCGTCGGTCGCGAGTTTTTGGGGCGATCTCATGCCAATGATATGGAAGAAGTGTAGGGAGAAAAGTCCGGTATTATCCTCCAACCTTTAACTTCTTCACGCAATGTAGGACACTAATACAGATGGTGTGAAAAATTTGATCCAATGCAAAAGTGCTAAGGATTGTATGCCCTGTAAAATCCGTTGTGTGTGGAATTTTATAGACTATGTTGAACTACCAAAACGTTGTGTAATTGCCCCCTGGTTATAGGTGTCTAGGAAGGGCCATGTTGTGCTAAGGACCCAAGTCTAATTCTGAGCCCTGAAACTGAAAATTGTGTTGTATTGGTATTGTGCTATGTTGTGTAATGATTGTAGATTGTTGTATGGGGTGACTGATTCACCCAAATGATGCCCCCTTCATTTGGGGTGCATGCAACGTCACTAAAGGAGTATGCGGACCAAAAGGAGGACCAATTTTGTGGTGAAATGGTGCCTGTGCCCTGTAGGGGAAGGGAATGTGCTTGGTAGAAACCAAGGTACACGCAAAAAAAAGTGGCTAGGAGACAAGTGTTATTACAAGCAAAGACAAACACGCATGTAGAAGAAAAAATGTAAGTTAAGCATACAATGTGTAAGCTAAGACGCAAGAAGACAATATAGACCGCAAAAATTGGGTTTGCAAACATGGGACATCACTCACGATGTCGCAAGACACGCAAGGCCAACTAGGTCAAAAGCATACAAGTGTGTGCACAAGACAAATGTCAAATCCCCATACAATGGCATATAATGACAAACAAAGGATGTATAATAAAGCAAATGTAATAGATGACCATGGTGGCAAATAGACTTGTAAAGAAAATGTTGCACATAAAGCACCCGTTAATGTGTTAGAAAGATAAAAATTGTTTCAAAGCATGTATAATATGATAAAGTAATGTGCTATGAAAAAAAATGAAACAATACACTTGTAGTGTATGAAAGTGGATGCCCCAAGAGCCATTGTGGGACTGGTAATAGGTATTGCGCCAAACATCCATGATGCATGTAATAGATCTATATAATCTGCGATCACAACTAGAAAGGAAAGTGAACATGCATGTGTGTATGATAAAGATAATGACATACAATATATATATCTAGCATGTGTAATAAAGTGAACATGTAAAAGCATATAAGTAAATAAGATTAAATGCAACAAAAATATGAGTATGTTATGGTGAGACAGCATGGAATGCAGTGTGAATGATAGGAGTCGTGTGCCCCCCGAGTGTATGTGTATGTATGAGATGAGGTTCATTTATATATGCCACAACAATAAAAACGAAGCGTAAACAAGAGTGCTTCATCAAGAAATGGGTCAAATGTTTGTATAAAAATATCTTATCATGAAAAAGTAAAGTGTATAGGGTAAGCATGTGAGTGAATGAGTGAGTGATTAAACACATGAGTGTGTTGAGTTCCATTTGAGATGTATACCCTCAACATTCGAGTATGGACCGTGGAAATAGAGTGTGTCATAGGGTAATGACCATAGTATGTATAAGTAGATGTTAGAGAGATGTAGTGTGAAAAACATGTTTAGTGGATGATGCACAAAGTGTATAGTAGATGTGGCGAGAGAAGATGTCCTAAGTGTATGACGTGCGTGACGTGCGTGAAGTATGTAGTATGTAAATTCAAATGTATGATGTGCAGTGTGTGAGGTTCATGTGTATAGTATGCCCTTAATAGTCAAGTGTGAACCATAGCACAAGAGTGTCATCAGGAAATGACGATACTAGTGTATATTGTGTGTAAAGATCTAGGTGTGATGTGATGAGAGTATAAGACACGTGTTGATGCTAGAGGGGGAGAGAATAAGTGTGATGGCCCCCAAGCATGTGATGGTGAGTGCACTATCGATAAAAGTGAAAGATGAAGGCCCTCCACCCGATGTTGGTGGAGATGAAGGTGTGTGAACATGCTCAAATCTTAGTGGTGGTGTATGAGATAGACATTTTGTAGGTGAATGAAGCCTATATACATGTGATCGATGAGAATACGGTGGGCACCTTTGTGTGACAAAATGTGGAGGTGATGGAGACATATGTGAAGCAGAACGTGGAGGGGATGAACAACTATGTGAAGTAGAGCGTGGAGGTGATGAACACCTATGTGAAGTAAAACACGGAGGTGATGAACACCTATGTGAAGTAGAGCACGGAGGTGATGGACACCTATGTGGAGTGAAATGAGGTGGTGAAGTATGCCTAGATATAGGATCTATTCTTGTGATGGACCTAGATTGATGTATTGGACTAACAGAGCGATGATACCATACGGGTCATGTGTGAATAGGCAAGCTAGGAGCAGATTGTGCTTTAGGTTTGATACCGCGGGGAACTAGATGAACTAGGTGATGTAATGGAAACCTTAAGAGGAGGTGCGACCATGGAGTGGATGGAGGCACACCATTGATAGAGATGACTTGATTGTTGTGAATGAACTTTAGACACAATTGATTCATGGAGATGATAGACTGAGACCTGTGAATCCAATTAAGACCTAAGAGCATGTCACACCCTTCGATTGTTTGTGCTACAAGGAAGGGCACAAGCATGGTGAGAGGACCGACAGTAACTTGAAGCTTGATGACCCCATATGAGTTATCCATTGGATATGAAATTTTTAGAGTGGATAGCCAATAGCAACAAGAAGTGGAACAAAACATGCGTTGATACGCCATGATGGATCAACTTTGGTGTTATTGATAGGGATGGATCCGATAGAAGTGCTAATGTGCAAGTGATCAAAGAGAATGCAGCATGATAATCATGATCAAAGAAAGAAATGATTGGTGGAGAAATGTTAGTATGAGAAACTAGGAAATCAAGAGCCCCGATGCAGGAAGAGGAACTACTGCGATATGTATGATTAGTGAGGAATCAACCACTTTCTTGTCATGTTTTAGAAGAATATTATTGAATATTTTGAGCTTATGATTTTCATTGACTATTACAAATGCCATAGGCTCTAGAAGCTCGATTTTGTTATCATCGATAAGATCTTGGATGATTTTGCAAAGTTTGAAACACCAATCTATAGAATGTATGACATATTGATGATAGTCACATTAAAAGTTATCATTGTAATTTGACTTTTGTAAGATGAGATGGATCCAAATTGAGCGGATGAGGAAGTGTTATAAGGTTTCTCTTAAGAATTTTTTGTAATATAAGATGCAGAGAAATAGCCAACTTTTTATATGTACACGTAGGTTGTTTCCATTGGAGTTATTTAGTGTTGGAAATAGTGTTGACAGTGACCTTAGACTCAGCAGGATTCGTGGTTGGTTTAAAATTTATTTTACTTTAAAAGCGTGTAGAGGATAAAGCTTGATCCCGATACTTAAGCTTGCCTATAGATAAGAGTTTAGTTTCACGTAGCTTGAGAGTGTGACATAATTGATCAAATGAGGGAGATGTCTCAAATAGGATGCTCTCCTGAAGAGGTGACGATAGAATTTTAATGAATAATTCTTGAAGATCGGAGTCTATAAGAACATTAAACATGTTAGCTAGGTTGTTTTTATATCATAAGACATAATATTCTAGATGTTCATTAGACCCTTGTTTAAGTTGTGAAAGTTGCGCATATGAGATCTTAGAGCCGATATTGATAGAAAAATGAGTAAGAAAAGCATTGGCTAGATGCATGAAAGATGTTACCAAGTGGACAGGTAGGTCATAGAACCAATGCATCGCATAATCATGGATACTGTGAGGAAATATCTTAGATAGAAAAGTTTGATCATTTGCAAAAAACTAGACAGGCCACATGGAATACTCGAATATGCTCTTGTGGATCGTCATGGCCTTTGAAGATTGGAAACTTAAATGAGTTAAAGTTTTTGGTAGCGGATATGTGGAAATGGTTGGCACAAAAGTATCATGAAGAAGTGAAGTGGATTCAAGAGATGGAGATACATGAGAAGTGGCGAGTTATAGCTGGCGAATTTGTGTCCACTGAGATCACGATATAAAGAAGCTAAATTAGGAGCATTGAAGAAGATCCGGGTTGTGCATTGGGAGTATTAGGTTGAATGATGGGAGCGATAGTGGTAGGAATGAAAACTAGAATATGAAGAGGTTGAGTGGAGGCCATGGGATTCGAAGAGTGAGTAACAGAGAAGTGTCTCCAAGCAACATCACGATTATTTTTAGTAGTAATCAAAGCATGCAGAATATGCGGAAGATGAGTGGGATTATTACACAAAGCTTTTCAAAAATCAATAAGTGTGTTTAATTTCTCTTGATCGACATTAGTATCCTCATCATATGACTTTTCACTATCAGATGTTTCTATTTCGTTAAGGGAACATTACAAGAGTTAGCAAAAGGATTTTTAGTTGTAGCCATTAATGTAGAGACTTCACCATTGATTTGGAAACCCTACTGAGAGGATGGAGGAAGCTCGAGATGTTCAAGAGACCTAAATCGACCACTACGAGTACTTGGGAATAAGAATAACACCCTAGAAAGAAGGTGGATTCAAGTGATGGGTTCACCAAAATGATTAAGCTAAAATTTAATTTTATGCCTAATCTAATTACTATTGTAGCATTAAATAAAACAAAGAATGAAGTACAAAAATTAACCTAAGCAAACTAAGCCAAAATATATAAAACCCTAAGTGCAAAGAAGAGGTAAAATGACTTAGCTAATTCATAGAAATCTCGGAGGTGTACAGAGCTAGAGAAATGGAAAATATGAAGCACTTGACCAGTTGCACGAAGCTCATAAAAATGTAGATCTAGAAAATAAGTTGGACTAGGGCGCCTCGAGAGGGATAAAGGCCCTGCGGGTTCCCTAGGCCTATTTCTAGGCACTTGGGTCTACGGAAATGCTTTGGAAACCTCCTCTCGAGTAGTCACAAGGTATTGGTTGTTGTTCACCTTTAGTATTTATAAGGTCTCGCAATCATTTCCGAAGTCGTTGAAACTGCAATGAAACAATCACCTGTAAAACCCTCAAATAGACATCAAATCCTAAAAAAGAAAGATGTGGAATGAGGGGTCAAACTGTTCTCAGTTGTCATAATGATGAACTTACGACCAAGCACTACACTAAATCTTAGACCCAATGTAGTTCTCTGTGTGTGTGGAATTGTGCCCTAGGTGGCTCTTGTGTGTGTTGCACTTGATAGCAAGCAAGTAGCTAGATGTAAATAAATGTAATATATGTGTGCGTGGAATAGAATGAACATTCCTCATATGAAGTGTATGTAGGATAATCAGCCCTTATATTCCTTAGATGGTGTTAGATGGATGCAATGGAGCTCTTAGATGCTTGATGGATGTAACCTTAGGTGGCGATAGCTAATGTTTAGTGCTTGGTCCTTTATTATGATCACATAGCTTTATATTTATATGATTCCCTTGCTTGAATTTCATAACCCTAAAAAGGCCGACTACCAAAAATATAAGATGCTCAAACAGATAGAAAGGACCCAAAAATGTGAACAAGTTATATTGAGGTTAGGGGCACCCAGAGGGAATTAGGGCACCTAGTGTTGGCGTCCTAGTTGGACACTAGTGTCCAGGATGATAAATTTCGAAGTATAAAGAGGCGGAATGAGCAAGTAAAGATGTAAGACCAAAAGTGGTAACATAAAGCAAAGAAAGGTGGCCAAAGGCATGGGTACTTAGGAATCATACGAATAGTAGTATGTAATAAGGACTAAATAGTTACCCAAAGTGTGTGATTTTGTGTCTACATTAACATTGGTGTTGTTAGATTATTATTAAAGCATTAGAAATGCGATTTTCCATTCAATCAACTATAGACTTACATAAATCACATGGCTCCCATGATAGAATGATATGGAATGATGGAAAATAATTATTGAGTGTTAAGTTTAAATTTTGGCTACATTTATCAACATTGTATGGATTTTCACTTAAATCTTTTATATACGTTATATATTTAGTTTATTTCAATTATTTTGAACTTTATGATCAATGGTCATGATTTATCACTTATGTGTTGTTAACTTATGCCAAATTTATTCGAGCACATTGACACATATCATATTTAGATTGAGATTGATTATATATAGGTCACCCACATAAACATTTGTAAGAAAATAACTTTTTCCATTATTGCTATTCTAGTGCTTATTACAATACTTCATAATTTAATTGTTGTGTGCGTGTGTGGTCATGCATGTGTGTGTGCATGCATGCATGCATGTGTGTGCGTGCATGCACATTCATGAATGTGTGTGTGTGTGTGTGTGTGTGTGTGTGTGTGTGTGTGTGTGTGTGTGTGTGTGTGTGTGTGTGTGTGTGTGTGTGTGTGTGTGTGTGTGTTGTGTGCTTATTCAATGCTTCATAAGTTTTCAAGTGGTGATTGATTTTTCACAGATCTTGGGACAAATATTACACAATCCTAAATTGTATTAGAGTAAAATTGAAATCATCAAAAATCATTCATTAGTTGTGATGATTTGACTTATTTGACCTATTTTTGGTTGTAGCCCTAATTTTGAAAATTTTGATATGATTTTAATGAAGTTGAGGAATCATGCAAGAGATATACTATCTAGTTTTCAGCCTTTTGTGACTTATATTGTTTGTATTGTTGTAATTTTAGGAATTCAAAAAAATATCTCCCAATGTTACAATTTTAAAATTTTATTGAATTTCTTACATTTTCATAAAGCTTAAGAAAATTTATGGTGGATCCATTCTTTGAAAAACACCTTTAACTCATATTTGTTATCAATTAATGTTTCATGAGTATGCATCCTTGTTTTTAGGGTAAATCTTAGACATCCATTACATTTTAGGGATGGAGCACTTTAATGCATCTTTTCTTTAACATTTTTATGCCTTTACGATCATTAATACATTTTTTACTTTAATTCAAGTTTAAGACGGATTCTAAGTCATACTTATGACACATTTAAGGAAAGACATTTGTATTGATTGTTTGCTTAATTTTTTAACTAAAGGGGGTAAATCTAAAATAGAAGGGAGGTAAAAAATTTAAACATAGGAAAAGATATAGGGCATTGGGAACTTGCAAATGCCACATTTGAAAAACTTTTGTCTAATATGTTGAATATATACACCCTATTCTAAAGCTCCTATTGTGGCACTTATTAAGAGTATGCTCATTTTTATGCATTGATGAACTAGTTTGAGTTCCTCATGAAAATACATAGGATGCACGTGGAGTCTAGATTTATTTTATAAATGTGTTCAATATTGTTTTTAAATGCGTTATATTTGATTAAAAATTTCTAAGGCCTTTTCAAAAATGTTATTTAATGTGTATCTTGTAAACATTGAAATCTATTATCCCACATATCTTTGTGTCGTTTTTACATACTACATGTGGCATCATGAAAGAGGTGATTTGATTGATGTTTTTTTCTAAGTAATGGTTCTATAATTCTTTAGATTTTCATATAATATTTATATGACTGTAGGGTGATCTATTAGTGAGCATGCATGACATACGAATGAATGACATTGGAGATGTGGATATTATTGGAATATGGGTGCATGAGAGGTCATGTGGATGTGTCGAGAAATCAAATCTTGGATAACATTATGAACAACCATGGTTTGTATCTTGGGAATTTCTAAAGGTAAATTGGGTAATGATAAAATTCCATGAGATGCTACAATGATGTCATTTCATGAGACCAAATTTCATCATTTAATAGGTCAAACACTTTTCAAACATCCAATTAAATTTCATGGAAATGTAATCTTGAAAATATTTTAAGATATGTAAAATATCTTATAGTGATTCTATGTAGTAAAAATGTTTTGTAGCACCTCCTTCACCAATCCTATCTATATGATAATGTAAGTTTGAGATTAGTTGTGGATGGTATTAACATTGGTGTTTATCTATTATTATTGAAGCCTTGGAAATGTAATTTTCTATTCAATTTACTATAGGCTTACATAAATCACATTGCTCCCATGATAGATCGATATGGGATGATGGAAAATAAGTATTGAGTGTTAAGATTAACTTTTGGCTACATTTATTAACATTTTATGGATTTTTACTTAACTCTCGATATACATTATATATTTAGTGTATTTCCACAATTTTGATCTTTACGATCAATGATCATGATTTATCACTTATGTGTTGTTAACTTCACTTAAATTTATTTAGGCACATCGACACGGATCATTTAGATTGAGATTGATTATATATAAGTCACCCACCTAAACATTTGTAAGGAATTAAGTTCTTTTCATTATTCCTATTCTATTACCCCATTCTGATACTTCATAATTTTGTGTGTGCATGTGTGTGTGCGTGTGTGTGTGCGTGTGTGTATGTGTGTGCGTGTGTGTGTGCGTGTGTGTGTGCATGTGTGTGTGTATTATTTCATTTTTAAAGTGGTGATTGATTTTGTCATGGATCTTATGACAAATATTTCCCAATCCTACATGGTATTAGAGTAAAATTGAAATCATCAAACATCATTCATTAGTTGTGAGGATTTGACTTATTTTGACCTAATGTTTGGTAAGAGCCTAATTTTTAAAATTCATATCTTGTAAGCCATTGCAAATTTTTATATGATTTCAATGAAGTTGAGGAATCATGCTAGAGATATACTATCTAATTTTCAGCCTTTTGTGATCTATATTAACTGCATTATTGTTATTTTAGGAATTCAAAAGAAACATATCCTAGTGCTATAATTTTCAAATTTTATTGAATTTCTTACATTTTTAGAAAGCTTACGAAAAATTATGGCGGGTCCATTCTTTGAATTTTTGTATTGAGGCCAACCTCATTTGAAAATTGGATAGTCATCTAGAAAGCCTTTTGTAATGTATTTTTCTACTTTCTCGATATATCATGGATTTTGTGATGAGGGCTAGTAAAGAACTTATTCACTTTGATATCAAATGTCGAATATTATTAGTGAGGATGATTAGTTGAGGTACAGTGAGGATGATAAAAACATATTGCGATGAACATAATCTTGTTGGAAACCTTCTTGTATAAACAACTATGGAATTATTATGACATGAGTCTTATATATTTTTAGGTGTATTTTTAAGAGAATGTTTCATAAGGATGGTGTGTCTCATATATCTCAAATTGTTGTTGGTTGTGGAGTGGTTGTGGAGTAGAAAGTGAGACCATATATCCTTGTAACACTTTGGTTTCCTCTCATTGCATTATGGATTTTGATTTTCTTCTTGAGGATGATTGTGTTGGTCAATCGATTTTGAGAAATATGTGGGTTTTCTTTATTTCACTTCCTATATATATTATTGGTGGTGAGGATGATGTTCACTCATACTTTACTCATGATGATCAACTTATTGATTGTGGGTGTTTCTTATTGCATGAAACCTTTGTTGGAGATGGTGGTATCTCGCATTATTTTATTCCTTTGGTTGGAGAGGACTCATAAGCCATTCATAATTCATCTTACAAAGATTCTTATTTATGTATTCATCTTTGTCTTCTCAATAGGGTATGTATAATGGAGTGTAAATTTTCTTTGTCATATTCATCAATTGATGGTGATGTTTATTACCTCATAGCTCCAATTTTTTCTTCACTTGTGTTATGGAGAACTTTGACGGTATTTGTGATGATTTTTTTATCGAGACTTTATTTCATTGTATGCTTCTTATTTGAAATAATGGTGGTCATAAGAATAGCAACACGTGTAAGATGAAATTTTGTGATGTGACACCTATTTTTGAGTGTCATTTTTTCATATGTGGTGGATTCTTCTTTCATTGAGTTTATAAATCTTATTGAGGGAGGCGATTCATATAATTATTCAATATTGTAGATTGTAGTCTCTTGTGGTAGAATATATGATTGATTATAATTTTTGTATTGGTTCCCTTTACGACACTTCCGATCATTCTTTTGTTGATGTGGGAAAGGATATTTTTAAGGTAACAATTATTCTTCAATGCAATTTTTCCTTTGATTTAGATCATTATAAATTTAATGACCATTCATGATAAAATGTAATGATGAGGTTATTTAAAATTTATATTATTAAATTGAGGGTAGATCATATTGTCACATTATTGAATATTTTATGGATTACAAATACACTTTGTTACATGGATCTACCTTTTATCCTTTTGTGAGTGTCGATAACTATTATGGGATTGTGATACTTGTTGTGATCCTATTACCCATATATGAGTGATATGGAGGATGGTGATTCTATATGTGAGGATACTCCCAATAAAACCACATTTAAGTTCCTTCTATTTGTGTGGAAAAAATGAGGATGAGAATCCTTTTTAGATGAAGAGGACATTGCACTAGATTCTTTCTTATGTATGAGTGCTTCTATGACTTATTCTATCAATATTGTGGTGAAATTTGAAGTGAGAAATCTTACTTTAGTTGAGGAAGAATGCACAAATATCTCTTATTATGTGGAGAATGTTGAATATGTGGATTCTTTCTTAGATAAGGGGGATTTTTATATGCGTTTGGTATTAGCTCTTCTTAATAAGGTTGGGCCACTTGGTGGTAGAAATGATTATTTTGTGCATTTTTATTCATGATGTAGCATATTATGGTAAGGCATGTGGAGGTTTTTATAGAGATATGTGTGACCTTGTTACTACACATGTTTATGGGAAACATAATGATGCAGCCTAGAATTCACCAGATAATACCCTAGACACGCTGGCACATCACTCAGCCTAGACTGAGCACTCACCCAAAGTGCACAAAGGTATCAGGTCCCTCTTTAGGGTTGTTGTAGCAGAATGTTAACATGATGAAGACTTAAAGCATATAGATCCATAACTAATACATCATTATACATTGCATGACAGATCTAGATCTAGGAAAGAATAGGTTTAAACAATAATCATGATAGAAATAAGAAGATGCACTACCCAATTACACACACGGGGATGACACTTACGTTCATTCAATATCTTCCGTCTCTTAATTATCACAATAACACGAAGCTTCTTACATACTGGAAATCTATGTCGATGCGCGCATGGATCGACATGGTAATCTAGAAACATGTACATGTCTCTGTATACTTATCCCTCACACACACACTATATTATCTATCTCTCTATATCCATCATCTCCCTACCAGGTAATTCACTACATATATATAGGGTGGGGACTTTCCCTTCACCACTTATCTTCCAAAAATAGGTCGCATGCTATTAATAGCCACGCGCCATTTTCATGCATAGCCACACATGCAAGTTTGCTATCTATATACCGGCGATAGTTAAGCGAGGTGACAATCCTATTCTTAGATGTTTCCATGCAAAAGTGCTCTGAATCTGATCCTCCAAAAATAGACAATGTGTGGTGCACATGTCTCTACATCATTGGTGTGTTCTACACGCCATCTTCTAAAAATATATCTTCATGCTCAAAAAGGCTAAGTCTTGAATGATGACTTGTCCTACGCATGAGGGTTCTTCCTATCCCTTCAAACCCTTGAACCTGGCCTTATTTTTTATTCGTACTTCTTGTGTGAGTTATGTCAAGTGTTCTCTGATCAACATTACCCCACACTAATCTCATTGTCACCCCGACAATGGGTATCTCAAAAAAATTTGAATAGAAAGAATCAGAAAGAATTTGAATGAATAAAGAATGCTTTTATGTGGTAGCCTCCTCTGTTTCATCTTGAAGGATCAACTCTGGATACTCCTCCTTTATTTTGGCCTCTAAGGCCTACCACTTGGTGAGAGCCTTCTCTGCTTTCTCTAGAATGTCCACAACGATGGATTCTAATTCATCTTGTGTTACTTCACCTTTCTCATACTGCAAGACCAACATAATGTTGGACATTGCAGCCATTCTTCCCTCCAGTACATCCATTTTTTGTGTGATGAGTTTCCCAAGCTCATTTAATCTTTCCTTGTGCGGCTCTTGTGTTGTTGTCAGGGCCTCGTGCTTTTTTTTTACAATAGTTAACCTCTCTTGCGGCTCAAAGTATCATCCCTCATAGCTTTCTAGACTTCATTATCTTATTCCAAAGTCTTTACCTTGATTAGCACCTCTAGAGTTGTGCATATATTTAAGGCATGATCCACTTTTTTCAATTCTTCTTGAAGCCCTTGTAGCGATTTGTCGTATGATGCAACCTTTCCGACTACTCGCTGCCTTTTCCCTTTTCACCTCTTCCGCGGGATTCTTTGTTTGTGGCATTCGATGGTGTCATCTTCCAATACTAAGTCTACCAAAGTTCTAACATAGTCCATCGTTGAGGGAACTATTCGAGTACTTTGGATACCGGATGCGAGCGCACTTTCAAAGATACATGATCCCTAATGGCCTCCACCATATTGATGAATGCAATATATTTCTTCTTCGCTCTAAGTCCCTCTCTGGGTTAGGCGCGTTATCTTTGCATCCTTTTTCTTCAGCTCCTCATGTGGTGCTCTTATTGTTGCAGCTTTGTCCATGTTTCTTCTTGCAACTTGAGAGAAACCTTCACCGATGTGTTCTTTGACCTACTCATCGACATAACAAAGAGGCTTTCTGTTATGTTCCGGCTTGAGGTGCCTTCTTTATCCATCTCAACATGCATGATTCCTCATATACATCAAATTCAGGCTCATCCATATGGGTGTGCGGTGACCATGATAGTTGCTTTCGAGTGCGCATGGTCACCATATCCTCATCCATTAGCTCCCAGCTGAATAAATCCTTTTGTGCTATCGTGCTCTGGAAGCGGGCATGGACAATATTTCTTGTGTCCTCAACATATCCAATGAGTGGTGCACTATGTTATCCACTCATCTTATTTGTCCTTGGCCCTTTTGGAACTTGAGCTTTAAGGTTAGGAGTCTGCGTAGTATCCTAAGAAGTCTCATGTGTGGTTTCAGATGTTTCCTTCTCTCCTTCTTCTCCATCTTTCATCTCTTCATATTTTGGCTCTTCTTCTTGCTCAAGTGGAGTAGGAGATCTGGTGTACTCTCCTCCAATCCTTCGGCCTCTTCATCTAACTTCAACTTCCTTCTCCTTTTTGGCTCAGTAGGCTCCTTGTGCAGAGAGAGGCGAGGTGATCTCCTTACCATTTTTGGGGTTCCACCTTGAGTCCTTGTGCATCTGAATACTTTCTTGAACTTGTTCTCTCCCTGTTTCTACCCCCGTATCATCTTCTTCATCCTACCCTTGTGGTGGAGTAGTGGCGCGTTGTGATTCCTTCCTATCTAAAGGTTGTCTCCTTCTATGCTCTAAGCCATCACTATCTTCACGCTCTTCTTCTTCATCTTCTACGTCAATGGTTTTTATGGGTTTCGGTGTCTGGTATGTTCTCCATAGTATGTTGACCCTTCGGCAGCCCTGGGAGTGCAAACTCATTCTCCACGTACTTATTGTTTTCCATCTTGGGCTTCATTTGAAGGTACACTAGTGTTGCCCTAATATCTCGACACCTAGACTCATGGGCTTTATTCTCAATACTTCTGAAATGAGCCTCTTGATATGCGTGTTTCACCCTGGATACACATATTTCTTCCTTAGGGTGTGGTAGTCACAGTCTACCTTCTCTGCATTGAAGACCCGGGTGGCGCGTGTTTATGAATCTATAGGTCGATGTTTGAAAGTACCTCACTACTGAAGGCATAAGGTAATTTTCACCAAGGGCTCCAAGATCCATCTTTCATTGGGAATCATGTGATGTAGAAATGTTGATATACAACAAACTAGACTTATTTCCCTATTACCGAAGGTAGGTCCTTTGGGATGTGCCACTCTTCTTCAAAGGCTGCATGGAGCATGTCGTACCATTTATCCACCCTTTGCTTGACATCATTTGTCATGGACCCTGTACATAGGTACTTGTTGAACCTTTCGATCGGTGACTTATTCTCCATGGGGTATTCCCATATCTTCTCCTTTGGTCCGTCTAGTACTCCAATCTCTATGAATACCAGTGACAATAGAATAGATCCAAAGCTGATTTTTCCTCTCGTGCATGCTTCTTATACTATCTATTCTCGCAATGTATCCCTGCAATATTGTAGACTACTCCTTCTAACATCCACTTCGCAACATGCAGCCACATGGTGATCATTTGTGACCACCTTTCTGGTCATTCAAATTTGTAACAAGATGTGTTTTTTTCTGTACAACCGGATAATTCTTTAGTTTATCAATTTCCATACCGTGTGGACCCTTCAAGTATCCCAACCCCTTCCTAGTTTCTAGAATAGTGTCCTTATATGTTAGATCAGTCTTTATATCCTCTCTGTGGCCTTCAAACCTATCACTGTGGAGATCAGCGTGGATGAGATTTTGACTCTGTGTCCTGCAAAGTAGAAAAATTCCTCATGTACTCTTCTCATGAGCCATCGGTATAAAGGCTCATACTTCCTGAAATATGGAAGCTCGTATAATTGGTAGACTCAAATTCTTTTAGAAGTTTCTCACCTACATCATTATAAATTGGCATGTCATCTATCGTGTGTTTGTTTGTCTTCGTGTTGAGCAGGGCATCGAGTTCCTTTTTGTTCTCTGTGGTCCTGTGGTTATATTCACTCACTTTGCTTTTTATTATATGTGAATCCCACTCCTGGCCGACTATGACGCCCTCTAGATATTGCATTTCTAAAAAATTACTTTCAAGTGTCATCTCTTCCTCCTCTATAACCACCTTCTTCTTCCCCTTTGTTCCCATTGCAGTTGCTTTCTTGGGTGCCATTTTTACCTTGCAATCCTTCTGTAGACACTTGCCTCTTCAACTCTACAATGCCCGACTCAAACCCTAGCTCGAGTTAGCGTGCCCTAGGTGAAATCACGTGCCCTAGCTCCTCTTTTCATCCTACTTCACTCAAACCCTTCACCACCGGGACGCAAGCTTCTTCTATGCACATATCTGCTTGTCACGTCTGGTTTCACACCCTTTGCACCTCAAATTGATTACTCGACTCTTCACACTTATCTCTTTCTCAAATACTCTTAATTACTGAGTAAAAATGAACTCGCATCCCGTCCTTATATAGATTTCCAAATTTTGATACATTTATTGCTTCTCCACCTACCAAATATCCTCTCATTCATTGACCAAATTTTTTATTTCCGTGCGGTACATATTCATGCCCCAGCTATAAGCTTCTAGTGTGCCTTCCTACCCTCTAGTCACAAACTTCTCTTTAGCGTGCACCCGTGCACCCGAGTACCTCATTCACTGTACCTTATCTGGTAGTTATCATGGCCTCTGCTTACCTCATGTTATATTGTTCCTTCATTCATCTCCATCCTTGGTCACTTTTGAGAAGCAATCTTTTACTTTGACAAACACCGTAGCAACTTATTCCTTTCATCTCTTAATTCCACCATATTGTACCTGGATATCAACAACCACCCCACACTAAAAGTATGTGCAGTCCTCTATGCGCATCAACATGCTCCATATTGTAGTTAGCTTCATGCACACAAGCGCTATTATTACACAAGAACAAAAACTAAAGTGACAAAGTATAGCAATAATGAAGGAAATACATTAAGGAAATACATAATGGAAACCTAATCTAATTGTAAATATTGCCTTATTACAAATGCTAAGAAGACTTATGTATAGTAGGGCTTGACTACTCCCGTTAAAGTAATCGAGTAGTCGTGTTCCATCCAAAGTGCTTCTAATTGGAAAGTGCATGTTTCAAGGATATAATTAATAACATATGTCCCTAACCTATGTACCTTAAGTTTATCTGGATGGCACAAGAACTTACGAGTCATAGAGAAGTACCATTTTTCCAATCTCAAACTTCTTATCCCTTATGTTTCGACATGCCATGCTTTCTACGGCCTTTTCCTGCTTCTAACTCCATTGTGCTATGGCTCGTCACTCATCCAGTTGAATCATCTTCTCAATATGC
The DNA here is from genome assembly GCA_018340775.1 of Taxus wallichiana var. yunnanensis. Lineage (NCBI taxonomy): Eukaryota > Viridiplantae > Streptophyta > Pinopsida > Cupressales > Taxaceae > Taxus > Taxus wallichiana. Next base: position 484,120,727 of record CM031243.1, read on the forward strand.
TCTTCTAAAGTCTGCTCATCAACTATACCTCCAGACGCACAATGCGGAAAGAAGGTAACATAAATTCTATTGGGAGAATGGATTTTGCGCCAAACACCAACTAAAAAAGTGAGGATTTGTTTAATCTCTTATAAGTTATTCTATATGCCCAAAGAACAGGTGACACTTTATCATCCCAATCCTTTCTTCCAACATCACAAATTTTTGTCAATGTTTGGCTCAAAATATTGTTAAAAGCTTCAAAGCGAGTTCCATTTACCTAAGGATGATAGGGTGTAGTCTTATGGTGTGCTACCATAAATGCATCTAATAGGATCCTCATTGTTTCATTCAAAAAGTGTGTACCCCTATCACTTGTCAAGCTTAAAGGACATCCATATCTTGTAAGAACATTCTCCCATAGAAACCTAGCTATTATAGCCATTGTATAGTCCTTCATAGGTGCTGCTTCTGCCCACCTTGTGAGATAATTTGTACAAGTAATGATATAGCATGACCCAATCCTACGTGCGGCTAGCGAAATAGGTCCTAAAAAATATATGGCCATTTCTAAAATGGTTCGGCACTAGTAATAGGTATCAAAGGAATCTCATCTCTTTTCCCTGGTTTACCTAGACGTTGACAATGGTCACACGCTTTGCAATACGCTTTACAATCTTTATATAGTGTCTCCCATCATAATCCAGCAAGTAGGATCTTTCGGGCGGTTGCATCACCTGCATAGTGGCCACCTACAATACCACCATGTTCCTCCTCCATTATATCCCGGTGCTCGTGCTCTAATACACAATGGCACAATAATTCATCTCTGCCTAACTTGTAGAGGTCACCACTGATTAACATAAATGGTGATGCACGTATAGCAAGCTGTTTCTTTTCTAATGCCTTCATTTCTTCGGTGCACACACGGTCCATAGAAAGACAGCAATGTCTTCTAATTTTGATGGTGCATGTTGTAACCTATATAATTGTGCATCTGGCATGGTTTCTTCAATTGTATGTGCTTCTTCTCCTGAGTGAATTCTAGACAAGTGGTCTAGTCTAGAGTTACTTTTCCCTGGCTTCACCACAATTGTGAAGTCAAACTCTTGAAATAGGAGTACCCATCTGCATATTCACCCTCGTAAGATGGGTTTGTTCACCAAATACTTCAATGTCATGTGATATGTATAAAACGAAAATGGTGTTGCTAACAAGTAATGTCAAAACTTGTGCAATGCATAGATCATTGACAAAGCTTCACGCTTTGTAGTTGTATAATTTTGTTCAGCATGAGTCAGCTTCCTACTAGCAAAACAAATTGGATGATCTACAATACATTCCAGGGTTGAGCTAACATGTGCTAATGGCCATAGGCATCCACATGCACATGAAATATTTTATCCCATGAGGGAAAGCGCAGAATGGGTGCGGTAGTAAGTTTCTCCTTTAATATCTCAAACGTGCGTTGTTGCGATTCTCCCCAATAAAATGTACCTTTTCCTTTTAGTAACTCTTCCAAGGGTGCAACAACTTTGGCATACCCTTTGATGAAATTCGATAATATCTGTGTGACCCAAAAATTTGTGCACCTCACTTTGACTAGTAGGCACTTCCAGGCCTAGAATGACTGCAACCTTAGTTGGATCAACCAGAAAACCTTCCTTGCAAATTATATGTCCTAACAATATTCCAAAGGTGTAGCAAATATGCACTTCTTGATGTTCAAAGAGATACTCAATTGTCTACACCATTCAAACATTAAGCATGATTATCACAATGATCTTTCACAAGCCCATATATTGTCCAATCATCTAGATAAACCTGTAAAAAGTTGTGAATAAAATCTTTGAATTCCTGAACAACTATCCGTGAGAATATAGCAGGCACATTTTCAGTCCAAAAGGCATCACAAGTATAGGAAAAACTACCCCATTTAGTAGTAAAAGTTGTCTTTTCTTGATCCTCTTGAGCAATCCTAACCTGATGATACCCAAAAAACCCATCTGTGAATGAATATATTTTGTGCCATGCCACTCCTTCCAGTATTTCCTCAGTGAATGGTGTAGGAAAAGGGTATGTGACACATGCAGCATTCAACTCCCTGTAATCTACACAGATTTGAATCCTACCATCCTTCTTGATACTTATCACCATAGGACTAACCTACTCCGACTTGTCCAAGGGTCGAATAATACCATATTTCAGCATCTTATCAATCTCTTCCTTCACCTTTTCACATAAATTTTAATTCATTCTATAATGTCACTTTCTAACTAGGTGTGCATCATCCTTAATCTTTATAGTCATTTCCCAGTGATTCACGCACACCTTTTAGTTCATGATACCCTTGAGGGAATAAGTCATGATAATCCCTAAGTAACTCAATGATCTTTGCCACTTCCGATTCTGACCAATAGTCTCCAATTATGACCTCCTTTGGCTTAGCCTCCGAACCTATATTCACCTTTGTTGTCTTCGTGGGTTTGTGATAGGTGTGTGTATCCTTGTCTGCACTATCTAATACCTCACGCACCCCTTGTGAATGTTCAATATCCAGGTTCTCAACTTCCTCATCATCCACTATGTAAACCATCTTTCCTTTCTCTTTCTCAAGGAAAATGTGTTCAAGTAGTATGGAGTTCATTTCTTCTTCCTTTTTAAAATGCGCTTTGAACTCTATCTCACCAAATACTTCCTGAATATGCTCTTTTACCTTTGCACTATGTCCCATAGTTAAGCACTTGACAAATTTTAATGCTTCTTCTATTGGAGCTTTAGTCGAGAATTATTCAAAGGTCTAGATCATTCCTGTAGTCAAATTCTACCAATTCCCAGTCTCTATGTAGTTTTGCATATACATACCAGGTGCGTGCGCATCCTTGTAGAGTAGAATACAATCTATGCACCTAGAGTGAAGGTGGTAATGCTTCATGTCCCACTGTCCAAATTCTCTCAAACTCTGAATGTGATGTTAAACAGGTTGATCACCATTATAAGTGCAGATCTATGTAGGTGCATTGCTCCTTAAAAACCTAGTAGATAGGGCGGTTCCAATCTCCCCCATTCTATAAGATTATCTCTGTGGACTACCCACCAACGCGTTGTGTCCCGCATGAGTTATACACTAACATATCTCTTCTCTTAATTTCATATGTCCTTTGTGATTCCATGGCTTTCAAAAATATAGGAAGATCTTCTGCACCTTGAGTATACCAAGGGACTGTGCTACCTATCCATCGAATGTAACTAAGTCTATTTTACGCGCAACGCGCTTTTTACCTCGTGTCCTACTAGTTCATATGTACCATGAGCCCAATTTTCACAAGCAATACTTGTAGTATCACTAATAGAATGAGAATATTCCCACTGTAGGATGCCTTCCTTTGATGGCTCATTGACCTCTAGGTCCTAAATAAGCACATACATAGATTTTGTTTAAGTCCTCCTCACTTAGAGGCTCAACATATGGTGTATAATTCCCATTTGTTATAGGTATTAAAACCCTTTCCTACTTATTCTCAAAGTTGATATACCCCTTATTGAATCTCAAGTCAGCATTATTCACATAACACCAAGGGCATCCAAGCAAGGATGGAAAACTACCTCGCTTTTATAAGTGCTAATACCTAAAAATCCCAAGTGAACTTGGCCCCTTTTATGGTTATAGATGCATCCTTAAAAACTCCTATGGGAGTGACCTTAGTCCGGTTTGCCATAAACAACACATTAGATGATGGCTGTAATGGAGGCCTCCCCATTTGTACCCATGCATCTAATGTAAGCACATTCACTTCCACACTTGTATCAATCAATATGTTGCTCAATAACCATCCATCCACAACAAACATTGAGTAATTTCCTTGTCATTGTCAATGCTATCGTGGGGAAGATTTGTATGTAGGATTTGTGGTTCATTATCGTTGCTTACAAGGTGGAATTCCCCTTCAACCAATTTCCTATCAACGGAATAATATTATCCTGATGCAACATTTTACAAACCTCTCTGATGTCATCAATATCAAAGGGGACTTTTCTTCTTCTTTCTTCTGCTCCATCTTCCTTGACTTGCTCCTTTAAACATTGTAACTCACCTTGAAGATTCTTGAGAACCTCCATGGTCTCTTGATAGACTTCCTTCTAATGAGAAGGATCAGGTACCTGCATGTAAAACCTCCTCCGTGATTATCATAGGCTTCTAAAGCCACAATGCCTCTCTTGTGTGCGTTGCTTCGGCTCATGTAGTAATCTTAAATGTTAATGCCTTAGGTCTTGGTGCTATCTTGGGCATCAAAGGTGATCTTGTATCATACCTGGATTCTAACCATCCTAGTGCCTTTGTTCTCTTTCTTATGCTCCTTATCGATATGCTTATACAAGTCTGGGCTTTCCTTGTAGCTATGGTTCTTTCCACAAAAAGAAACATGTAATATCTCAAGGGACATTCGTGCCTATAGTGGTCAAGAGATCCACACGTATAACATGTTCCACGAGGGAACTTACCTCTTCCTCCACCATGGCCTCATCCTCCATATCCACCACGATATCGACATCCTCTTCCATGACCTCCTTCAAAAAACCCCTCATTCCTGTCATAGCATGTTTGATTATGATCCCAATCCTGGTGCTCATTCTTACCGTTAGAATTATCTATTACACTTGTCTATCATACTCCAATGTCTATAGCATCCTGGATCTAACCAATCAACCTACAATCTTTAGTATCATGGGTCATGGACCAAAATTTTTACAATAATAAGAACATTCTTCCTTATCGTGCATCAGTAACAAAGGATAGTGAATAGCATCATGATTCAAATGATAGATCTCACGGTCCCAATAGTAATGAGCATATAGATTTGTGAGGGCAACTATCCTTAGTGTGACCTTCCACTTCACAATCTATACACAAAATCCACGAGCATGTTTCATGGGCTAAATTTTACGATAGTTTTCTAACTTTTTTTACATAGCTATAATATGTGCCTCCAAGAATGGACTAATGCTAGTGTCAATGCTCCCAACTTCCTCATCATGCAAAGCTACTTCCAGTGCTTCATTTGGATCAGTGTATGTCTTATGTGACATTTCTCTTCTGAATGGTGTAATCAATCCACCAACGAACCATTGTGCATGATGGCTTGCGTGAATGTCATAAGACATCTTAGATAGGAGTGTTTTGAAATGGGCATCATACTCACGTACACTCTCAGTAGTGCCTTGCTTGATATCCTTGAGCGTGCTTATACTCTTCTGCTGAAATTTTGGGATATAGAACTCTTTCAAGAAAACATCCTTCAAGTGTTGCATAATCCACGCAAGTTTGATCAAGGTTAAACTTCCTATACCAGTTGTGTGCACGTCCCTGTAATGTTGTAGAAAATTGACTTGCCTTTCACTCAGAAGTCATGATCCCTTTTGTGTGCCACAATATTTCACACATATGTACATGCTCAGTAGCATCCTTTATGCCTCTATACTATGGAAGATGAAGAGACATCTCTATATAAATATTCTAGGGTTAGTGCGGACCTTTCCCACCTAATCCGAACCCCATGTTTCCCTTACCTCTAGAACCACCAGATCCACTGGAACTAGAACTACCTATACCTCATGATCCTCCACCTGTAGCTGGAATAGGACACGTAGATGTAGTCCCCCATGTGCTCGACAATAGTATTATACCGAACCCCTACGTATGTGTGGTAGTTCCACTTCCAGAGGTGAATCCAACATTTTGTGCGAGATGATGCACCTAAAATGTTCCTCCAAATAACATTGAAGTCATTTGTCTTGTCATTGATGTACTTGCTCTTTGACTTACTCCAGGTTCTCATGTTTTCCAAATTCTCTTATTGATTACTTGTTGTACTAGATGAATCTGAAAACCAAGTGCAAGGGCTAGGTCACCATGTGGATTCGAGATGCGCGCGTGGCCCCAGTCATCTCTACTGGCACACTTCCTTGTGAGGCTAGGGAGGGGTTGCATGTCATGCTTTCCCAAGTGGGGAGTTCCACGATGCTTTGGCTCCACAACTTCTACATGAGCTCCAAATCCTCATGAGTCATCTCTCTCCTCAACTCCATCTGCGCTGCAACATCAGGTTGCTTCTTTATCTCCCTCTCACATGCCTCATTATACTTAAGCCACATTTCCTCCCTTTGCCTTTCTATTGCTAGGTCTACCATATTTAACCAATATTGTCCCCCCCCCACACGCGTGCGTTAGGGTTTAGTTAGCCATCGGTTTACTCTCTACGTTCAAATTTATCCAGTCGGGATCTTGATCGCCACTGGAATGCCTTATAAGTAAGCTCCCGTGGATGTCAAGAATTGGAATTCAGCTACCTCACCCGGACATGAATAAGTGGAAATTGAGTATTCCAAGATATAATTATTCAAGACACCACGAAACCATGTCTAAGGCTCGTGTCCAAACCAGATCAGCATTATAAAGGGCACGAATTCTTCCCGCATCCAGGACAAGTGTCACGATACCTCCAATTTCACTTAGATGCGTAAACAACCACCCATTCATACAGGTTCTACTAGAAAGATAGCGAAAAATCTCTCATATAAATTGTCATACAAATTCTATTCCACCCAAGTACGTGTGTTAAGCTCGAGATCCAGTGTTGAACCTTCGTGCATATTCTTCTTCGAGATCATTTATCCATTCTTCAATACTTGCTAAGGCCAATTTGGTATGTCTTCATCATGAACCATCTTGAGAAAAACTGAAAAAGAGGTCTCGGCAACATAACCAATGATGTAACCTAGAATTCACCAAATAATACCCTAGACGCGTTGGCACATCACTCAACCTAGACTAAGCACTCACCCAAAGCATGCAAAGGTATCAAGTCCCTCTTTAGGATTGTTGTATCAGAATGTTAACATGATGAAGACTTAAAGCATATAGATCTATAACTAATACATCATTATATAGTGCATGACAAATCTAGATCTAGGAAAGAATATGTTTAAACAATAATCATGATAGAAATATGAACATGCACTACCTAATTACACACAGGAATGACACTTAGGTTCAATCAATATCTTCCATCTCTTAATTATCACAATAACACATAAGCTTCTTACAATCTTTGGAAATCTATGCCGATGTGCATGGATCGATACAGTAATCTAGAAACATGTACATGTCTCTTTATACTTCCCTCACACACACACACACACACACACACACACACACACACACACACACACACTATATTATCTATCTCTCTATATCCATCATCTCCCTACGGGAGGTAATTCACTACATATATAGGGTGGGGACTTGCCCTTCACCGCTTATCATGCTCCAAAAATAGGCCACATGCTATTAATATTCACACACCATTTTCATGCATAGCCACACATGCAAGTGTGTTATCTATATACTACTCGATAGTTAAGCGAGGTGACAATCCTATTCTTATACGTCTCCATGCAAAAGCACTCGAATCCTTTCCTCCTAAAATAGAAAATGTGTTGTGTGCACTTCTCTACATCGTTGGTGTGTTACGCATGCCATCTTCTAAAAATAGATCTTCTCCGCTCAAAAATGGTCAGTCTTGAATATTGACTTGTCTGTTCCTGCGCCTGGGTTCTTCATTTCCCTTCGCGCCTTTGAACTGGCCTATTTTCCCATGTGGAATTCTTGTGTGAGTTATGTCAGTGTTCTCGATCAACACACAAGTTCATCGCATGTTGATCACTCCACCTATTCTTTAATTTCTTGTACCTTTGTAAGTTTTTGGGCATAACACAAATGTGTATCATAGATGGGACTTGAGGCTCTTGTATGGTACCATGTTTTGATTTATGGAGTTTCATGGCAATAGTTCATATGAATTATCATGGTTTAATTTCCTTCATGGATTTGGTTAAGGCATATGTGAATTATTATTCTATTTGTAAATTCAAGGAATACCCAAGAAAAATGCAACATGTAGCAACTTGAGATATTTTTACATCATATTTTATAGCATTTTCTTTATTATGTCTCTTATGATTCATTTAAAGAGTTCATAGGAGAATATTTTTAAGTGTTTAATGATAATCATTTTAAGCATGGTTCATTAACATAGATCATTTCTTACTACGACCCTTGCATTATTCTTGTATCATTTTGAATTAGGAAGAAGACTTGAGAATTTTCCTTATGGTGTAGAGTGTATACAACTCATTATTTATGCTTGCTAACCTTTTCCCTTTATCGTGGGTTGATGAATTATCCTCATAAGTAGGTGGCTCATGCGTCATGTTAACATTGGGGTGTTATTAGACTTGGTCATGTGGGATGAACCACATCATTTGAGATATGTCATCAGTACACCATATTTACCTTATCATCTCTTTATTTCCTCTCTTTTTCACATATTGTACTCATTATGTCCATGTTTTCACCCTTTTTAGATCTGATTAATATTTACACCTATAGCCAACAAGGAATGAAATAAAAGCTACAAGGGGTTATTCTAATTAATTAACTTCCAACATTAATCATTCAATATCAAAACAACACATTAATACTTGCAATAAATATACACGATACAATACAAGTTTGTAAACATAAGGAATTGGGTACACTTAGATGATTACAAATGAGTCTAGACTGATCTAGGTGATATGAAAGATCGAAGCAGGGGAGATATGGACTGAGAGTACCTTTATACTAAAATTGTGCTCTAAATATTATCTTGTCAGAAACCATACAATAAGGGGCATGAAGCGTTTATATAGTCTTGACCTATTTGTATAGTTTTAACCCTACTCATAACCGACATATGTAAATTTTGGGTTTATCACTTGTCTAAATATATTTTTCACTTTCTTTCAACCACTTTCAGTCACATTGATGGGGTCTCTTAATTCTCTACTCAATATTTCAAACTCTAACCATGAATAAGAAGTCATGTAAAACAAATGTCAAATTCACCAATAATATAACAAAAATAGAATTAATATTAAATCTTGATTACGAGTCACGTTATAATAAATAGATGTTAAAGTACATATTTTACACAAGCAATAAGCTAAATAAATATGAAACCCTAATTACAAGAGAAAGAGAAAGGGACGGTTGATTTGCGCTTGATCTTGGAACTGATCTAAACCTGGAAAACTAATGAACATGAAGTGAAGATCGTCGTCACTACGCATTATAAAATCTAGAGTTGTCAGATGAGGTGGATTGGGGCATATAGAAGTGGATCGGGGGCTCTTGGGTGCTACAAGAGTAACGCACGGGCACCAATGATTGTGCATATGGTTGGAACCTTATTTTTCCGTGTCATATGAATGTTGTTGATGGTCATTTTGGTCTCTTGTATGTCACTAGATGATCACTACGTGAACACACATGTAACCTGCAGTAAAAAAATTGTTCACCTACAAAACCCTCAAACTACATCAAATCCCAAAAATAAAAATATGTAATATGGGAGTTAGAGCGACCCCACCCGGTCACCCGAATGAGTGAACTTATGACCAAGAGTTGTACTACATCTCGAATCCATGTAGCTCTTGTGAGTATGTGATAAAATTGTTCCCTAGTAAGCCCTTCCGTATGTGCACTTGAGTAGAGGGTGATAGTTATATGTACCAATGAAAATAGATGTGTGGATGGAAAAATGAACTTCCCTTCCATGAAGTGTATGCATAAAATGAATTCCCTTGTCCCTTGAATGAGTGTTAAACGAGAATTCCTTTGACACTCTTAGATGCCTTTAGATGTAGCCTTAGGTGACGATAATAGATGTTTAGAGCTTGGTCCCTTATTTTGGTCACATAGCTTTGTATTTATCTCGATTCTCTCGAGTTGAATTTCGTAATTGACAACTTTGAGGCCAACCCAAAAGAAAATAAGATGGGCCCCTGTAAAAAGAGCAAGTAAAGTTAAAAGGTGGGGCACAGGAGGGGGTGAGGGCATCACAGGCATTTGCATCCTAGATGGGTGCTAGTTTCTAGAGTCATGAAAGATAAAGAATTAAAAGTATAGTTTTCACTAGGATGTAGGGTGTAGAAGGCCGAAAAGAAGGTAAGAAACAAAGCAAAGAGGCCAAAGATAGTTGTCAATTACTAGTTTTCTTACTTATGAACCATATGAATGCTAGTATGTGATTAAGACCTAGAAATGTACCCAAGTACATGATTTTGTGTCTACATTTGCCCCCACTTTATGTTGTTGATTGAGTACTCAATAACATAAATTAGATAAGAGATGCATCCTAATAATCATGTAAAATTTGATGGTGATAATGTGCCGAGGGAGACATGTAAAAGTGTGAAGTGATAAAAATGAAGCGTGGATGCTAAGGACAGAGGAGGAGCCCTAGGGGTGAAGTGTATTATCGTGTACCATGTTGTACTTGTTGGTGTCCTTGATGTAGGGATGCTTCTTATTCTGTATTAAGGATAGACCTATAAAAGAAGAGTGAAACAATAATCAAAGTCATGTATTATGAAAACTTTGTAAAATCATACAAAATTATGTAAATGTATGTGAAAGTAGTAAAAGGAAAGAGTGCACCTGATGTGAAAGATTGTAAAAGGGATAGAAAATGTTTTGATCATGATGTAGAAGAGTGAGTTTTTTGGGTGATCTCATGCCAAGAATGATTTTTTTTGGAAATCTCATGCCAAGTGTGAGTTTTTGGGTGATCTCACACCAAGTGCGATTTTTTTGGGTGATCTCATGCCAAGAGCGATTTTTTGGGGGGATCTCATGCCAAGAGTAAGTTTTTTGGGCAATCTCATGCCACAGAAGAAGAGTGTTTGGGAGAGAGGTCTATTTTTACTCTCCTTACATGACTGATTCCTGAATTTACACACCACAGCAGATGGTGTGATCCATGTTTTAGTTCGAAATTATGTCATATTAGTTCTATGGAGAAATGGAGAAAGAATACATTCTACTTGTTGGAGGACTATTCTTGAATGTGAAAATTGATTTGTGAACTCTCGAGAACCGTGTTGATTTGAGAAATTATTGTATCTCCCCTAGGACAGAGGTACCAAGAGGGTGAGGAGACACATAGGTACTATTTTTAGTCAGGCACTACTTTCTGTGTTGAATTGAGTACCCAAGTCATATTTTGGGCCATTTCTTAGATTTTAATCTTGTTTTGATGATAATGTACATATTTGATTTTAATCTCTAAGTTGTATGATGGGGTGGATGATTCACCCAATATATACCTCCCTCATTTGGGGTTCATGTGACATCACTAGGATAATGCGGCCTAAAGAGAGGACCTGATGTGGATCTAAAATTGTGTCCCTATAGGGGAGGGATGATTTGCATGGTAAAACCAAGGCACATGTAAACAAGAAGGCTAGAAACATGTGTTTAGTAAAAATAAATCATGTAAGCAAGAAAACAATGTGACAAAAGTAATTTTTCAAAAAGATAGAGGTCATGAAAAGTAGGTTTCAAACATGGGACATCGCTCACAATGTCATAAGAAAATTAGAGATGAAACGGCCAAAAGTATATAATGTGCATTAAGAAAAGGGCATATCCCATAACAATACCATACAAAATAAACAATGACAAGTAGAAGTAATAAACAACCATGTTGGAAAATAGTTCTCAAATAAATGTTGCATGTAAATCACCCGTTACAATGTTATAAAGATAAAAATATGTCAAGGCATTTATGTATCAATGGAAAGTAATGTGCTAGAAAGTAGTAGTGAATAATGAAACAATAACACATGTGACTTGTGTAAGAGTAGTAAATTTTGATACCCCTCGGGAGCCTCGGTGGGGACTAGTAAGAGGTATAGTGCTAAGCATCATTGCAGGTGTAAGGATATCTAAGTGGTTTGAATTCAAAACTAAAGACCAAGTGAGAACACATGTATATATAGAAAATATATTGACATAATAACTATCTTTCTAGCATGGGAAACAATGTGTAAATGTAACTAGTATAAGCAAGTAAAAGCATGTGCAACCAAGAGATACAGTATGCAATGAATGAGTGAGATGGAATGATATGAGATGTGAGTGTGATAGGAGTAGCGTGTCCCCCAATAAATGTGGATGAGTATGAAATGAGGTTCATTTATAAAATCCCCATTAACAATCAAGAATGGACCATAGAACAAGAGTGCATCATTGGCAAATAGTTTGAAAATAGTTTAAAAATAGATCATAAATCACAGGGAGCGTGAAAAAGTGTAGAAAAGTTAGGTTCACTTCATATTTATACCTTCAACATTGAGTATGAACTGTGGAATTAGAGTGCATCATTAGTTAGTATGATGTGTAAGAATTGAATTCTAGAAAGATTTATCATTATTTGCGTGGAGCATAAAATGTGTAGTGTGTGAGTTCATGAATGTAGTATGCCCTCAATGATCAAGTGTGAACCTTATCAAAAAGAGTGCATCATAGGGTATTGATGATATAACATGTGTATCAAGTTGTGTAATGATTCTTAGAGAGATGAAGTATGAATCATGAAGTGTAATAATATAAATGATATACACCTAATGATGTTAGGAGTGGGGAGAAGAAGTAAACATGATTCCCTCAAGTGTATGATGTGTATAATAATTAAGTATGACATCTAGAATATTGTCATTGATCAATATCATAACTAATTGGACCTAGATTAGAGACTTGGTAAGAAATAATGTGTGGTTGATCATATAAAGATCCATTATAATGTAAATTGTACATGCACTATTGTGTATTCTTCATTAGTGAAAGGTGGTTGCGATGAAAACCATGTGTATACCATTGAGTGATATTTTGAGTATATGAGAGATGAATCATGTAAATAGAAATTCAGCAAAAAGGAATGGGAAATGTGATACTAGTATGATTAGGACCCAAAGTTCCACCAATGTAGTCAAGCCAAGAATGCCCAATTGTGAGTGGAGAGGAACGAGGAGTACATGCAATGAATACATATAAATGGAAGACCCGGAGGCCATAAACAACAATAAAAAAGACACATCCATGATAAAGGTTAAGAGAATGAGGTAGTGAGTAGATATCATCAAGTGTGAATCCAAGTAAGCTAATCCATCATGCATAGAAATGGTGAGAAAGTGGGATCAAATGGAATGTGAGGCCAATAAGACTTACATATAAAAATATGGCTTGTGAAAGGAGGTAGTATCGAGGAAGAGTGAGATAATACAAACAATATGACATCTCTTTGTATGGATAGACCCCTGAAAAAGTATCGTAGCATTAGTATAAGGAGGGTATTTCTTGAATTAATATTCACCAAAGCCAATAGCAACAAAATTATCATTGAAGTAGGACTTTGATCTCTAAAGGAGTAAAGTTAAGATTGCATAATGTATCATCGTTAAGTTCTATGGAATCAACCTCATAATTAGAATCATCAATGTTGGCATTGTCATGTTGAATAATAGTGTCAAGGATATTGGTGGGAGCTAAGCTAGATGTAGGAGCGATAGAATTCTTGACAAACAAAATAGTGGTAACTATGGCGATGGACAAGGTTGGTGTAATGATGTCGATAGTATGGATGGGAATAGATGGTATGCTTGCACAGGTGGAAAAGGTTATTGAGAACTAGATTTTCCAACATCATAGGTACCAATATTTCTATTTGGAATAGGTTGTGATGGAAGAATAGGCATAACAATAACAAGGTCTATGGAAAAAATTGAATGGATTTGAGTCGCATAAATGGTATATTCATAGCCATCATGTAATAATTTAATGCATCGTATAACTATAGAGAGGACATCTTGTATTAAATGGATCCATGGTCTACCCAGTAAGGGATTCAACTAAAATGATGCATCAATAATGAAGAATACTATAGGAATAATCTTAGGCCTAACTTGTATAGGTAAAGTGATAGTACCCAGACATGTGTGAGTAGTGGAATCATAGCCACGAATGAGAGTAGAATTTTTAGTAATTAGATTATCGTAATACCAATTTTAATGAGAAGGAGTGGAAAATATATTTATAGAAAATCCATTGTTGATGAGTACACGCTTGAAACAAATGGTGTTAAAGGTAACGGTAATAAGAAAAGGTTAAAATGGAATGTCGATAGAAAATGGCGATATATCTTCATCATGAAATTATGGTAATTGTTTTAGAGACTGAATAAGATGTGTGAACTCCACTGGAGAATTATTTCTTTCAATGTGGATAGAGTGAAGGGTGAATTCTAAAGTATGACAAAAATTAGGTGCATTGCATGATAAATCATATAGATATATTTCTTTTGGTGTATTCTTAAGATGCTTTATGATGTCATAACCCTTAGAGGTGGTGGTAGGAGCTATAAAAATGATAGGTTGTGGAGAAAATGGGTTGAGCCATAGGAGGATGAGTACATTGATTGGTGACTACATTGATGGTTGGATCAACCATAAGAGTAATGAAGCAAGGAGGATGTTGAGTAAAAACTTGCATAAAATCAACAAGAGTAGTAACCATACCGGAAACCTTAGTTGGGGTGAATGAAGGTTAAGAATATTTATCCATGAATTCAAAAAAAGGAGAAATATTTCGATGAAGTATCGAAGGTAAGGTTAGAGCGGTCGGGTTCACCAAATGATTTAACAAAAATAGAAATATGTTAAACCCTAATTGTAGAGTAACTAATAGAAACAATGAAGTAAAACTTATAGATACAATATGACACAAGCAATAAGATAATAAACTATGAAACCCTGAGTGCAAGAGAGAGAGAGAGAAAGGACTTAGATGATTTGTAATTGATTCAAGACTAGTGCGGATTGGGAAAATTGATGAAAAAAAGTAAATTGTATTGTTATTACGCACTATAAAATCTGGAGCTGTTGGACGACAAGGCCGGACTAGGTACCTAGATTGGGTCGAGGGCTCTTGGGTGTCAATGACTATGAAAGTAGTCAAAATACTATTTTCTAGTGTTGTACAAATTTCATTGATATCAATATTGGTTCATTAGGTATGTCACAATATGATCATGAGTGGGCATGTAATGTGGAAAAAATCTTCACCGTAAAACCCACAATACCACATAAAATTCAAAAAGAAAGATACTGATATGGGGAGTCATACTAACCCGATAGTCACATGATTGAATAAAATTACAACCAAGTAGTGCACTACATCTTAGACTCCATGTAGTTCTTGTGCATATGTGAAAGAATCGTGCCCTAGGAATACCTTGTTCAAGTGCACTTGATAGCGGAAGATAACTAGACATCAATATAAATAGATATGTGGATGAAGTAATGAACTTCCCCTTCCTATGCAATGCATGTAGAAAATACATAGTCCATTGTCCCTTGAATGGAAGCTAGATGGATGCCTTTGATGTTCTTAAATGCCTTTGGATGCAATCTTAGGTGATCATAATATAGTCTTAGAAAAATAAGTGCTCCAGTTGAGTTGTGTAGAGACAAGAGGCCGGAAAAGAGACAAGGAAACAAATGAGGTGAGAATGGTTTGTAATTATTATTTTTCTTGTAGGAACATGAATCTTAGTAGGTGATTAGAACTAAGAAATGTACCCAAGTATACAATTATGTGTCTCTGACCAAATATTTCCACACTTTTAGATTTGATTAATATTTATTTATAACTAAGAAATGAATGAAATAGAATTTACATAGGGTTATTTTGAGTTAATTAATTCAACATTAATCATTGATATTATAACACGTGTAGTTTGAAAAATGTACGCAATCTCAATCTGATTCAAGCATAGAGGATTAGGTGCCTTATTCAGTCTGAATGATTTTTGGTGATCTAGGAAATTTGAAAGATAGAAACGAGAGATACGGACATGAGAATTGCCGCAAATCCCCGAAACTTGTAGTGATATTCTCGCGGACTATCCCAGTGAGAAAATAGCCTTTGTATAGTGCCTTGCTCGAAAGCTGAGTTTGTAAATTTCTAGGTTTTCATTTGTTTAAATAATCTCTCAATCTTTCAAACCATAGCCATGGATAAAAATTCCTGAAAAATTATTATTATTTAAATTTTGGAACCCTTATGCCCACATAACATTTGCACTACTGCAAGAAAAAGAGGCCTCAAGCTACATATCATTCTCTACAACATATGATATCTAGTTATGAGTAAATCAGTTGACATCCTTCCTTTGACAAACCTTGACTTGATTTTCTCATAAATATCCTTGAGTGAAGTGACTTTGGTGCTTGGAAATGAGACGAGTCCCTAGATAGTGGAAGAATTTGGAACCTATAGATGGCATTTGCTTTAGTGAATGTCACGTGGTATTTCCAGTGTAGGGAGATTTAGGTTCCTTTTTCATAGATTACGCAATGGATTCCATAAAGTGTTAGAAGTTCGTGGTGATTTTCAATTGTTTATATATTCTTTTGAAGGTGAGTTAAATTACAAGGCCAAATGAGAAAGTTAAATGGTCCACAAAGAATAATTTCTATTTGAATTCATAGTCCAAAAGTGAAGGGAAAAATAATTACTGCTGGGTTCAAGAGCTATGGACGTTCTTTCCCTATATAAATTTGACCCTAGAGACAATATAAACTATAGAGTTTAGAGATGGAAAACATAGTTTCTTAAGGGTTTCATGCTTTTAATTCTTAGAAAAATTTGATGGATGAGTATGTATGATCGAAAAATGAAGCAAAGACACAGATATGTACGAATGAGAATGTGTAAATGCACTTGTTTGAGCAAGAGAGAAATATCAAGACTAATAATTTTAAAAAGTGGGAATTACCAAATTTGAGTGTCTACCTTCATGTGTCTCATTATGTTCACTTGTATACACTCATATCCACTCTTATCACTACTTTTAGATCATAAAGCTGGACCTCTACCTTCTCCATTGTCCTTCATTATTCTCTAGCTTAACACCTCCTATTTTTTTCAATCTTTCGACCTTCATGTTTTCTAAGGCCAACACAATCTCCCATGGGAAATTGTGCAAGAGCTTAGATTTTCCACTTGGTCAATGCCATCACCCACAAGAAATAACATTGAGGTATATATATCTTGGTCATTAATCTTTTGTTTTATTATCACTTATTCTGCTCCAGCTCATAATCACTTCTAATACTATTTCGCACATTGGAAAATTTCACATATTTTCACACACAATTATTGGGACCGAGGTATTTAGAGCTTACTCATTTGCATTTGGAGTCACTATAGTGAGATATAAGTTTGGACTGGAAATATAATATTAGCAGAGCTTTCTCCTTATCCACCCATAGAGATTCATCTCATGGTGATTTTGAGTCTATATTGGGGAGGATCATGCGTCATTAGTGGTCACCACTAATGTAAGCATATACTAACCCTTATCTTTTTCGTTTATTTCCTTGTTTATTGCTGTGTGGATGGTTTGATCATTTATTTTTATAGAATTAGGGTAGATGTATCGTGATTTATTGGATCTATTGCTTTGTCTTATTAATCCGTTATTCTTTTGATTTATCCAACTATTTACTCTATCTTATTCTAAATCCTGGTGAGGGATACCTACTCTTTATCTTAGATATAGGCCTTGGAAACCCATGGGCTACCTTAAAGATCTTGAAGTATCTATTATTTTTTACGAGGCTATGACACTTGATCACTAACATTGGAGAACATTTGAATGATTTAATCTTATGCATGCCATCATGTACATTTTGTGATCCTCTATGTACATCTTCATTCTACATTAGCGGGATCGAGTTGGATTAGCCCATCATACAACTCACTAGCCTCTAAATTTATTGTGCATTAGACGCACATCAACTCCCCAATTATGGCTGAGTCTTTCCTATCAATCGGTTTCTCCATGATAGTATGACATTGCTAAATCTATAAATTTCTCATGGATTCTACCATGACAGTTCCCATTACTGACTACACATTCACCGTACTGTCACATGATCGATATTGGCCTTTATGTAAATTCCTTGCACAATGATGTGTCAACACATGGATTTTCACAATCCAGCTTTAGTAAAGAAATGTCCCGAAGATCCTGGAACCATGGGCATCTTTTCAACTAGCCTGAACATATTTTTAATTAAGTGGCCCATCATCAAAATGCAAAGTAATAGTAACTTGCTATCATCTAGTCTAATGTTTAAACAGAAATTTCGAAATAGTTTCTTGATGCTTTGACCTGTGATACAAAAAGTCTAGTAGAGGATCATTCACCATTTAGAAAGGATATATCGAAACAAACTTTGGCGTTTTATCCTTCATTAACGCGACCCATTAACTAAGTATTTGGGATGATACCAAAGTAATCGACTCTAGACATGGCTCAAGATGAATATTGCATCTTACTCCAAAAAGTATTTGACTCATGACTAGCAAAGTATTAGATAAAATAAAAAGACCAGGTGCCTTCTCAATTTCTCTTTCACCAAGAGTTTTTCAAACTCAAAATTCTCCAAGAACTATTAGAAATCACCCATCACCTTGGATGGGCCGGTGGTATGCATCTTAGAATCTCCACATGTTTGAAATAATTCCATGAATCTGGATAGTGCCGTAATTAGTCACTGAACATGCACTCTCATCATCACAAGAATCAGGATCCCATCCCTACATTTGGGGGAAATTTAATCTCAACGAGAACTTATGTAACTAATACACCACTTAGGTTTACATACTACCAAGACATTATTACATGACTTCATACCTAAGTTGATCACGTGAGAAACAATTTTCCACCGGTATAACATGGGCTGGTATTACATTTAAGGGCTCCTAGGGATGCTTAAGTTAACCGCACAAACTCTCATCTCATTGAAGCTGTTACTACCATTCTTACTCATCATCTAACATGTAGAGAAGTGAAAATATCATTGATGGGCCACCCATTTCTTCACTCACGCCTATCACGCAGAGTGTTAAGGACCCAATAATCAGAAAACTCCAAGAAACAGCAACTATAAAGAAGTATGGTCAAGATAATAACACCTTCTGAGTTTCAAATTGTCATCCAATTTCATGAAGATTCACATAGTCTCATGATAAGGAAGGTTTGATAGGTCACCCCAGCCTTACAAGATGTTCCATATTTTGTAATGACAAGCTCCATTATCATAGCTATATACCTAGACCGATGTCAACTTCATAAAGTACTTCATGGATAAAAAAGTTATTTAATGACTCGCTTTTCCTATCTAACTTTGTGCCATTCCATTTGTGCCAAAACATAAGGGACTAGATCTTGGATACTTTGTGGTAAAGAACCATCAACACTTTCAATATGCCTATTAACTACATCACAAGAGGTCCTAGTTACTTTGATAGTAATCATCCATCGACTTGCAATATCATATTCCCTTCAAGTTTGTATTTCATGTAGCCTTAACCACATCGGTGATTACCCATTGAAGATTATAGTGACGATGAGCTCAGGAATACTCCGTGATGAACATACCCTCTTATTCGAGATTTATGTATCTCAATTTACTAATATAAGCCTTCATAGTGTTGATTTTCCATATCATCCATTAATATATATGATGGAAAATGTGATTTATACTGATACTAGACATGTGTGAAAATGACTATTCGACATTCCCTTTCCCACTATCAATCGATCACATGAAAAGTAGAGCCATAATGCCAAATTTTTATTATTTGATAGATCATGTAATCATAACAACTCAAGAGCCATGGTTTCATGGTTAGTTGATCATAATTGCAAATGAAAAGACTACTTCCTAGTTCAATTTAATAAATAACTATCATTCCTCAAGGACAAATTTTAATCAAGGTTCATCATTAACATTCAGAGTTGAAGTGCTACATGAAAGGCTTGTTTCTTGATAAGCCAAAAGGATATTCTGTATGGTTATTGGTGAGCAAGTGTGACTTCAATGCAAATTGGCCATGAAAGGAGGCATTAATTCTTCCTCCGAGATATGGTAAATTTTTTTCTCCCTATCGATACTTCACTGCAGTACTCTAGAATGATTAGGAAATCCTATTATCATTTAGAGATTTTCTTCATTCAAATCAATCTCGAGTTGTGGGTCACGAGAATGACTAGTCCTCACTGAGAGTCCTATCCTAATCTTATAAGATATGAATTAAGGAAAACCTATCCCAAGGTCATTTATCTTGGGATTACAAATGTACATTTATCATACTGTTAAAATACTCCTACATCCGCACTGGTAAAGATGTAAGTTATGAAAGTTTCTTGGTCGGTCAGAATAACATACACTTCCAATGTGGTCCACTTCGAGATTACAAGGGGCCATCTACTTAAAAAAACGGCGGGAGGACTAACCACGTATAACTATGATAAATTGGATCTTCTAGATGTGTTTGGTGACCTAGTCATGAAGGCGATGTCATATAAAATTTATTAAGTAAAACATCATTCCATAATCCCTATCTAGGATGGTCAAAGACTAGTAAAATTTAGGCTATTTTTGAGTCGAATAGAATGTAAAATCGCCCTCTCATTACATGACACAAGGATTTCTATCTCATGACCCTAACCCACTGTTATCTCCTATTAACTCCAGTATAATGATATTTGACTTCACAACCATCTCAAAAATACACCTAAGATGTAAGAGCTGAGGAGTGTTGTTAAAATTTTTAGATCAACAAATTATTGGTAAATGGTCTCAACTGTCATCTGATGAAGTTTGAAAAGCACCATGGACAATTGACGATGATCCCGGACAGAATATGTGTGATCTCAAATCCTTCTGCTCGGAAAATGAGTTTCCCCTACGTGGAACTAACTCACTTTATCTAAGATCTCGGGTTATCAGATGCTGAGAAGAAATTCCGCTGTATCATAGTAAAATATGTTGCAAACTTTATTACTGATAGTCTTGAGCCTTGCGCTAATTTCACCTGTTGTTTTCCCTCTCTCCCAACAACTCTATGACAACATTAATCAAGCAAGATTTTGGCCCCAATTTCAAATCCCTATGCATGTAGAGAATATCATTTATCGAGAAAAGCTGATTTTTTATAAGCATATGTTGGGCATATACGTACGTGGTAAAGAAAATAGAGTCAATTCATCTCAAGTATTAAAACAACATTAAATTATACGAAAGAAAAACAAGTGAGACTTACACAAAACCAGCCTCTAGAACAACTAGGCTCATTAGAGGGTTTTCGGCCCCTGCATCTCGTAATCCTCACTTACTAGTAAGTGTGTTGTGATTCCATATACAACAATGAACAACAGGAATCATAATTACTGAAGTCTATTTTCCCTGTATGTCCTCGGTGAAATAATAGAGCAACAACTCGATATTTGTGTATGTACCTCATTTTAACTGTTATATAAGTTTACAGTTGTGTGTATTTTTTGTGTTATCGCTTGGTGTATTTACTTTTCCTCGCTTAAATCAGCACTACATTTTTCCAAGACATGGGCATTTGGTCATTAGAGAATTTTGGGTTGTTTAGTTTTTCCTCCATGTGGGTTTGATTTTTTAATGACTTTGGTCATAACTCATGGCCAAAACCCTCCAATATTTGATGGGAAGAACTATGATATACGTCAATTTCCGTGATGTAACACACCTTCCAAATCATGAGAACTAGTAATAATTGATAAACATAATTACCAGGCAATGCACATTCTGTCAATGCACTCGCCACAATTTTGCAAAATAATATTTTTAAGTATCCGGAAAAAAGTATGGCAGAATGATTTAAGCTAAATTCAAAATGCTGCCACGGCGTATCAAGCTTTCAAGGATAAGAATAATTGGCATTCAGTAAAATCTAAAAAAAATCATGATACCTTGTAAAACATTTATTAAGGTTTTAGCGACAAGATGAAAAATGGTGAGGCCCAGGAGTAGAGATCTGTGCGAATAGAACACAATTGATGAAAAGGTGGTTTTGTTGCAATACACGACCACAAGTAAGTCCACTCTTGAAATATTGTCTTTTTCTGAATAATGGACTCTAAAAATATAATTTCAACTATTACATGC